>JAVJAQ010002909.1:0-26952 GCA_032362365.1 Zygogramma bicolorata
CGACCGTCGACCGATACACATGTGTATAAGTTGCTCCTCGTTTTGCCATGGTTTCATGGTGAATTTTGAGAAATTTATTAGCTAAAGTTATATCTTTGTGTTCTACAAAGTGCCGTACATCCTGTGATAAGATTGGTTTCAAAATATGAAAAGCCATACTTGGATAATCACCAACTTTTGTTAGTGGAAGCAGTGAATACATCGACCTTTTTATAGTGGGAGTTTTTCGACTTTCCACAAAAAGCTAAAAGATATAGCACGTGTCTGCCGTTTTTTGCTGTTTATAAAAACAATGAGTGAATGTGCCAAATGTAAAAACGTTGAAAACAATCCAGCAAATCCTACTATCCACCCTTGTGACTCATGTAAACAATGTTTTTGCTTCAAATGCGCCGGATTGACAGCCTCTGAACTAAAATGTCTCCAGCTTAAAGGTGGAAGAAAATTGATATTCCTGTGTGACGAATGCGAGACGGGCTTCTGGAGAGTACCTGAACTACATAAAAAAATAAAAATTGTTGAACAAAAAATTGAAGAACTTGCTGAAAAGGAGAAAACCAGAAATCAGTCAAATGAAACAATTGGAAATGGTATCAATGAGGAAACTATTGTGAAGATATGTGAAAGCCATAATGCTGCAGTTATTAGACAAGTGAATGAGATGAAGGAAACTTTCGAAAAATTGATGAACATCTCGCAAAATTGTAACTCCAGTCACCTGATCAATCCACCCAATGGAGGAGGCAATAATGATGAACTCTCCGAAGACTTGATTAACGATATCGCTGAGAGACAAAGAAGACAGTACAATATTATCATTACCAACATTCGGGAATCTGAGGAGACAACATTACAAAAACGCCAAGAAGACGACATCAAATCAGCTATCAATATTCTCCAAAGTTTCAATATAAATATGGAAAATATAAAAGCTTTCAGAGTTGGAAGGATTGTTCCCAATAAAAATAGACTTTTGAAAGTCATTCTGAAGAGTAGAGAAGATGTTCTGACCGTTCTGAGAAATAAATCGAATAGGATTCCAGGTATCAATATTTTTGGTGACCGAACACGCAAACAAAGGGATTACTATAAAGCTGTGAAAAAGAATCTCGAAGATCTCAAATCAAAAGGGGATAACTCAAAAACAATCAAGTACATAAATAATAAGCCAACCATTGTTAATGCACAAATTACTCCAAAAAACAGGTAGATAGTCCTAGTATACTGTGCAACTGTGATATAATTTATGGTAATATACAGAGTTTAGTGGCAAATAGGGATGAAGTGGTTGAAAAAATATTATGTCATAATCCTGCACTGATACTGTTCAGTGAGAGTCGAACAACATCTGATATCGAAGATAAGGAAATTAAGTTTGCAAACTATAACACAGTGAGATGTGATTCTACCTCTAGACATACTGGTGGAGTGCTAATATATGTTAGATCAGATATACGGTATACTAACTACAGAACATTCACACTTGAAAAAAATTATTGGTGCAAAGTTTAAAAAAATTAAATTTCACAATAAACAACTTTTGATAGGTGCTCTGTATCACTCGCCAAATGCCAGTCACTCCACATTCATAAACGATTTTGAGGATTTTGTAAGTGATGTTTTCGATGGAAATCTCAAATGTATACTAGCAGGAGACTTTAACATCAATTTCTGCAACAATGATTACTATAGTAGTAAACTGAAAAATATACTCAATATTTTTGGAATATCTCAAAATGTAATGGAATTCACCCGATGTACGCTGAATAGCAATATTATTGTAGACTATGTTCTGAGTAACTTTGAAATTTCCACAGAAGTCCATAACACTCCGAAAATTACCGATCATTCATTGATTTCAATAAATATATATAATACAAGGAGCTCTCATAATACAAATGTAGTTGAATTTTATAGAAATCTTAGTCCAGCTAATATTGATAAAATCAATTTAGAATTGATCACATGTAATTTTTTGTTAGGCAGTACCGATATAAATTCCTTTCTAGAAGATTTCCAAACTAAATGCGAGTTCATAGTGGAAACTATTGCACCAATAAAATCAGTAACTATCAAGTCAAATAGTGTTCCATGGTATGATATTGATCTGAAACTTAAGAGTTTTGATAGAGATAGGGCATATTTGGCATTCATACGGAACAGGTCAGAGGAAAATTGGAACTTTTTTAAAAATATCCGAAACGAGTTCGTAAAATTACTTGAAACTAAAAAGAGGCAGTTCTTCTATGAAAAAATAGATTTGAATAAAAGAAATCCAATATTAATGTGGAAAGAACTTAAAAAAATTATTTATGATAGAAATACTTCATCTGTTTTCAACAACGGTATACATTTCAAAGATGGCGAAGGACGAATAAAAATTGTCAGAAATGATGATGAGATTGCAGATTGTTTCAATAATTTTTTCATCGAGAGCATTGGAGATATTCTCTCCAGCATTGATGACAATCATGTGGTAGAAAGTGTAGTAACATTGGAAGGTAGTTTTCCACAGTTTCAGAAAATAGAACTAGCTGATCTTACAAGAATCATCAATAATATGGAAAATAAATCCAATGGCGATATTATAGATGCAAAATTTTTTAAAAATATTTACGGGGTTGTTGGGCACGTTTTGTTGTATTTTATTAATTTATCTTTAGAGTATGGAGTTTTTCCTGAACAATTAAAAACGAGTACCGTTATACCTATCCAAAAAGTTTCTAACACTGTGAATTCTTGGGAATTCCGACCAATCAATATGTTGCCAATACTTGAAAAAATTTTTGAACTGGCCGTATATCAACAGCTGTTAGAATACTTGAACACCAAAAATTTTTTCTTTGCAAACCAATCTGGCTTCCGGAAACACCATTCTTGCGAGTCATCCTTACAACTCACTCTCACTAAATGGAAAGAAAGCATAGATAAGGGAGAGTATGTGGTTGCAGTGTTCTTAGATTTGAAAAGAGCGTTTGAAACAATCGATCGTAGAAAGTTGCTGAGAAAATTAGAGGCTGCTGGTATCGTAGGTACAGTGCTCGATTGGTTCACAAATTACCTGACTAATCGCAAACAAGTTCTTCTGAACCACTTGAAAATTCTTTTGGTGTACCTCAAGGTAGTGTCTTGGGGCCATTATTGTTCCTAATTTATATCAATGACATACATCTTTTTCATTCATGTGACTTTATCAATCTCTTTGCAGATGATACTCTGTTATCTGTCTCAAATAGTGATTTGGATATTGCCATTAATAAAATGAACGACTCACTAAAGACTATTCACTCATATCTTAAAAGTAATAAACTCAAACTGAATATAACTAAAACCAAGGCAATGATATTATCGACGACATAAAAAATTAGGAATATGAATACAGGTCAATATAGCCTTACAATAGATGGTGAAACAGTCACATTTGTGAACGAATTCAAGTACTTGGGATTTATGCTGGATAACACCCTTTCATTCAATGCACATTTCAATTACATTTATAAAAAAATATCAAAAAAGATATATTTTTTTACCAGAGTCTCATCGAATCTTTCTTTGTATTCTAGGTTAACTGTTTATAATACAATTATTCAACCTCACTTTGATTTCTGTGGAAGTATCCTATTTTCGTTTGAATTGAATAAAATTTCTAGTTTACAGAAATTATTAAATCGAGGACTTCGCATCATATTGAGATGTAACCGTAGTACGAATATCAATTTCATGTTGAACTCTCTACAATGGCTGTCAGTGTCACAGAGACTGTATCTAATAACAATGACCTTCATTTACAAAATTTTGAATAATTTAATGCCAGAATACTTTGCTTCTTTCATTGTCTTCAGATCTCAAGTTCATAGCTATCAAACTAGAGGAAATACTGAACAACAACTTCACTTACCCAAGTACAATCTGGCCAACTCAATGAGATCTTTATTTTATAAGGGTATAAAAGAATATAATGAACTACCGATATGCATAAAAGAGTCAAAAACTATTAAGGAGTTCAAAACTGTACTTATAAATTACATAAGATCTAATCGGTAATATACTTGTCAATTATTTAACTGTTCATAACTGTTTTAATCAATTATTCATGTGAATTTGGTTTTTTTGTATTACTATGCTATTCGTATACGTGTGTTTTCTACATTTATTCGTTTATTGTGTTTAATTGTAATTTACCAATGTATGTATATTAGGATTATTTCCTACTGAATAAAGATCATTCATTCATTCATGTTTTTTAATCAATTCCTTCATACTTATTTTCCAACAACAATATCAAAAAATGCCAATTGTTCACATTTTCCGAAATTAATGAAAGGAACAAAGTAAATGTTAATTTTTTCCAAAAGTAAATGCACATCGAGTTAGGTTGAAATATTTTTCAATTTAGAATTTTGAGTTTCGCGGTTTGTAATTTTTTCCGTCGTTTTTGCAGCTTTTTATGTTTTAGAAAAAGATGTGTTGCATATTGTTGTTATCAGTAATTACTTACGCAGTGAAGATTGCATGAAATTTCCACAACCGAACAAAATTCCCATCCGAAATCCAAATACTTCATCTACAAAATCCACTCAAGTCTGAAAATAACCCAAGCTACTTCCTCGAGGAATTTCGATACTTAAAATGTTATATGGAGCTTTTATCGACCTCTCCTCAATTCTCTCTGCGAAAGGAACATCAAATGCACAAAGATAGAACCCGATACGCCTTCAAACACTTCGAAAATTTCAAAGAAACCGCAAAATGGAGAAAATTCCTCAGCCATCGTTCTCGAACGTTTTTGCCGAGAACACTATGGCGCATTCTGTCGCTTAAACTCGAAACTTCCGGCGCTTTCAGCATGTATCAGAGCTTTACTTACAGCTTTTAATATAACACCCTTGCCGGCTTCTTATAAAACTTATACAGAAAAGTGTCTCGGGTGTCTGGGCGAGTGAAGATTGGATTTGGTCGGGCAAAGTCGGGTCGCTATTGATTTTTGTTCGTGTTGTTCGCGTTTCAGTTATATTTGCACACCGAGATTTTTTTCATTCGGAATCATTATTTCAGAAGAAATGTGTGGCATTTGTAATGATTTTGTGATGACAGTCATCACCTGAGGACGATTGCAGATACTGGCGGTCGAAATACCGTGAGTTATTCCACTTAGGATTCCATTTCATTATACTTCCTGAATTAATAATCTGAAGTCATCAAGTTAACTCCATTGTTTTTCACAATTTCTCAAATTCTTTGTTCAATTTCCCAATATTGGAATTCCTCTTTAATCAAATCTTCAAAAATCTATAATTCATCTTCAATATTTAATTTCGTGATACCATTTCATTAATTTGTTCTTGGTTAACTTTCACTTCACTTTTCTTGTTGATATTCTTTTTTTATTCCAGATTTTTGACACTTGACAATGTGAACAATGGGAAGTTCTAACGTTATCAATCATATTCGAATGAATGGGAACTTGGTCTTCTCATTGACTTTTCAAGAGCTTTCGACTTAGTCAATCATAGGTTTCTATGTAGTAAGTTAGGATCGTATGGAGACACCGCTAAAGTTATATGAATCATATTCGAATGGCAGAAGTCAGACTGAATGAAGTTCTGGGTAGTTGTGGGGAAATAAATCAAGATGTACCTCAAGTATCTGTATTGGGACCTTAATTTTTTAATATATTTGCAAATGATATAATCAGTCTAATGGAAAGATACTAATATATAAAAATAGCATATAGACATGCTAAAAAAACTGAAAGGAATTATTAATATATCATTCGGTGGTCTGAAAAGAACTTTCTGTAATTGAATCTCAACGAAACAGTGCCAATATGGATCCGATCATCATTCAAAAGTATGCAATTCATATTATGGAAAGTATTGATTAGAGAACTAGTTGTCGTCAATACTTTCTATCTCTTGATGTATTACCAGTTCACGTTTCATATATATTGGTAGCTTATACTTATATCTATAGAAATGAAAATAAGTTTGCAATAGAAAACGATAGATAACATAGATAACACCCGAAATAGAAATCCCTTGCAGCCTGATTTTCATCGCACATCGCTGTACCAAAGAAACTTGCAATGCATTGGTTGTAAGCTCTACAATGTTATTGATGATCATATAAAGTGATTCCTAATTTTCATATTTCGATGAACAATATTCTCAGGATAATTATTTTTTATTTTTCAAACTCTATTATTGATGTTTTTTATATATACATGTATAGGTAAATTTTAAATTGAATTGTTGACTTGTTCTTGTTCAATGTAAGTGTAGGTGAAGTTTTGATGTTTTTAATCATTCATGTAACTAATATTTTATATATAGATATATATATATATATATATATATATATATATATATGCTTGTCCTAATTGAGGTTATCTATTCGACGAAAAGTTCATATGAATATAGGCCTAGTAAGCTTCTTCTTCAAGTGTCAACATTAGTGAAGGAAACAGGAACAGTAGAGTAATTTTTTTTGGCAATCCTAGATATAAAAGAGTTGAAGTTTCAGTTGCTAAATGTAAAAAAAATACAAAATGGCGAAAAATCAGTGGCGCACATTTTTTTTGTGACAAATATTGGTTAATGTGCCATTCGGGACGCCACTGGACATGAGGATTCCAATCTGGTTAGAGCTGAATTTTTCCCCATTGCCCCAAATAACACTGCCAAATTTAAACAAAATCGGGCTGAAAAACTATTGTGATATTTGAGAAATAAGTATTTGTTTTACGAATGTTGACACACTATATCTTGAAATCGAAGCATTACCAGACCTAAATTTATATGAACTTGTCTTAGAAATACTCGAAGAAACAACTCTTCAAGTTTGGGTATATACATAGATAAAACACTGAATATTCCAGTATATCATTATTCACGCTAGGTTAAGTCTATTCTCTTGAATATTTGAATCTATTTATAGATATGATGAATAACAAAATTCATCTGGCAGAACTATGCAATGATATTTTAATGCAGTAAAATTATTCGTGGTTATAAAACAATTAAAAATATGAATCTGTCCATGGATACTCCAAGGTTCCCGCATGTAGCCTATAGATATGAAAAACGAATGGATCATTTCGAATGAATGAATTGAAGAAACTGAACTTTGAAATAACTCTAATATATAACGGACGCTTTCACCTTGTTTGGATCAGTGGTTCTTGCGCTGGGCATTCACAGCTTTTTCCCGAACTCGATCAACACGTGTTTTCTCAACGAGTTCAGTCAATCAAAATATTCTGGTGATTACTTTATTGAGAGGTTTATGACAGTGAATGTGAAGCCTAAAATGAGAAAAAATTGCGGCGCTAACAGAATTAGTTTAATTGATTAGTTGTCATGTTGTGAAAAAATACAAATCCAACCGATGCGATGGTTTGAAACATATTGAAATCGATTCTTCCCATATTTATAAACTTATGAGATATTCATATAACACTGCAAAATTTATGTCCCTAGCTGTGTGTGAGTGAACCTTATTCACCATTTTCTTCGTAGTTTTCTGGGTTTTATAACCTACCATTAACTGGAAAAATAAGTATTAATATTGAAATCGATACAAGGGTAGACTTTAATCAACCCCGACAAGTTAATTGAAACCAGTTCCTACGAAGAAAATATTTTTCCATCACTAAATAATGACGTTCAAACAATGCCATTTATGCACGATTCCACACATTCTACCCAACGTTGAAGCCATTCAATTGAGTGCCTTTTCATCGTGTTCAAATTGAAAAATATATTATCATTAACAAAAAACACTGGTGATACAATTTGTTAATTCAACTTGACAAATACTCGATACTCGATACAAATGATAAGCAGAAAGAATGGGTACTTTCAGAAAATATCTCTGCTGAAATTTTCACCTAATTTACAATTACTTTGGTGTCCACTCCATTGGAACATTTGGGGAGCATATTCTTCCATATTGATACCTTACTTCAATTGCTTGTTCTTGTACAATTCTCTCAGATATCAATTTTCTCTTAGTGAATTCGAAAACAATATTGTACGGAACTACTTACTACTTAGAAACATGGGCATATTTGTGGAGAATTATTTTTTGGCTTTTTTTCCCGAATGAAAAAAAATTTAATCAAAACTATTATGAAGAGAGAGATTTGGTATTTTCCAGAAAAAATCAAAAAGTGAAAATTCAACGATCAGGCTTATGTTTGGTGTAGGATCTGATGGCCCTCATAAAATTCCACTGCCAGCATCACGTACATCCATCTATACAATGTTTGAAATCAGTATAGCAAGCGAGTTTAGTTCCAGATTTTCGGAAAACTAATCAAGAAAAGTATGGGACATCATAAACGAGCTGTCCAACTCCCAGAAGATGCTTAAAAATACAATTCAGCCTACCAAAAAAAGGCGCTGCTGTTGAAATAATTATTTTCGTCAATGTCAATTTCTCATTAGAATGATCGTTGATTTGCTATCATAGAAAGGATTCTAAAAGTATTACAAGCGAAGTAACGCCAGAAACAACTCAAGTGTATTGAATGAACTATGAGAATGAAACCTTTGCCTGTGGTATGAAAGTTGAAAGTTGTTTAGAGATCAATCAGTATCAATTTTCTTCTCCTGAAGATGTTAAACTTGTTATCAGAACGCGCATCGAGGGTAAATAATATCAGGTATTGGTGTAATTGATCTCGACAAAGAGTTACTGGTAAATCAAGCTGAGCGAAACAATTTTTATTACTTCAAAACTGATATAATTTGAACACGAAGATGCTAATCTACTCGAGTATATTCCAGAAAAAATCAGTTTGGTGTCAAGGTAATTGTAGGTTATGGAAACTATCGATACCCACAACATCTGAGAAATGAAGCATGTGAAACCTGATATCTATTTTTATTCATAATAATTCACAGATACAGCTAGCACTGTTTTCCGGACCTCACCGAATGAACGTTTCAGGAAACAATGACAGAGGTTTTCTTAGCAGAGAAAATGATGGAGAATTAATGAAACATTGACCTATGCTCCCCTTCATGAAAAAATATATATTATATATTTTCATTTCTAGAATTCAAATATTTTCATTTTTGTTATATTCGTTATTACAATATACATTCATTCATGTTCTTTCATCTATAATCCAGAACCATTTCTGAAACTCTGGCGTGATTTTGTCGAAACACATAACCACTTGATGTTATCTATACATCACTGATAAATATAACTCAGTTATCAAATGTTATAAATGTTTTGTGAAAAAAATATTATATTATGGTATCATATTCGTTGTTGATAATGTTATGGCACAACAATTATACAATACATTATTCATCTGATACGTTGCAGATACATTGCATCAAAATAACCTTTCAAATATTGTTTTTATGTATCCTACTCGGATATTCCACTTTAACATACATGTTAAAGTAAAATATTACGATAATCTAACATATAATATTGTAATGTAACTGTTGCATTGGGGTACACTAACATCTAAATGTTTATGAGCATGATATTCTGACACAGCATATTTGACGACCTCCTCGTATCGAAAGCTACAAACTTTTACTAACGTATCGATGATATTATAATCGACAAAGTTTTTTACTATTTTCTGTAGATGTTGTTAGAAATCTTTACTATTGGACGCCTTTGAGAAAACTGGAGGTTGTGAGTCAAAAAACGAAGCTGTAAAAACAAGATTCGAAACCAAATCAATCGAAACATATTTCTAGTATAATAAAACAATCATCATTTCTTGTAACTATTGGCAAATAAAAAACTACAGAGGAAACTTCAGAAGTTTCGAATTCATATTTTGAACTCAACTGGCAAGCATTTTTACCGTTGCTCGAAAAGTCCGATCTTAGCGAGCGTTTCTTATAAAGCGTAAGAAGCTCTCAAGACGCATTTCTTTCTCGAGTCGGGCGTCGCCTTTAGGAAATCTTTACACCTACTTTCTCCTCTGTGATACAGAGAGCGCTACTTTGTACAAGGCTGAGAATGAAAAAATAGTGAAGAGAAAAACTGAAAAATCTAATTATATACTTCGGAAATGTCATTAAAGATAATTTGAAATCGAGGGAAAATAAATAGATTTTCCTTTGAAGATGTACGGGAAACTAGGCACTTCTACAATTGAGGTTTGATATTCAAAAAGTTGTAAATATACAAGAAAATATAATTAATCCTGGAAGTTATGTCACTCTCGTCTCACCAATTCTATTTGAGAGTTCGGAGACTGATTTAAGACGCCTACAGACGCCGTATATCGACTCGCCGACGTCACCTCTTATTGTGGTTGGTTTGTGGTTGAAATAGGCGTGGTTGCGGTTTGGATTCTTCCTGCCATTGGCTCTAATTCCTGCGGTTTACGCATGTGGTCGATTATTACATTTTTATTGGGAGCCACAGGATCCTGACGAAGATTTGCTGCTGATATACCAATTGGTCGGGGCCGAATTAAGATTTTCGAGTTACAGGACGAGCAGGAGGGCGCGCTGTAGCTTGTCCTTGACGGAGGGTGGCGGTCAGTTGGTGACCTAATTGGGCATATTGATTTTTCGATCGAAGGGTTGTTTGGGTTCACAGAGTCGTTCTGTCGATGTAATTGAAAGATTTTATTACCTCCATTCACTTGAAAAGGTACGAAATGTTGACATTAAAAAGAAAAAAGAGCAAAATTTGATACGTTTCTATGAAACAGTGATAATCAACAACTACTACTGGAACCAAATAATGCAATTTGTGCATCATGACGAATAGGAAAGAAATCCCATATATCAACAGGACCGAATGTACAACTATGACTTTATAAGGGTTAATGAAACTATCGAAGAAGAAGAAACGTTATATCAGCTTCGAAAATTAGTGAAAAGTAAATATTAAAATGCCCGAATATAAGCTTTAATCATAAGCATCATCAGAGAAGTAGCAGTATGATATATAGAAAATTCAGCTTCATCAATAAGAGCAGCACTGAATCAGCAATCTCAGATTTCTTCAAAGAAACAACAAAGGCCTTGGAAAATTCGGAAAAATGTCTAGCGGTATTTTTGGACTTGGACAAGTTTCGCATAACAAGCTTCTTGATAAGCTATATGAATATGGTATTCGTGTAACCGCCGCATTGATGTTCTGAAGAATTATTTGTTCCAGAGAACTCATTGTGTGAAAGTGGGTAATGAAAAGGGTGTGTATCGAAATATTTCAATGGGAGTTCCACAGGGTCTCAGGCCCTATACTCTTTTTGATATATATATATATATATATATATATATATATATATATATATATATATATATATATATATATATATATATATATATATATATATACATATATATAAATAGTATTGCAGATATTACTAATTTCAAAGGTCATCTCATATCATATGCCGATGATACAGCCATAGTATATAGTATAACAAAATTACTTTTCAGTACTTATTTTTATGTGAGCAACAGGGTGTGAGTAAGGGTTTTTTCTGAATTACTATTTCAAATTTATGGAGTTAATTCTGAGTAATCTGGACTTCTACTGATCACAGAGAAGGGCGCCAGAAGCAGCAGTTAATCATAATAATCTAAGTAATATTTATAATAAATTATTATACCATATAATTATCAACTACTTCACATTTATAGGGTTTCAACTATAAGGGGGGCAATAAAAATAAAAAATAAAAAAAGTTATCCTCTAATGGATACCTGATTATAACTTCAGTACCTGGATAGGCACAATAATGTTACAAACGAGGGCTTCAAATCGACTGACTGTTTGGTAACTCCTGGTATTCCTGTTACTGGGATCCTGGTCCTGGCTAGGAAGGTGAGGCTCCCTCATTACGATGACAGGGGTGGGTCTCCTTTGTTACGGAGGCAGCTCGGTCCAAATTTAAATTTAGACCAATCAGAAAGCTATCTGATCGTCGTACGATCGGATTTCGGATCTATCTGAATCCAGCCTTAGTCTTATAAGCAGTCATCAGCCAGATAATTCACTCGTCAAACTGTGGCAAAGTACTCTGTAAATGTCCAACCATAGAAAAAGTACCCAAATTCAAATATCTCGGATTATTCTTGGATCAGCATCTGAGATGGGATGTACATGCTTCATTTGCAGTAAAAAGACTTGGATAACTAACTCACAAAATATATAACCTGAGAGATGTCCTGTCAAGATCAAACCTGATATTGATATATAAATCTCTAGCAGAATCAATCATAAGATACAGCATAGCAGCATGGGGCGGAATGTTTAGTAATATATTGGGCAATGTACAAGTCACTCAAAATACAGTTATCAAAATAATATTCAAGAAACATAGACGATTCGATACAAAGCAGTTGTACAATGATACCAAATTATTGAATATCAGAAGTTTATATGCCTATAACTGCCTCACCTGGATGTATTCTAACCTTCGTTCAGCATGAATAAGACAAAAAACACAAGAAATGTAAAGAATCAAAATATGAATATACCTCTATTCAGAAAAAGCCATACCCAAAGAACACTTTTTCACTTTGGACCCAAACTATATAATGCAATACCTCTAGATGTAGAGCAAACAGGAAATTTTCAGAAATTACAAAATGCTCGTTAAGAAATTTATTGACACAAATAGTTCCACAGTGATATACTTATTGCAAAATATTAAAATAATTGTTTTTCCCTATCAGTTTTCATTAACAGTTTAAATACTAACATAAATGTATTGTAGTGATCTGTCGGAAAACTTATATAAAACTTATGTGAATATCATAACAAAGTAGGAATAGAGCACAAAACAAGCCATACTGCGCTCAGGTGACATATTTCTGCTTTGAAATGGTAATATTGTATTGGAATTATGATGTAAATGTTTTTGAAGATGAATAAATCTGAATCTGGAAGATAATAGAGGACAAGGGAGATTTGTAGTCAGTAATAAGTTTTCAGATACGTTCTTGAAATATTTCTGAATCCAAATCATTCCAAGAGATATGAGATAAATACTATCCTCGATACTATCTATACAGTCCGTTTTTTTTATGTCGTACCACTATTGGCATCTCGAAAACGGTAAATGATACGAACTCGGTTAAATTAGACAAAAGTTGTCTATTTCAGTGAACAATGAAATGATGTTTCCAAATCGAAAATCTGAGATATACGGGAAAAATCTAAATGGCTCGTTTTCTTTTCTTTGTGCTGGCGCCTCTATTTTTAGGAATATGGAAATGTGTTCGGGAAACTTTATATATAGTGTGCTTCAATTTTCGATACGACGTTTCTTTCTTCGGGGCCACCCTCCATTTTATTTTTTCAAATACAGATCTGTACTTTTTTTCCTAAATTCGGGTAGTTCCTATCTACCCAAATTTAGGAAAAAAAGTACAGGTCCGTAATTGAAACAAATTCAAAACAGAGAAGATAGTTTCCCAAACACATTTCCATATTTCTAAAAATAGAGGCGCCAGCACAAAGAAAAGAAAACGAGCCATTTCGATTTTCCCCGTATATCTCAGAAACGGTCCGTGATATTTTCGATTTGGAAACATCATTTCATTGTTCACTAAAATAGACAACTTTTGTCTAATTTAACCAAGTTCGTATCATTTACCGTTTTGGAGATGCCAAGTGGTACGACATAAAAAAACGGACTGTATAAATATATATATATATATATATATTATATATATTCTTGTGATATGGGTTCAGTTATTAATGGAAGTGATTACACACAAACTATATCTCACCAGACCATATATGTTTGATCTGACCTTGAAAAATACAAGTTATTCATGTACCAAGGTAATAAGGTAGATGTTCATGTCCTGATGGTGGCGATCTCAACTAATAACAAACATTTATCAAACATAACATATTTTTTGATTTTCCCCGCATGCAGTTATTCAAAAAAAGATATTTATGTACCATCTTTTACAGAAATATAAAAACCTTCATTCGGAGAATGGTAGGATGTCTGTATCTATATCTGATATGAATAGACATGTAGACTTTTTTTCAATTTTATATATATGTATATATGTATTATGTTCTATTTGTTTGGCATCTTCTGATTTGTTCGACGTTTCGACTTCCATTTCGAATTCATTCTCAAGAACTGTGAGACAAATATCTGTCCATACCGTCCTGGTCAATCGCTCCCCTCACGAAATAACCAAGCAAGACAAAACGACTTCAATTGTCTGAAAGAAACTGTTATTCATAATGATTATCCTTAATGATGTTGATAATTATACCATTCTCCTCTCTCTAAGGTTGTATCCTGCCTGTCCAAGTATTACGTAGAAATTGATGTTTTCACGGATCTTCGATATGCAAGATTAATTTTCCGGGTTTTTATCCGTTTGGTTTCTTTCGAATTTTTCGACGTTTTGACTTCCATTTTGGAGTCATTTTCAAGAACTGTCAGACGAATATATTCCTTCTTTCCTTACGAAATAACAAAGCAAGACAAAGCAAAGACTTCAATTGCCTGTTCGCCAAAAATACTGATATTTATTATAATTCTCCTCAAATTTTATCCGACTCTTGAATCAATTACAAGAAAACTAGTCCGATTCTATTGATGATTATATCACTCACCACTCTCTGAAGATGTGTCCTGCCCATCCAGGTGTTATGTAGAAATAGATGGCTCAGAGAGTGGTGAGTGATATAATCATCAATAGTATCGGACTATAAATTATACACAGTTGCCAGTGGAATTTTCATTCATGACGGTTCACTCAACCGCGACACGAGTTTCGCTATACACTAGCTTTCTCAAGCAGAAGTTCAATTCCTTTACCAGGTCGATATTGATTTGGAAGCCGGGTGCAAGCTAAAAGTTCTAGAGTAGTATTGGTTGAAACTTACATTGATATGATTCATCCGATTGAAACCTGCTGACAAATCAGCACAACATCAGCTTCCTATATCCTTAACAACGATGCATCATTAAAGCTTGCGTAGAAAGTCGAGATGTGTGGGAATCACTAATTGATAAGTGGATTAACTTCGGCCCAACGAATAAGAGACTGGCGTTGATACATCAATTTTTCGCTAAAAAAAAAAGCTCGCCAAATTATTTATGGCATCCAATTTATTTGTTCATTTACATTTTGGGCTATTTCAATTCTCTGAATCACCTTCTTTGACCAACATCAATTTTGATTTAGTTATTTGACCTAATCATATGGGAGTTTCAGGTCTTGTTTTTTTGATTAACTTTTGCTCAATCATTCCGAAATTTTGAAATTCATTCACTTGATTTCTTACTTTGTATTTCAATTCCATCACTCGTACCGAATTTTTCAATGTAGATTATCTCGATAGAAGGGTATTTGGGGTATGGAAGTTTGAATCAATTCTACTCAGCAAGAAGCATTATCAGCCACTTTCAAACAAACCTAGACGTTATGACCATGTGTTCTATAGAATTGTTTTTCTAGAAATTTTTTTCATTAGTCATTGTCTTTCAGTTATTTCAATTTATATATTTCTGAGTTTCGTTCTGTCTTTTACCATAATATATAATGGATGTTGTAAATAAAAATAAGTGCGAGTTAAAGTCTTGTGGGAAATAAGAATATTTCCTTCATTCCACCATTAATATGGGGTATAACAGTTATAGCCGCTTTTCTATTTTTCAACAGAATGACCCTACAGAAACCGAATCAATTTTGATTTGAAATCGTTCCAAACACATCAAAGCATCAAAGAGCATCGCCCTGTAGGAAAACTTTGCTCTCCGCAACTTTTCCAATGAATTCAAATTACTTTCCGTAGCGATCCTCGCATACCGAACTCCACCATTTGGGGTATTCGGGCAGCGAACGTCTTCTTTAAAAATACTCCATTTCCCGTCGCTCATTTATTATTAGTAAAGGAGAGCAAAAAGCATTTTTACATTAGCCAGAAGCCAAGCTGAATACGTAATCAGATGCCAGTGAGTGAAGCCAAAATCAAAAGAAGTGCCCTTAAATAAACATGAGATGTTTCTCTTGAAGGATAATTTACTTTTTAAACGGGGCCCGGCTATTTGATGTTTTGCTTATTCGCTATGAGTTATTGATCACTGTTCCGGCTCATTACACAACAATGGGATCTTTTAATGTATTCAACGAGTATTCTGGTTTTATTACATGTAAGTAATGGCACGTCTGGGACAGTTAAAGTCTGGCATGGAGAATAAAATGAAACGGCGGCCGTGAATATGTATTTGTGGGTGGGTGAAATGCGAATACACCTTTCTATTTCGGGAAAAATCCATTCTGATATATTGAAAATTAGGTGGGAGTACTCATGAAACTAGCTCATTATGCAGGAGGTTTTGGCATCAGTGATCTTGGCACAGAACTGATAACATTTATGGCCAGCAATCTCTGTGAAGTATAGTAAGAAAAAAAAACACCTATTATGTGTGTTCACTATGTTGAAATTCATTCCCAGGAGGTGTTTTTTTCTTTCGAGTTTGTGCCAGGATGAATTGGATAAGCTGCGACTTATTTCACGAATGCCAAAAACTGGAATCACGATCGATTTTCATATGCTCTTTCATTGCAGACTAGAATACATATTTCTACAAGCAATTTATAAATCACTGAAATATATTGCATGGAATATCAAGAACCAAGTTATAGAAACAGGAATCAACGAGAAGCTCATCAAATCTCAAATCAGGAATAATTAATGATCGACAATACGGGTTTTCGCCATTAAAGATCAACCAGTGACTTGGCGTATGCTTCATATATTTGGCAGCGTTTCATCAAAAAATTCGGTAGAACCTTGACTATATTTGACATTTCGAAATAGTTACAACGGATTCCCTACTAAACATGAAACATAGATTAGGTTAGGTTAGGTCAGAAGTGAGTGGGTCTGTTCGGCCCTCCACTGCAACCCACAAGGGTTTATTGTGGCTCACACCTATTCAAACTCGACCAAATAAACCCAGCTTCTTAACGAAGCCGATTAGTTTGTATGGTGAGTGATCTTTCAGGTCAGATGGTAAGAGTGAAGCCTTGCCAAACTCTGAAAACCTGATTCGGTCCGCAGCTGGGCAGGCACAAATTATGTGCTCTGCTGTTTCATCATTTTACAGACAGAGACGACACAAGCTGTCTTCTGACAGTCCGATTCTCTGCATATGATGATTCAAATGACAGTGACTTGTGAGAAGGCCAGTTAGACATCGTTGTTCGTCCCTACTGTAGTCCAACAACTGTTTGGTTTCCGACTTCGGAACATGAAACATAACAATAACACTGAAAACATTTTTTTCGGATCACATTGTATATTTAATTCGTTAGAAAGATGGTATGTTCATGATATATTATTCAAATATATGCATATGATGTTATACCCTCCAACAACGAAAAAAATGGTTTCTCGCTAAATAACATGCAATATTATCACACAGGTGAGTATCAACGTTTATGTGATATAACAGCTACTCATATATGTGATAATCATGGCCGAATATTCCTGACACAATTAGAGGTTAGATTACTCTTTCGTTTCTGTATATTAGTTCTATATGCTACGACTTTGCCAAGTGCCGCTATTTGGAGTGTTATTTCGCAGGATCATTACTAGGCATTGGGGATAAACAAATCTTCATCATAAGGTAACAGAAAAATTTTTCTTTTCATTTAGATGTAAAATGCAGTCTTCTGTTCGAAAGTTATGGACAATGACAATATTTGGGGAAATAGTATCGAAGAAGGTGGAATCAGATGTTGAAAAAGCGCTCGAACATCAAAAGCACCTGCCGATTGTAGTTTCGATGTACAAAAACATAGGTATATGTTTAGTGAGAATGGATCCCAACTTCTAAAAGAAAGGAGAACCTCGCGGAGATTTGTGATTCATGCTGAAAAATAAAGCACGTTACACCTAATATCTATTTTCATTCATAATTTTCAGATGCAGCCAAGCACTGTTGCCCGACCTCACCGTAAGAACGTTTCAGGAAACAGGTTTTCTTAAGCAGAGAAAAAACGCACCGGAAAATAATGAAAGATTAACATATAGGCTCCTCTTCATGAAATAATTATTGTTTTCATTTCTTGAATTTCTATTTACTTATTTATATTATATTGGTTATTTCAGAATAAAGTTTTTCATGTTCTTTTATATATATTTCAGAACCATTCCTGAAACTATGGCCTGATCCTGCCAAAAAACATCACCACAAATATAACAGTTATCGAATGAGGTATAACTGTTATGTGAGAAAAATATTATATTATGTTATCAAATACGTTGTTGGTAAATGTTTCGATGATGTGATAGTACAACAATTATATAATATATGAATCATGAATATGATACGTTGCAGATACATTGCACCAACATAACCTCTTCAATATGGTAACATTGCTATGTATCCCTCCTGGACATCATAACATCTCTATAACATGGATGTTGAAGTAACATATTACGATAATGTAACACATAACATTGTAATGTAACTGTTGCATTGAGATTATATCACAATGTTTAGTAGGTTGGCATCGGGTTATATATTATGTATTCAAAACTGCCGCGACATGGGGATAGTTTTCTGTCTGGTAGGTCTCTCTTTGTGGTTCTAGATGGAGTACCGTCTGATACTCTCTCAATGAATGCAGCTGTTCCATACAGTTCAGTTCTGGCTCCCACTTTGTTCTGCTTCATATGAAAGATTTGCTGGAGGGCGACATTAGCGTAAATAGTAAGTTGGTAAGGATAATAAAACGGGGTAACAATAACTTAAAATTTGATGCTGGAAATCTCTGACATGTCTCTTCTCAAAGAATGCCTATATATCTTCATCTAATTTTTAGATGTAAAGAGGAACTATTTCCAAGTCAAGTATCTCGATGCTAGGAATCACAAACAGTAATAATCTGTCATGGGAAAACTATATGAGATCGATGGTTGAAGGATGGATTTTTATTTCTTGTCAAGAAATACTTCACTTCTTATCAGCTTCTATTTGTGTACAAGGCATAGATACGGCCTGTCTCAGAATATAATTCCTCGTGTATGGAGCTTGGCAACAAAACATTTATTGAAACTTCTTGATTCTAATCAGAGAAAGACAATATCTTGTTGGTGATTCTCTTCCCACAGACTTGCTTCCTTTGGTGGAGCATTGAAGGAAGGTCGGAGACTTGTCTCCTACAGATATTTTCACGGTGGGTGCTGACGAGATCAGAATTCTCACACCTTTGTTGTGAGCTTGGAGATCTGTCGAACCTCTCTTGCTCAGGGATCTTTTATCGATAGAACATCTGAACTTTGAAACTCCTAAAGGAGAAGTTTTTCCAGAGAATCACAAACCTTGAAAATTAATAACAATTATAAGCTAATAGGACTATAGGCTAATAGGACGTATTAGAGGATTTGGGTTGTCGAGGAGTGGTTAAAACGTTGATGGAAAGCTACTCGAGTGACCGGAAGCAGCCAGTAATAGTTAATAACTGTATCAGTGATGAAAAAACTTTTGATTATGATGTTCCCCAAGGTACCGTCCTTGGTCCACTTCTATTTGTTCTTTACATCAATGATATTTTTTCTCTAGATATGAAGGGAGAAGTGGTCAGTTTCGCCGATGATACTGCTGTAATTTTTCATGCTGGAAATTGGGATAAACTCAAGGGAATTATAGAAAAAGACATGAAAGCAATTAAGAACTGGTTTGACCATAAAGTCCTCACCATCAATTTCGATAAAACTCTCTTTATCTCCTTCTCATGTTACAATATTACCAAACCACAATATAACACCATCAAGATCGATGAGCACCTTGAAGTAAAAGAAACTGAATCGATTAAATATCTAGGTATTACAATAGACAATAATCTCAGATGGAATACGCACATACTGAAATTATGTAATACACTAAGAAGTATTTTGTAGCGATTCAAGTTTCTGATGATAAACATCTTAACAAGTTTGTTAAAAATCTGAAAAAATACTTACTGAACTCAAATAGATCGGAAATACATAGGTTGATTGAATGTAATAATTAATTTGAAATAGGAAATGAAATGTAGAAGGATTATATTGGTAATCATAACAGAAAACTCAATTTGTTGGTATTATGTAATAGGAAATGCACGATATAGTCACCATAGACAGTCTATGACTTTGTGGGCACCTATTTGTTTGCAAAACATATTATTTTATTATTGATGCCATATACACCATACGAACTATGTTATAAATTTTATATTTTTACTCCACCTTCACTTACATATATTTTTATATTGAGTAGTTACATCATTATTAATTGTTATATCATTATTGATGCCAATTACTTCCACTAACTGTGATATAAGTACTAGATTTTAATACATTTTACTTAAAATACTCTTTATCTATATCTATTTATATATTTGTAACATATGATATTGTGTATAATGTGTAATTAACGTGCAAATAAATTATTATATAATATATATATTACCAATTGATTTCTCCTGTCGTGTGAATCTGTATATATAAAAAACGGAATAATACATCAACATATGTCAGGACCATTGCCCGTGTTTTCTTAAAACTTGGGATGTTTCTTGAAAGAAAGACAAAATTGAAAAATAAAGAATGTTCGATATTGATATTCGAAGAAAATGTAATGATTGACATTATCAATATACAAAACAATTTTGTAGGAACTTCACACCGTCTAGATGGAGCTTTCCACACCTCTCTCAGGATTTATTATTTCAACAGAGACCGTCAATGACGGTCATCCTGGAAGTCTGAAATAATCTGAAGAAAGTGAGATCTACACCTATGTTCTATTGAGCATAACAGACACATTCGTCATACGGGGTTCTCATCGAAATGGGACCATGTTTTGATGATTTCAAACAATCTGTCCCCCGGACATTCAGTTGGAGTTCCCTGTCGATGTCCTATCAGATGGTAGTTTTCCGTGATTCTTTCATCTTCTTCAGCGCATTCGATAAATTTTTTCAGAGCTTCAACCTGCACAGGTGGTGGATCAGTACCTGAAAAAAAAAAGGATGTTTCGATATGACAGTAAATGGTATGGTGAAACAAACACTTTTGTCGAGTGGAACATTATACCTTGAGAACATAATATGTATGGAACATATTATTATGCGGAGGTGAAATGATGAGAAATATACAACTGGAACTCGATTGTTGATGAAGTATTTTCAACATCACAGACAGAACGAAATAGTAGGTACATTCAGTCTAGTTATCCGATCTGATCGTTTGACCCGTTATTCTCTTCGGACTTCAATTCTTTAGAGTTCATCCCTTTGCACCGTTAACACTGCTTCAATAGTTTCCATTTTACAATAAAAAAACTGAAAAAAAGCGATTTTTTGTTGTTGGACATGGTGGGAATACACTACGGACTGTTCTGCACGGGATGGCATAGGCGGCTCCAGGTAGTATTTTTGTCAAGGACAATATATCTATTGCTTGGCCTATTTTGGTAATATCGTCGAAAGAAAATCAAAATAATATCAACAAAACGATCATTTTCAACTTTGGTTGTATCCAATGAAATTGTTTCGAATGATCATCATGTAATAAAATTATATTCGAAATATTCATCTGGATTATATTGATAGCCAGAGAGGCTAATCCCATTCTTAATACATTTAACGGATATTCAATAATAAAATATAAAATAAAATATAACCGCAGGTCTTTGAGATGGCGGGAGTCTCAATGGCTGGTAGTCCAGCTATTAAATACTAGATGAATTTTATACTATGTTTGAGTAGTATAATGAATGCAATCCGATTGTCAAATAGTCACTAAACGATACCAATCGTGAATTAGTGTGACGAAACTAGAGTGATGGAACTCCCTCCTTAAGGGGGGGAGTCCGACCTGGGGAGTTCACAGTAACATCGAGGGTTCCACAGGGCAACAACCTAGGGCCTCTTTCAATTACATCAGTTATTTATGACCCGCCAAAGTGTGTTGATGCATGGATCAGTATGGTAGATGATTTTGAACTTTTTGGAGTTATGTCAAAGGATATTTCCTTACAGTTGTTAGTGTCCTCACAAGGAATGATTTGAAACAGTTTCCATAGTAACCCAAGTAATTTTATTACGAATTTCAGAACACCATTTTTGTTTGAATCAAATTATTCGCAATTTTTTCAATATTGATTAATATCTTTCGAATTTCAAACGATTTGAGGAAAAAAGTATATTTCGTAGAAAAATTCACATTCGTAGACTCTGTGTCGCGCCTGTTAGGCTTTTCCCACTTGGCAAAAAATATAAAAGGTGTCATATTTGATGAAAATATGTAATAATAATAATAATGTTCATTCATCCTTAGAGACGTTTACAACGTGTAGAATATGTCCAAAAAAAATTGACAATAATAACATGTGATTCAATGTGATTCCAGATATAAGAAAAGTAATGCTCGAATTATGTTCGAAAGCTATGAATTTCAGACATAATATGCAAGAAGAAGAGTAGATACCCACAGGATGTGAAGCTCATGTACTATATTGTTAATAACGTTATCTAGATATAAAGATTGTGAAGTAATTAGTCCTATCAAATTTGAACTTCCGATTGGGAAGAGAAGGTAAGATTGGGAATTGTTTACTAAGAGCTTCTAACGGCATATCACCCTCAAACAATATGTTACCTGTATCGTATGTTATCAGTTCCGCCTGGACACATGCGGGAATCGCTTAAGCATCAGAATTTTTGACTGTATATACAGAAATATGAAATTAAATGTATTTTGGTTTTACTTCAATTTCAAGTGTGTCTGTGATCACTGTTGAACACTTTATTTTTTATGTTTTCATAGCATCAAATTTTATTCTTGCTACCATCCCTCACATATACAAGTTTCCCAGACCAAGTGGCGTTTGTGAAGTGTACTCTGAATAAACAAATAAATCAATATAGAAATGCAATATCACCAATACTTATCAGATTTATATGGCCACAAATTATGTTTTTGATTGATTTACTCACTTTGAAAATTTCCCAAAAGACAGATTCCTAAGCTTCTTGCATTATACTTTACAACATGTGCACCATGTCTATTCCATCCTCGTCCTTCATAGACGTTGCCGTCTCCACCAATCTGTATGAATAAATCATCGATCAATTATTCAGGCAGGCTGGAATCGCGTTATGGAAGTATACTACATATCATATTATTCCAGAATAATGGTCTTACAGCCGATTGCAACGACTTTTTCTATTAACGAAGGGACTCCTTAGGATAGGTGAGGGTTATGGGTGTTTGATAATCTCTTAAGCTATGGTGCAATCGATGCAGTGCGTTGAATGCCTTCATCTACAACTGTTAAGTAATAATTATGATTTGACACTTTTTTGAATGTCGTCATGACGTTTATTACCGCACTAGTGCGGTAATGAGATAGGAAATAATTTTCAACCAAAATAAATCGTTTATTGAATGATTACAAAGAAAATCCAAATAGGAAACGATAAGAATTCAACAAAACGTTATTTTTCTCTCAAGATTACATTTTCAATATCGGATGGTAGATCATCTTCACTTCAAGACATTTTCACTCAAACTTAATGATGGTTCTGGATACCGATCTGACAATTTAATTTGACATCAATAAACGGCTTTGTTTATACCAACCGTTGTTACGGTTACAAAAATGATCACAGGCAACTTCTGTTTTCAATTATCAGAAAACTGTCATGGGTAGGTACGTCGAAGTGGAATATCAGTGAGGTACATTTAAAGATAGTTATGAAAACGTTGACAGTTGTAGATAAAATTTGGTACGCAACACGTGGGATACTACATTATTAACACACATGCGTGCGTTAATAATGTCTATACCCCACTTGTCACGTAAATAACTATTAATGGCCCATTAGCTCAATATTCCCATAAGAAAAAGTCGGTGCAATCGGCTGTTAATCTGTATTTCTCAGCTCAATTAGAAAAAAAGTTCAAACAAACCTGACAATACCTAATTTTGTGATCCAGAATAGAATGGAATACGAAAGAAATGCTTCGACAACAGCATTGCAAAATGAGTAAATACACTATTATTATTTATATTCACGTAAACCGTGGATTATTGCAAGATTCAATTGAGTTTTTTTCAATGCTAGCAGGAAGTACATCTATATTAGAATTACTGACAGAATTTACTAGCATTTTCTCTTGATTCGAATAACCTAAAGTTAATCTCATAACTACAAAGTCGAAAGTGTCATATATATATATATATATATTCATGTCAACATTTTTCGCTGGGCAAATTGCTTTTATCATAAAAAATGAAGGTGATTTGCAGAGATGTTTCCATGACATCATAAGGCTTCTCGACAAATATGAAACAAAACTTACCGTCTTCACAACAGATTCCGTAAGCATTCAAGAAAGCTGGAAGGTGCAAAAAAATTCCACGTACTCACCAAAAATGTGTATCCTATGTCATCCCACCTATTGTCTTCCATGTGATATCTCTGGATACTTTTAACCAGAGCTTTACAGGTTTCTTCTGTATCACAAGATCGGGTAGCGGAATGATGTACAACAACATAGGGTGGGGGATTTTCTTTGAGTGGTCTGTTACTAAGAGATGCGGAAGCATTCCATTCCGTTCTGGTGATCGGAATTGGACAGTCACCTACAAATGGAAAATAATTTAGTTCCTGTTTTCCTGTTCATGTTCACACGTTCAAGTGTATAAATTGAGATATCAATGAATATGAAAGACTGAATGAACGTCACCTACCACAATCTGAAAAAAAAGAAAATTGGAATTATACAAGTGTGAAGGGCTTCTCTCTCCCCCAAAATTTCTTCCTTTTAAAAAAATTTTTTTTGGGAAAAAAAAATCCATAAAATCCCAAACCCCCCCCCACCCCCCCAAAAAAACCCCCCCCTTCCCAAACTTTTCCCTTTATCTCCCTCGTTTGGTAAAAAAAAAAAAGGGGCCGCAAACAGGATATGTAGAAAAACCATAAAACAAAAATTCTTTAAAAATAATCCCCCCCCCCAACCAAACAAATAACCAAAAAAAAAAAGAAAAAAAATTTTTCATTTCTTTTTTCTGCCGGAAAATTTGTGGGGGAACCTCCCCACCCGTGGGGGGGGGGAAGGGGGAAAAAAGGGGTCAGGAAGAAACAGACAGGTGGTTGTTTTGTTTTAAGATTTTTTTTCCTGCGGGGGAGGACACAGCAGAAGAGGGGGAGACAAAAAAAAAAAAAAAAAAAAAAAGAAAGAAGGAAGAAAAATAAAGGATCTCTTTTCTTCTTGTTTTTTGGGGAAGATTGAAGAATTTTCCTCCCCTTATTGTGGGTGGAGGTTTCCCCCCCTTCTTGAAGAAAAATTGTGTTTTAAATTTAAAATATTTTAAAAATTGTCAAAAAAAAAATTTTTTTTTTCGGTTTTTTCCCGTAAAAAGTATTTGCCGAGAGTTTTGAAGAAGGAAAAAAATTTTTTTTCAAAAAGTTAAAGAAAAATTCTTTTCTTTTTTCTTTTTTTTTTTTTTTTTAGTGGTAAAATTTGGGGTTAGAAGAGTTGTTATTTTTGGCTTTTTTTTCCCAAAAAAGCTTTTTTTTCAGAAGCCGCACCCTTTTTGGGGGAGGATAAAATTTTCTTTTCTACCTTGTATAGATTCCAATATTAATTCTTATTTTTTCAGATTGTGGTAGGTTACAAACCCAAAAAACTACGGAACAAATATCTGACCTAATGTTGATTAACAACAGGATCACTATTCGACTTGACTAAATTCCTTCTGATCTGTTGGTGAACTCTCAGAAGTTGGTTGATTTTTCAAGGCATAATTGCTACCCAAAAAATTAGGAGAGAACATTATCAGTCATGTTTGGAAGTCATTATTTTGTGGTGAATGGAGTCTTTCTTCGTAGTTTTTTTGGGTTCCTAACCTACCACAATTTGAAAAAATAAAAAGCTGGCCTTGTACCCTTGTATAGATTCCAATATTAATTCTCATTTTTTCATTGAAGGTATGAATTGTGCTTATTCGTTTACTCAATCTGTCTGAAGATTGTCATTATTTCGTGATTTCATCATAAATCTTAAATAACTATTTATATTACATTCTCACAAAATTGTCGTTGATTAGAATATGACAAAACAAAATATTATTGAGAAGCTAACGGAAAATAAAGACTTCGAATATCATACATGCAAAAACACAACAACATATAAAGATTCTCACGAAAGGAAAGCCCTATCATGTTCAGAGGGAATCAAGGAATCGGAGATACGAATTAACATTAACTTTGAATTCTTGAAGTTTGTAAGCTTCAGGAGAATTCTCGCTTGGCAAGGAGTTACAAAGATCAGCTGTTTCATTGATTCACAAAAACTTAAGTTTTATTCTCTTATATTCACTCACATTTCACAGTGTACGAGCATGTTGACACGATCACGAACAACAATGAACTTATCATGAAACCCATATCGATAAGACTGAATGCAAATACAGAAAAGTTTTATTCCAATGCATGTACGTATTTATTTGACAATTCATTCACTAATGGAGCGACTGTAATTCCCCTTGGGTAATCCGAAGTATTGTTTGGTTACGAAGGTCAGCAGGTTCACACAAACGCAATAATAATGAGGGATATTAGATTATAAATTTCGTTTGTTTATATTTCTCGTGATTACTTGAACTTCATCTGAGAGACTCAATAGAAAATTGAACAGAATTGAGTACAGAAGTAATGTTTCCATTTGAGACCAAAGAAATAATGGAAACATATTGAGACCAGGTGAATTGTTTTTGCAATGAATTATAGAAATCTGAATACATCATCATGCAAGACATTTGAATATGTCGCTGTTGGGTATTTTAGTCATTGTGACTAGTGAATTTATTCCACCCAGCAGAATCTAGGGTAGGGGGACGAAATAAGGGTATATGTGCAAAACGCCGCCCTCAAAGGAGAGCTAAACAGTGAGTATGAGTATCAA
>JAVJAQ010002912.1:0-66536 GCA_032362365.1 Zygogramma bicolorata
ATGGACTCCATGATAACTCAAAACGAAATTATTACTCTGCGCTGCAACAATTTTTTAAAAGGCAAGGTCATCCTCAGGTCTGGAAACATCCAAATTCGCAGAAATGTGTTGAAGAACTGGAATTGTGTTCTGGTTCAACATATTTATGTAAGAATTTTCCTACTTGAAACAAACAAAATATAATCATCGCTCTCGCTTGACAGACACTCATACATTGGATTCCTGAAGGTCGACAATTTCCAACTATAAACCTGATTTTGTACTGATATGAATAAGTTGTTACTAAGAATAATTTTCTGTTTTATATTATTGTACTGGTACGCTGTTTCATTTGAGATTTCAAGAAGAATGTAATCGCCAGTGCCGTCAGTGAACAGTGGATCTTGGTATCACTACTTTGGTTCGGGTTTGAAGGCCGTCGTTTTTTGGAATTTCTTCCTGGCGTTTTGCTGGCGCCAGTGCCTAGCTTCTTCAGGGGCTCATACATCTTGAGCCACAGCTTCCTCTTTTCTGTTGTTATCATCCGTGTGTTTGTGGATTTCTATTGCCTCCCGTTTCAGTCGGACATGATATACCTGGTTGGGGGCAATGAGTTTCGCGTTTTCAAACAAAATACTATGGTTTTCCTCATTGGTTCACGGTATGCGATAAACCGTTGCTGCTGACAGTGTGTCTCTTTTGTCTTTAGACGACCGAAAAGAGACCCACTGTCATCAGCAGGGGTCAGCCACAAGTTGGCCATCCCTGCCGCAAATGATTAGAATAAGACATAGGTACTTAAAATTTTTCAATTCCACTCTCATGAGCATAACTCAACATCATCATTCATATTTTTTTATGTAACAGTAATTATATTTTCACAACTGGTGAATCAGATTCGTCTTTGCCTACTAGGATATCGCAAACTGTAGGAGAAACGAGGACTGCTGAATCAGTCAAGTATTCGTGTGGCCAACGAAATGCCTTCCAGAAAGTTTATAAGAATTTCTAAAATTGTTTTTCAATTTCCTATTCTGCTACTTTTCCAATGATGTATCAGAAATCAGGATTATTGAAGAGTTTTTTCCCGAATTTCTCATCCTACCACTTCGTCAAATACCATTTTTATATATAACCCTTCTCTTCAGCGAACTGCCTGCAGTCATCGGAATAATAATCAAGATGAGTGAGCCCAGAAGAAGCTAGCCACTCGCGCTAGCGAAACGTCAGGAAGAAAATTGAAGAGCTACGGCCTTCAAACCCGAAGAAAAGTAGTGATATTGAAAACCTCGGCCGCGAAAGCCTTAACCATTTTGTTCAACTGAGTCTTTAGATTGAATATTCATTTTTCCCTCCTGAAGGTGCTAACTTTCTCAGCGGAATGCGTCTAATATAAAAAATATCAGTTTGGTCTTAGGGTAAGTGGTCTCTAAAAAAAGTCTCAACTTTCGAAGCCATACTACTTGATTATTTTGCTAATCAGACTATGAGTGACAGAAACTAAAAGTTAATAGATGGTGAATTCAAAAGTTTAAAAATTCTGTTGAGGCTATTGTCGGTTATAATTGCACGAGTGCATAAAAATTACCGATAATTTTGCAAGAAAGCGTGATATCTAAAAATTGCAAGAGTTTATTTTCATATTTAGGCTCTTTTACAAAATATGAAAATAACCGAATGCAATTGGTATAAGATATCACGCTTGAATGCAAAATTATCTGGTCATTTTTATGCACGAATGTAATTCATTGGAATATTTCACGAATAAAGAAATTCTCAAGGAAATGTTATTTTTTGTTCATTTATACTTTCCTCTATAGATTGTATGGAGTACTCACCTAAACGCGAAAATTTTTCTATTTTTGAAGTCTATCTGACATTTATTTGTGTTGTTTACTGACGTCTAGCGATACGGTTTCAAATGTGTTGTTATGGTGACTTGATACAATGCAATTACCGCTGTAAGCTGTAAGTTTTCGATAATTGCATTGCTCTTATGGGACATTTTATATATGAGGGAAATATTCAGAAAAATTGTTCTGTTGGTGGCATAAATCTGAGAGTATTGACCCTAAAAGCTACGGCCTTAGAAACACTCATCTATAAATCTGGCCTGTGAGTTACTTGCTAATGAATCGGAACAACCTTTTTAGATTTGCAAATATGATGGCTATCTGCATTTCCAGAACTTGTTTTTCAACCATGTTTGATGATTCTAACTGTTTCTGATACTCGATGGAATGAAACTGCATAGTAATAGTGCCGGAATGTTCCATTCTTATTATTGTTTTCATGAGAATTACTTTTTTGATAGTGGAAAACAATGAATGTCTCCATACTATTTATTTGGGAAGCATTTCAGTGGAGCACAAAAATCAGCCCAAACTATAAATTTTTTTCAATCTCAGCTAATTAATCAAATACAGAAGGAGGATCGAAGTCCAACTTTTTCTGAAACCGTGCATACGCACATTTCATCTAATGTAGATATAAATACCTCCGAGAGAATATCATAGAAATGAAAAAAATTAAAAACCTGATAAAATCCCCCAGAAGACTTTTATTGTAATCAATTTTTGTTTATTCACCTTTTAATTATCCAAACTGAGATAATGCGTAAATGATTGTGTACATTCATCACATGTACACATATAACGTTTGTGATTTCCCCAATTGGGTAACCCAATTATATAAAAAAATTTACCTACTGGCATTAACTTCCTCCCGAACTGGAATCACGTGCCGCGCTAGCAGACCCCGTCCTTGTGTCATCATCTATAGTTAGAACGGGGAAGTGCATCTGAGAGTCATTATTACTCCCGAATGTATCGCATTTATCACGTCACTCACTCACAGTTTTCAACTGTTTATAATTATTGAGTTATATTTACCCGACAATCAATTATATCTAGAGAAAAACTACTCACGTCACCGACTTCTTGTTGAGTTTTCTTGGCTACCCTGTAGACATCATCCTTATCAGCTATATCACATTTGTATCCATAGGCTTTACCGCCTATTCCTTTGACTAAACCTATTGTTTCTTCAACACCTGTAAAGAAAATATTGCTAGAAACATAAGGTCACAAAAATGACCGGTTAAACGTGAGAAAAAACAATGTTTATATGTTATGAATCTTTTTCTGTTGTTTTAATCCGAGGATACTACGAATGCACAAGTTAATGATATTATTAATAATAATAATCGTCTTTATTATAATCACACATCATACAATTTCACAGTTGGCTTGACATCTCGTACGATTATGTGATGATGAGAGGCGAAGTTCGTTTGTTTTCAGGGTAAGCTGAAAACAAACATTTTTTCATTTGTTCCAACTGGAAGACCTTTGTCTTCATGCCTGATGCATAAGGTGCCAATTGAAACTGTGTAGTCAAAGTCAAAGTTCACTCGACAAACTTGAATCAAATATATCAGCAAAATCTACTAATTTGTTATATCCCAGCATTCCTAAAGCAAGACCCAATCCCGGTATGGGGGATTTAAATATTGTCAGAGTTGATTCTACTAGCACTACCAGTTGCTGCACATTCAAACTGAAATTCACAATTCCTAAAAAAGCCAGTTCTTCAGTTGCTGATAAAGAAAGTTATTGGAAATAGAATTTGAAGCAGAACGCATCACAAAAATGAAAAAGAACTGATACGTAGACACCTAGAAGTAGATAACCTGAACTGTAAAGAGCTTGAAGAACTGGCCAATAAAAGATCTGAAATGTTTCGGTAAGGATTGATATATTAAACCAGATGGGACGATAAAGTTCGCAGAAGGTCCTACTAGAATTCTATGCGATTTGAACAGGGCAGTCAATTGTGTCAACGATTCTGAACCACTGAATATTTCGGAGTGATACGGTTCAAGAGATAAATCGGGTGATTGAATTTCTTCCTTTCAAGTCAATCCCAATTTCAAGTAGAAGACGAAGCCACAGACGAAGTAGGACAGTTCCAGTTAGGAGTACCTCAGGGATCTATAGAAGGACCTGTACTAAGAAACCAAAATTCCCGTTTTGAACTATATGGATATGGCAGTTGAAGGTTCTGAGATTCGTATAATTGTTTTTGTTGTTCTAAAATTGTTCGTTCTGTTATCCAGCTGACGAACATCAACCCTCAGAAGTCTAAACTTGTGCGAGCAATGGATTAACGAGGCTTTACATTTTAACGTGTGAATTCCAGCACGGTGGCCCGGCGGGAAATCGAAACCCCGTCATCCGCTTGATAGGTGGACATGCTAACCGCTACACTACCGAGAACCACAAAATGAATGTGAACTTGCTTTATTTGCAGCTTCCAGTATTTTTTTTCTGACGATGATCTTTTATTTAATACTCAAAAGACTGGAGTCATTCCTGTTTATAATAGTTAATACAAAATCGAGATTTTGAAATTAACATATATCTTTTTGATATGAATACTCGTCGAAAAAATGAAATCCTCATTTTTGTTCCTGAGTAAAAGTTAACTCAGAGTTCTCTGAATCAAATCCTCAATAACTCATTTAGACCAGTCAAAACTGAACCTTTATGATTGGTTGGTAGACAGATACCTGTCAGAAAACAATTCACTACTGATTTATGGGCTAGTGATGGAAATCGACTCAATACAAGTGAAGGTCGATGACTTGATCGTGCTCTTAACAGGATTTTTTCAAACTATTCAGGATTGTAGTTACAAAATCAGAATGGAATATCGACCGAATTTGATGAAGAATTGTCAACAATATCTTCAAATAACTGTTACGTGAACATAATAATAAGTAATGACATGTAATAATCGATGATTATCGAATAATGAGTAAAAATCAGTCATTTCCATAATCAAATATTTCACCTCTCAAGAAGTAAGCAAACTGGGAGTGCGTTAAATTTGTTTTCTTCTGGTAATAATGTGTTTGTTCAGGTTATCGAAAATATTATATATTTACCCAGCCGCGGTTATGTAACTGATACCGCTTTGAAAAAATGGTGTTAAATAAACCGATCAGAAAATGCTTTGATAAGATATTCCCATTGACAAGTGGAAGTATTGATATAGAGTCAGTCATGCGTAGTCCAGTTGCAAATTCCATTATCCTAAAACGCTACTCATTGAGAACCCCTCATCGAAATAATGTCGGACACGATTTTCCTGACTCCAGTAGGAATTTAAGGATGGAAATAATTGAATGAATCATTTGTGATTTATTTAGACGTATCATGGCATTTTCCAGCTGTATCAAAAATGCACAATATCTTTTAATAACGAAGAAATCAAGGGGTACCTATATCGTTTCATTGAATCGTTTCATAAATCAATTTCCAAAACTGAAGACTCTCTTAATTATTAAGATATTATTTGGAACGACTCCAACGAAATATTCAAGTTTCGGTCTTTCATTCATTAAATCATCTTACAGTCACCATTCTCTCAGTCTGATTCTCCTCGTTAGAAAATAAAGTTTATTCCCCAAATTCATCGATTACTTGTATTGGATTCTCGCTCCTCTCTGCCAGTTCGTTCAAATTGAATCCCTAGTCTTGACCGAAATGTTTCTGGATGGCTTGATGCGAAGGATAAATTTTTCATATATATATACCACCCTCTTAATAGGAAATATGAAATGAAATCTTCGTCTTTTATTGGTCTCACTATTTGTTTCGGAAATTTTGGAACGTTTACCTTCTCTTTCACAAGACAGCAAAACTGAAGTATCATATATATGACAGCTGGCACAAAAAAAATAATTATGAAAGAATAATAAATTTTGAACTTATTTCTCTATTATAAGACAGTAATGACCATTTTATAATAGTTCTTACTGATTCCCTGGCGAACAGAAGATGAATGGAAATGTTGCCCTTTCCTTCGAAAATATCGTCAGATATGCAATAGTTCATTATTCACCAAGGGATCAAAGTATGATATATCGAGGTACTTCAATGTGCACTTTGAATAATATTCTCAAATACATATTGAGATCTTTGTATATCATGATTGCTAGTCATGCAATATTCTTTTTTCCTAGAGATCAATCGAGAGGAATGGTTCCATATCCTCACACATGAAAAAAGTGGACTTTTTATAAATCTTTCCGATATATTGAGATACTTCTCTTCAGATACACATTGAGATTTTTGTATCTCATGATTGGATATTTCAAGCCATTGAGTACCTGATTTGAGGACCATGATAAAGTTGTGTACCGATTCTAATATTCTCGATTCCCCCGCAACCAATGAATTAATCTACAGTTATTTGTACCAATATCATTCATTACCAGCTTGAAAAAGCCTAATACTGATATACTATCAGAATTTATGCCTTCGAGCATGATATTGTTGGCAAGGAATAGTGACCAAACTTTGACAAGGTGTTATATTATTCGATATTACGAAAGTTTTTTTTGTTGTCTTATTAAGTGGCATATTGCCGGTATAGACAATGGATACAGACAGAGCCGTTGACAGCGTATTTATTGATCTGGGAAACTTGTTCCACTAGCTATTCGATGAAATCGCAAATTTCGAGAAAAAATCCTCAAAGAGGAAACGCAGAATGATTGGTGATTATCGAATTTAACAATGTTTGAAGAAAGAACCAATAACAATCAAAAATCTTCACAGAAAAGGTGAACTTAAATACTGATATTTTCAATATGTATGTATGTGTGGTAGTCAAATCGGCCGAGAATTTCTATATTGTATATAGATGTATGTGCATATGTGTGATCATGTTCCCCAATGTATTTTTTTTCTAGTCACGGTACATATGAAAATATGCCAAGCAGTACTATGTACCTTTTGTTGCAAATACTCTGTATTTTGTTGCAATAAATGTTATTATTATTATTATTATTATAAATAGGATGAAATGTATGAAAAATGCTTCCCAAGTTGGAAACGAATGGAATGGTTTGAAAACGATCACAGAGCAGGGACAGTATCAGGCAATCAATAGCGAAAAATGTTCAAAGAATAATGCCAGAAATTAAGTGGGACTCAACCAATGTGAGCAAATGCTTCATGTTGAGTACCACACAGGTAAGTGAAAAATATCGTTTTTCATGAGAGTAAACAGTATATCATAATACAAGCGGAGTCTACAAAGCTAAAAGAATTCGTTGTTCGCATCAGCTTTGGTCGGGGCTTGATACTATGAAGGATTTTGATTTTTTAAATTATGGGAAGTCATCGACTTTATGTTGATGATGGCACTGCCTTGTACTAACGAGTAGCCAAATAGCCCGAAACCGGTCTACAAGTGTGTCCGTCCCTATAATTGAAAATCAATTCCTTCATTTGTATCGCCAAAAGCAAATGCAGGATTATCTTCTGTGAAGAAACCTGCACTGGCACCGGTTGGATATAATTCAATGCCCGTCGTGGTATTACCCAGAGGAGTAGTTGTTTTCTGACAGGTGCCAGCCAAAAACTACTGTGTAGGTAGATTTGAGACTGGCCTGAACGAATTGTTCGAAAGACCATTTGCTAAAAGAATTATTTTGAGACCAGATGGAAGGATATTATGGTGGAATTTTCGAACAACCATTGATGGTTACATTATTCATTCATTATGAATATATTGTTTGAATGGTTTGTTCATCGTTTGTGAATACTTCTTGTCTGACTTAAATAGAAGTCAACTATTTTCTAGTTGATCTTCAAGAGTAATAACAGGACATTACTGAGTTGTCATTCGCTAAAGTCAGTTAATCAGAGAAAGCTGATCTTTCCTCAGTTTTTTTGTATACAGATCCACATGAAAGGGAAGCCCTGTGAGTTTCAAAGGTCAGGAGTTACGAATTAACATTACTCCCAAATTTTTGCCCATAACTTATAATTTTAGTGTTCGTGGATGAGTGAATCCCGTTGAAGAAATGGAAATCGTGAGTTGAATGGTAGGACTTCATGAATACTCAGTTCACACCAAATTATTAAGGGCAACCTCATCAGGGTATTCCCTTTCCTGCAGCAATATCCTCAAAAAGGGAAGCGATATCCGTACAGATCTTTTCAGAATCATTGTTGAATCTTTCCTTCACACCTAATTCCATAACAAACCATAACGCACCAAATGACGGTATCGTTCATTAACCTGTTTTCTCATTCGCAATGCATACGTTTACTTTCATAAGACACTCACTTACGCATTATATGATTATGCAGGTCTGGGGCCGGGCCCCGACTACAGACATAAAATTATGTTCAAACATTTCGAAATTTGCTTTCCGCCTAGGCGCAATCCAAAACGCTCAATCCGATGCCGTTAAGATTTCCTCGCACGCAATCCGTTACGTGCTCAGTATAAAATTAAGAAATGAGCTGTTTGTTTATACCGCGGAAGATGAAGACGCTGATTGTATTGTGTGATTTCAATTGTTGTGGAGTCGACACGGTGTATAATCAAACAAAGCGCAGACGAGGGCGTACGACGGTATTCTTCGTAGAGAGCTTTCAGAATCAGATGGAAGAATTCTCACGTCAAACGAGGAGTGAATATGAATTGAAAAATAATACTAAACGGGAATGAACAAATCGAAATCATGAAAACACTGAAATGAAATTTGTGAACAAAATTTGTGGATTATTCAAAGGAGGACTGAAATCCGTGAACGAAAAGAAGTAAAAAATTAATAAATAAACTCCATCAATTCCGAAAAAAATCCCTGAAAATCAAATGCGCCGATGAGAAATGTCTATACAGTTTCCTGTAAAACATTCACTATGATGAGGTTTGAAAAACAGTGACACGTAGTTCGCTATACAATAGATTCTCGAGCCAGATGCATTCATTCAATTGTTTTCTCTGCTTGAAGGAACAATTGCAGAGCGGAACACATGTCGTCGTTTTGTGATTCTCAATTTAACAGGAAACTGTTTATATATTTTTCAACACGGAATTTCAACAAATACTAACTAGTTTTATTGAAGTCGAGAAAAGGCGGAAAGTTAAAAAATAAAGTGAAATCAACACATCAATCGAATGGACATGCAGAAAATGATGGTTACATCGATGGGAATATTCAGCTTTCATTATAAATTTGATTTTTCAATGGTTGTACTGACTAGTTCTATTGAAGTCGAGAAAAGATGGAAAGTTGAAAAATAATGTAAAACCATCAATCGAATGGACATGCAAAAAAATACGAAAAATGTAAATATGAAGAAATGATCCTCTTTTTGCAGTCGTCTTCTCGTGATAGCTTCTTCATTCTCATTTTCTACACTATTCCACTGTTTTCACAATTTCATATTCCACAGAAGGAGATTATCAAACCAAACTTATGAATATAATATTGAATACATTTTCTAACTGAAAATCAACCGTTTTTTGTCTGCATCACCAAACAATACGTATAGATTTTCGTCCTGAGTATTAATATACAGTAGTGATTATATCACTAGAATGGAAAACATACTTGACATGGATTCATTAATTCCATACTTGGAAAAGTAATTGCGTAATGAGTCGAAGAAAGTTCAATTCACTTTCCATTAATGAACTTGATGTTTGAACTTCATAACAATCATTAGTAGAAGAACTATGTTGTTGTTAGTAAAGTGGAACAAATTTATTAAAAATACAAAGTGAAATCCACTCGATCAATCATGATAACTAGACGGCTTTTGAGATTATTTTTGAGCAAGAAAGGACAGTTAACAATGATGATATCAATTTTAGTGATTATGAAGAATGGAATTCAGAAATGTATTGCTACCGTATAACAATAAATTTATTTTGGTAATTTATTATACTACTCTTTTATATTTGGTAGCAAATGACAGATTGGCGCTACTTTCCTTATTGTTGCAAAGGAATTCTGTTCTTGAATGGTAATAATAAATCCTATTTATGGTATTTCATACCAAACGAAGATAAATATAAATCAATCATGTGCTAAGTTCACTTTTTTATTATATAATGCCGCAGATGTCTCACTTTGTGAGAAAAAAAATGATCACTTTAGTCATTCCCCTTTACGACACTGGGACATTCTAGAGGAAAATCTGAATCATTAGGGAAAGCACACCTAGTACTTTTTAGTCATGATCTGAGAGCATAACCACTTGAGCAAACTCTTTCGTTTTCAGTGAATGAGGCTTTATTATTCACAAGTCACCTCACCGTAATAATAAATTATCAAAAATATTATACTCCTTATTTCTTTCGTGCACCACCAGACATTTTGCGTTCTTTCCCAGAAATCGCAAGATGATCGATGAAGTCAAATATTTGGATTTGCATTAGGGAAATGGGTTCGGATTAAAATATTTCTTGGGAACGGACAAAGACAGTAATTCTTTCAACGAATCATTGTCTAGGCTTTGACGTACTCTTTTCTCATCATCAGAGAGGAAGTTTTCACTTTGAAAGATGACCCCCTCAATTACGAATATTGAATTATTTTCAAACATTCTCAAGCTCAATCACCAGCAACATATTCAACAGAAGAAAATTGAAGGATGAGGTCGGAACATTCGGTGTGGAAGTTGAGACTTTATAGAGATCAATTACCCTCGAACCAAACTGATATTCTTGCAATAAACGTGCCTTTCGCTTACATGGCTAACAGCTTCAGGAAACGATTAATATGAATTTTCTCCTCCTGAAATGCTAACCTTGTTAGCTGAACGTGCGTCTAAGTTGGCGTAATTGAGTATTTACCCCATATAACAAAGCCTCAAAATCAATTTCTTCAAAAGAGGTTGAGATTCGAATATTTCAATGGAAATTTCATATTTAGTATCTGTAACTTCACTCAAAATCATTAATCGGGAAATGATATGTAATGTTTCTCAATTTTTAAAAACTTCCCGAACACGGATCCTAAAATTTACAGTGTCCACTGAAAATTCTGCGAATCAGAAGAACGTATTTCTTCTTTGAAAAATATTTTTGTTTGAAAAATAAAGCCATGGTCTAAAACCCAAGATCCATTTTATATTTCCTCACCGTATGCGAGGAATTAAAAAAATGTAAATTTCATCTAAAAGTAAACTGCCCTCATTCATCGAAATATGGTATTCCTCAAAAAGAAATTATACTCACAATTGATTGCTTTTATTGTAGTTCGATTCCCGACAGATTTCAATAGAATAAATACTATAGACAATTGAAGTTCGACCTAATACCACCCGAAAAAAGTTATTATTTCATCGTGCATATATGGCATTATGAACATTATTATTGGTTTAATATTTGCAATGATATCAACTGAAATGGTTTATGGGATGTTGACAACATATTTCTTCCTGTTGGGTCAATAAAAAATGGTTTTATCTGAATGTCAATACCTGCACATACCTCGAATATGTCAGTTCCATTCATTGATTTACGAAAACTCACAGCCGCAACCGATTCGACTTATCGCGATTCTTACTTACAATGCCAACCCTGTTTACAGTCATAAGAAACTTCTCACATCGATTGGTGTAGTAAAGCACTGATTACAGTGGGGTAATACTCTATGAGAAATCAGGAAATATATATTCTTTTGTTGCCGGACATGTAATTTTGTGGCAACTTTAACTGTATGTGAAATATCCGGCAGACCGCATTCAAGAAACTGAATATTCTGAAAATAGAAATCATAAGAAGGACGAAATAATAGTTCATCTCTTTGAAATTCATGACACCATGTGAATGTGCCAAATTCTACATAAAAAGACTACCGAAACTTGAAATGGGTGATCACAAGATGAAGACATAACACACAACGAAAAGCAACCGCCAAATCAGGTAAAGTGGAGCAAATGCGGACAAGAAAATACACTATAGAATTCTATGAAGCAGAGAACATCCACAATGTGGAACATTGGATCAACTCAAGCTCACCGGAAGTGAGTTCTAGTGAAAATTATTTTGTCAATTTCTACCTCTTCTCCCTGCCTTGAAAAGTTGGACCGACATAACCTCACCTCTGGAATTTGACATGCGTCACCTGAATACAAATTCTAGTAATGGCAATCGCAACATCGTGATTGCACTGAAACCAAAATATAATTTTTCCGTAGCCGTCTGTTAAGTACCCATTTCCCGGATGCTAATTCTTTGAAAAAGTTGCATTTTCAGGCCTATCCTGAGGAGTACGTACTTTCTGGATCAGGATGGAAACATCCAGTCACATCGTTGTTGTCATTGTGAAGCATTTCAAATAAATCAATATCACCAATTGCTCAAATTTGTATATGAACAACTAAGATAAATGAGAAATACTGCTAGTACATACCTATCTTCTGTTCAGATTTCGATATTTGATACAAAAAAAAATATAAAAATGTTTGAAATTTTGTTCTACAAAGAAATATAATGTAGAAATGTTTCTCACTGTTGTGTTATTTATTCTACACGGTTGTCAAAAAACTAGGGTCGCAACACATCCGAGAAAGCCTTTTTTGTACTCGCTTTCGGCTCGTCCTAGAAGTTTGTCTACTCATCCAAAAAACAGTATTCTCCGGACTTGTTACGTGAATTACTTATTTTATATTCTCACTATTTTCTGTTATTTTCTGAGGAAATAATTTTTTCGAATTTTCTGCTCATTTATATATTTTAATTATTCACAGAAATATATTAACCCATTTCATCACTCTACTAATCAGTTACACACCACTTCAAATGAACAATGTATGCTGACCCTGCAACGAGAGCCAGGGCAACCAACTTGAAATCCTGCCAAACACGAAGCAGAGCTCATTATCGATAATGTTTTTGAATCAGTTTACGATCTACCATATAAAAAACAACGCTAATGCGATGGTCTTGTTCAGTCAAAATTAACAATTGAACGTTCGTTAATATTAAATAATAGCTATATCTCTCGAAAGCGCTGGTTGGAATTATTACTCAGTTTTCAAGGCAACCCTGTTGAGAAGCTGGTTTTCCTACTCGTGAAATATTGCAATTGATTACAGAAGTAACTGACTTTTTATCCACTTAAAATATCCAAATATAAAAACGACTCACTTCCTCGACAGAACAAAAATCATTAGATATACAAGCATACTGTATAGCGTATCCTGTTGTTACAAGAAACACTGTACCAAATTTAATTAACGAAACCCTCCCTATTTGGAACGAGTCCTAGACATTTGAATTTGGTTTCGTGAAAGAATCGAGAACCATATCTGTCGAGGATACGAGTTGTGGTTTCAGATATCCTTTTCTGATTCGCTCTCTTAGAAAATAGTGGCGCATTTTATCCTCAGTTTTGGACACCTTCGCCGAAACCAACTATATCAGATTTTTTTTCAATTTTCCATCGAATTCAAGCTTCCAATCAGTGGTACCTCGAAAATACCGTGCGTTTTACTGCACTGTGCTTGCCCAGGGTTCTGGTTGAAACGGCTGACATAACTAACAGCGTAGCTGATGTCGGGGCGTGGAACTTGAGAAGCAAAAAGCAGACTGTTGACTGTTGTTTGGACAACATCTCTTGAGGTTACATAGGTGTATCAACTGGATTGGATTCTGAATATTGAAACGTTTTAGGAAAACATTTTTCGTTCACAACAGGCCGTTTCCAATCTAACCTAGAAACAGGCAAGGTTGTACCTGTTCAGAAGAAGACTAATTCTAGGAATTCAAACGATTTTTCTCCAAATACCACTCCATCCTGCTTCTCAAAGGTGTTTGAATTGTCATATTCTGAGAGACCCACAGATTTTCTAATGAGAAGAAAATAATAACTGGAAGTCAGCATGGATTCTATCCACGCAGATCAACTAGCAGTTCCGCTTGTGCATTTGTGGAAAAAAGTGTAAACTCTATTGAGGCGGGTGAGTGCCCTGCTGAAATCTTCTGTGATTTAAGCAGGGCATTCGACTATGTGCTTGACCCCATTTTATATGTGCTCTACATAAATGATCTGGACAAATTATTCGATGATAAATCTTGCATTCTTTATACAGACGACATTTCCATTGTTGTTAGTGTTAAAGACCATAACATCCTGAATAATAACTGTTCAAATATTATAAATCGTACTATAGATTGGTGCTCTAAAAACGGTTCATATCTAAATCCGAATGAAACCCAAATCATTAGGATCCATATCAGACAAAAGTAGGCGCAACCATCATATATTAGTATACGTAACAGTCATGAACCCTTGGCACAGTCCGATTCGGTCAAGTTTTTGGGAGCCATGTTGGATGACATCTTGAACTGGAGAGCTCATTATGAGTCACTTATACGCAAATTGAATTCACTTTGATTTTTGTTTCGAAATCTAAAGTCAGTCTTTACCTCAAAACAACTAGTTTTGCTATACTACGCTCAAGTAGAGTCTCATTTGAGGTGTGACCTTCCATTTTGGGGCAATACGTCATTGGCTGCTAACGTATTCACAGCACAGAAAAAACTTCTGAGAATTATTGCAAATGTCTTTCAACTTAGCTCCTGTAAACGTTTATTTGTAGAATATAAGGTTTTGCCTTTAGTATGTTTATTCATTTCTGAAATGTCTATGTATTCAAAAATGAACATTATATTATATTCAAAAAGCCAACTCGTCCTGTTCAACATGAGTCTTGAAACGCATATTTTGAAGCGTTACAGGCTTCTTTAGCCGATTTGGTGTTTTGCACATGAATATTAAGTAAGAGTTCAACTAGTAGAATGATTTTTGCCCCTGCCTTTTTATCCTTTTCCGCGTGTTTCTTACGCTTTCCCACACGAGATTTTCTAAGTGATATGATTTTCCCTTCCTCAGTTTTTTTCTATTGAAGGAACCTGAGCTGACATCTCGGAATTTGAACTGCTCGCCTCTGTAATTAAAATGTTATTTCTATGAGCAACGTCCTGGGCCCATAACCTGTTGTGAAACTGGTTTTTCTACGCGTATAATATTGCAATTAATTACAAAAGTACCTGACTTTTCTATTCAGTTGAAATACACACATATAATAACGACTCCATTTTTGATAGAATAGAAACATTAGATACATGAACAAATTGTACAGAGTATCCTGTTCTTACAAGAAATACCTTTTACAAATTCATTAAACAGCAAACCCATAGTATTGGTAAACGGCAAAAATTTCCATCAAATCGAGTGTATTAATCGTAAATTCTCAAAGATATAACGAGTCGCGAATAGTTTTGAAATCTGAAAAGTTTCCATCGAACCAGAGAGGTGTGTCGTTAAGTTTCGAAAGCTTGATTAAGGTAGTTGATCGCCTTGTGAAATCTCCAAAATTTCCATTGCAACATAATCATTATTATTGATTTATATACGATTCAAAAACTGATGATTGCGATATGGAAGCAGTAGCTTAAAATTGAAAACTACACTCAATAATAATTGGATTATGAATGTTTTCCTTGATATACAAAAAAAAATAATTGAATTAATAAGTACCAATGCAGTTTCCTGTATGATATTTACTATAAAAAATGGATTTACAGTACTATGGCACTTCAGCAGCATAGTTATTCGCGGACCCATCAACTATGAAACGCAGGAGAGTAGTTTTTCAATCTATTCTTTCAGGAAATTTTTGAGTAAAATCTCTGCCAAAGTGGGTATCTACCCCGGTGTCTCTCGATGCTGAATCGCTCAACTTCTTGCGCCAACTCTCTTTCCTTTGAGTACGGAATTCAAACAGATATCGGTCATTTCAAATGAAAAAAAAAATACAAAATTTGTATCTGAAGGTATAAGTGACAGAGGCAGAAGGCACATCGTCATAATATTTTCTGAAGCTGATAGACAAATAGAAAAGTCAATTGAGTGCCCACATATACAAATACATAATATAAGTCATATCATGTTATGTTGAAATTTTTGAGTTGAAAAACTTGCTCATTGAATTTTTGTCATACTTCGTGCCTTTTCAGTCTTTGTCAGATTCTTTATAGAAATTTTCTTTGTTCAGGTAAATATTGATTTGAAATGTTCATACCAATGGATACTTCTGAACTAGTCATTCCTTTATAATTCTGAGGACTTTGAAGTTCTCCTTGAGTTTGCTCCATTTCAAAACGATATATCTACAAATTTTTTCAATTGTCAAATTGCATGAATAAAACTTTCATTTATATGTTCACCGAAATTCAAATCTTTCGCCCAATTGGAACAAAGGGCCTTTACCGTGATTTTCAGCAGGTTATGAGGATGATAACATTTAGGTTTTGTACCGCTGAGTTCAGAAATCAATAACTGGTTTGAAAATCATAGATTAAGTAATGCAGTAGAATATTATGCATTACCAATATCAAGTCCGTCAGTTCAGCCGCAGTTGATTACATAATAATGCAAATATGATTATGCATTTCAATGTGTTCACATCAATAAATAGACAGAAGCCTCCTTATAATAATGAAGGTGATTTTGAAAATACATCGTGAATGTATTCATGTTTTCAATTGGTTTCTTTAATCGAATCATCTGAGCTCAATTGGTACAGGGTAGTCAGAACAAACCTACAGAGTAGGTTGATGGACTTACATCCGTCAGAAAACAACCACTCATCTGGCTAATACCACGAAGGGCACTGAATTATATCCGACATGTGCCAGTGTAGAGTTCTCACGGTACAAATTCCTGCAGAGGCTTCCTCGTCAGTAAAAGTTGAATCCCACCAACAACTCGCAAGTCGTTGGATTTTCCCTAATTGACAATTTCTTTCGCAATCTACGGTATGAGCGCTGAACATATTCATCCAGCTCGAAAAATTATCTCTCAAGTGTCCAGCACATTTGCATATGAAGGATGTGTTCGAGCTTGCTCTTGCACAGCCTGACCTCATTATTGTTATGGAATAGAACATTGTTTACCAGCTAGGAAAAACCCAACATTCCTGGAAGACTGCAAAGATTGAACACAGAGTCTAGTAATGTGTCTTTTCGGAGAGATAAATATATTATTTTTCCGCAAATTCGACAGATATCATTTAATTTTGAAAAAATCGCGAATAATTTTATTCGCAAATAAATGCTTTGAAATTCGTAATAAAATTACTTGGGTTACTATGAAAACAGTTTCCAATCATTTATGTAGAACATTCACAACTGTAGGGAAATATCATTTCATAAGGAAATCTTGAACTTTTCTTCAAAAACTTTTGTCTGGAATGCCAAAATTTCCTAGACATTTTTTTCTTATGTCGAGACCGACTGAACTCTCGAGTGTTTTACAGATGATTTTGAGATTTCATGTACCCAATTTTTCGAAAAACCCGAAACGCAACTAAAAAACTTTCCCTTTCAAATACATGGAATCTGAATATTCATCATTTCAAGACTCTCTATTGACTCGTAATTTCCAGTGGTTTACCCTATAATTACCAATTAGTGCAGGACATAACCACCACGTCGACGTATTGCACATTGGATATTTTCTATTAAAGTAATATCAGGTATTACTATGGTGATGAATGAAGTACCACCTCTATAATGAAGGTGTAGCAGAAATACAAAATTGCGCAAAAACCGCCTTTATAGAAATTCCGCGGGAACCAGTTCATGAAGTGAGTTACACAATTTTTATTCGTTAGCAATATAGCATAAAATCATTCATTGATTCCTATATTCAGTTACCCATTGGAATTACTTCAAAATGGTAAACATGATTATTTTTAATTATCAATTGCAGTACCTACGCGTATTAAATTCTCATAACTTTCTTTCCTTTATATGACTGCAGAAATTATAAATGAATATCATGTATTTCATCGCATTTTTTATTCTTACTGGACAGGGGCGGAAACTTACATTTTTTCCGCTTGTCAGAAAATTTCAATTGTGAAAGTTTGGAGTTTAACAGCGCCCAAAACAAATCCTATTTGTTTTTAATGAAAAGGAAAATAAAACAATACAATTTCTGCTTGTACGAAAGAAAGAGCAGCGTCTTTACTTTGAAAAAAGTGATTTATTACATACCTACATCATATTTCATTTGACTTCAAAGACCGCGAATGTCGCAGCTCTCACTTTGTAACGATTAATGAAATCATAAATCAATTTCCCAAAAATCGATTCTTCTTTCAGCTTTTCTGTTCGTTCTCTATGACTATGACTAGTTTATTATTGCAATTTAATTCAACCTCAGAGCACTTAATGTATTTCGTAAATGCGTTTTCAACCTACGTAACATTGAGAAGGACCTGTCAGCAACACAGGTTGATTTGTTTTATCAAAAAACAAAAATAGTTGAAAGTTGTAAAAAAACTAGTTTTTTGCGACGAAAACTGACAGAATGTCGCAATGAAATTTCGCATGTCAGAAGGGTGACATGTATGACACAAAAGTTTTCGGCAAAATGGTTAAGGCTTTCGCGGCCGAGGTTATTAGTATAACTACTTTTCTTCGGGCTTGAAGGCCGTCGTTCTTTGGAATTTCTTCCCAACTTTTCGCTAACGCGAGTGGCCAACATCTTCAGAGGCTTACTCATTTCCGATGACTGAACGTTTCGATTTTTTAAGGTGTATTTATATTGATGCAGGTAGTCTGGAGTGTTAATTACTTCTGTCGGGTTCGGGAAATAATCATCATTATTAGTTGCCGCACTACCTGCCGTGATATAATTAGTTATTCTTGATTTCCTCAGAATGGTATTCCAAATTCTGTTTAGACTCAACGCTTCTTCTTTTCTATTGAAATTGTCCGTATGTTTTTGGATCTCTATCGCCTCCCGTATCAGTCGGCTATGGTAACCCTGGTTGGGGGCAATCAGTTTAGCATTTTCAAACAGAATCCTGTGGTCACCCTCACTCAGTGCGTGTTCCGCCACCGGCGATTTGTCAGTTCGCCCTAGCCTGCAGTTTCTTTCATGCTCTTTGAGGCTTGTTCCCATGCAAGAGCATGAAAGGAACTGCAGGCTAGGGCAAACTGACAAATCGGTGGAAACGGAACACGCACTGAGTGAGGGTGACCACAGGATCCTGTTTGAAAATGCTAAACTGATTGTCCCCAACCAGGGTTACCATAAATGACTGGTACGGGAGGCGATAGAGATCCAAAAACATACGGATAATTCTAACAGAAAAGAAGAAGCGTTGAGTCTAAACAGAATTTGGAATCCCATTCTGAGGAAATCAAGAATAACTAATGATATCACGGCAGGTAGTGCGGCAACTAATAATGATGTTTATTACCCGAACCCGACAGAAGTAATTAACACTCCAGACTACCTGCATCAATATAAATACGCCTTAAGAAATCGAAACGTTTAGTCATCGAAAATGAGTAAGCCTCTGAAGAAGTTGGCCACTCGCGCTAGCGAAACGTTAGGAAGAAATTCCAAAGAACGACGGCCTACAAGCCCGAAGAAGAGTAGTTATACGAAAGTTTTCGCCCCTGTTTCTGTATTGAATACTCTTAGGGTAAAAACATAGTGAAGGAGCTCAACCCGCTACGCCACTCGCCGGGCGATGATGGGATATGTAACATTTTTTTTTAGGGAAGTTCTTTGATGAAAGAATATCATAGCGAAAATACAAGAAAATATAGTATTCAGATAACAAGAAGAAGGATGAAAAACGGTCAATGAAAAATACTATTATACCACCATTGTTTCGAATACTACAAAAAATCATTAGGAGGAAAATTTTCTACAAGTGACTCCCTTTCTTGAACATCATCAGCCGATGCCAAAATGGATCTATTTTGTTATGTTATATTGATGTGGTTAAAGGAAAATGTGTTGCCGCTATATTTTTTGATCTGCCAAGAGCACTTGATTTAATATATTCCTGCTGATGAATTTTATGAAATTATGGGTTATATCCTTTATGGAACACGGAAATATATGTGAATTTGAAAGATACCGATTCCGATATCTTACATCAGAATTTAGTGGGAAATTGATAAAATCCAAATACACAAGGTATTCCATTTGAAATCAAAAAGAGGCCAACATATAGTATTTCATTAATATCTCTGTAATTACCGAAATACGCCTGAATCGCCGACATGATGAATCACCCTGTATGAGTAGGGGTATTCTCGGAACCTTATTTCTGATGTCATGGTTTTGGCGGTTATGAAATAATCATATCATTCACCAGTAAGAATCAAAATCAACACCAGTGTGCAATTACAACAAATATTTGGTTTGCGCAAGTTAAGATTCATCTGGGGTGATAGTGACTCAATTTCCTGGGTACATGTACTAGAATTCAACTGTCATTTCGTTTTAACATGGAAAGGCATGTGCCTTCTTCCTGGCGCTCTAAAAACTAACTGGTTATACCAACATATTGTAAAATCAGAAATAGCAGTAAATATGCGATTTTAGCAATATTTTGTGTACCTGTTAACTCTTTTTTTATATGCAGATGCACACAAAAGGAAAGCCCAGTAATGTTCAAAGAACAACGCGTTTATTAAGGGACGAATTAACTTTCACTTTGAATTTTTGAAGTTTGTAAGCTTCAGGAAAGACCTCTTTCGGCAAGGAGTTCCAAAGCTCAGCTGCTCTATTGATAAAAGATCCCTGAGCAAGAGAGGTTCGACAGGTCTCCAAATTCACAACGAAGGGGTGGGGATTCTGTACTCGCCGAGTCATCCGTGTAGATTTTGCCAAGGGTGGAACGATTGATAACAATTCAGAAGAGCACCGACTATGAAAATATTTGTAGAAGAGAGACAAGTCTCCGACCCTTCTACGATGTTCCAATGAAGTGAGCGAGTCTGTGAGCGAAGAATCGCCAACAAGACGGATTGCCTTTCCCTGAATAGAATCGAGAAGCCTCAATGAATGTTTTGGTGCCGAACTCCACACATGAGAACCATATTCCAAGACTTCTGAGCCTTGTAGATCATTAGAAGCTGACGAGAAATATTCCTTGGCACGATATAGAAATCCAAGATTCTGGGAAGCACCTTCAGCGATCGATCTCACTTGGTTTTCCCATGAGAGATTATTACTGATCGTAATTTCAGCATCGAGATATTTGACTTTGTAGGGATAGTTAATCCTGACATCTGAATACTAGATGATGATAGATCGGCTTTCCCAGAGAAAGACATGCCTGGGTTTTCCTAGCATTAAATTCCATCAAGGTCATTCTATTATTTTTACCAAGTTATCGTTAGTTTCACTGACGTGAATGTTTCTTTGAATTTTTGTTTCTCCAGCTGGTATGGGGATTCTGGAAGAGAAATTAGAATGAAGAGAACACCGTCGTCCGCAAAACTATTTACTGAACAAGATGTTTTCTCGAGCAAATCATTGAAATGAAGCAGGAACAAAGTGGCGCCAGAGTTGAACCCTGTCGAACATCTGCATTAATTGGGAGAATATCAGATAATACTCCATCAACACATACAGAGACCTATTATTCAAGAAACTCCCCTTTATATAAATGGCCTTTCTCTTTTGGATATATCTGGTGCTTTCACTTTGTTTGCTGACGACACTACCATTCTATGGCACTCCGAAGATGTGAATTTGCTTCGTAAAAATGTTACAAGAGACCTACAAAAAATCAAGTCGTGGTGCGATGCAAATTTTCTTTGTCTGAATTTCAATAAAACAAAATTACTAACATTTAAATGTCTTCTTCCGGATATAGCATTAGGTGCTGACTCCATACCATCAGACAGCAAAATAAAATTTTTGGGACTCAACATAGATAGCAATTTGAAATTCTCAAATCACATTAGCCTGCTAAACAAAAAATTGTCATCCGGCTGTCTTGCCCTCCGATCTACAGCTAAAGAGTTAGGTTATGCCGCGGCCAAAAATGTCTATTTTGCTCTCATTGAATCAAACCTGAGGTACGCAATTCAGTTCTGGGGTTCGTGTAGTAATGAACTCTTTGAGAGTATATTTTTACTGCAAAAGCGGGCGGTGCGTTGTTTGTGTCAAGTAAATAGGTTGAGTTCCTGCAAACCTCTTTTCCGGAAACACGGAATACTGACACTAACCGCAATCTACATTTTAGAAACTACGTGTCTGATATACAAGAATAAAGCTTCATATGAAAATAACAATCGCACTGCACGAAATGCAGCGAATCTGTCATTGATCATCCCTAAATCCACACTGATCAGAGACTCGATAATTTACGGTGGTGTCAAAATGTATAATAAGCTACCTGCAGACATAAAGAACATAGATTCTCTCAAAACCTTCAGGAAAAAGTTACATGAAAGACTGACATCTGAAGCCTATTATAATCTGACAGAATATTTTAATGACGAAAATATATGAAATTGACTGTGCTTATATGTAATGATATATGTGTAATTTTACCTAGATGTGAGTGTTTAAGTGTATTGTTTTCATGTAATTGTGTAATTGTATAGTTATCTGAATGTAGTTATTTACATGCTTTCCTTTTACCAGTGTTTGTCAATAAGATTTTGTATCTTGGACAATAAACACATATTCTCTCTCTCTCTCTCTCTCTCTCTCTCAAAGCATACAACTGAGGAGGCTAACCATAAGACGGCAGTTTAGAAAGGGGACCCCGATGCCAAATTCGATCAAACGCTTTTGAAATATCGAGTGCAACAGCTATCGTTTCTCCGAACTTTTCGATTGAATGCTGCCAAATATGAGGAACATAAGCCAATAAGTCACTGGTTAATCGTTGATGGCAAAATCCGTATTGTCGATTATTAATTATTCCTGATTTCTTTTTGATAAGCTTCATATTGATTGCTTTTTCCATGACTTTGGAAATGATAGAAAGCAATGCAATAGTTTTTTTTCCATTTTCTAGTAACTGGCTGAACTCTAGCTGTCCTCCAGGACTTAGAAAAACCCCCAAGTTATATGAAAGGTTGAATAAGTACCGGTGTCCATTCGGGGGCACAGGCTTCCAGAGCAAATACTGGAATTCCATCAGATCCGCAAGCCCTATTCGACTTCAGGTCCATTAAAATATTTCTTATATTTGTTTGGTGAAAAATTATCTCAGGCATATGACTGTCTACAGGCGTGAATGTGAGGCCTCCTGGTGTAATTATCTTTCAGAGAGCCACAATATATTGAGAAGAAAGAAAGGGAAGAAATAAGTGCTCAAAATTCTAGTTCATTTCAAACGGATGAAGACTCTCATTGGTCTTACTGGAATACTAGCCACATGATAAGCCTGTTAATTTTTGTCATCGCAAACAACAAAACAGTTGTTTTTAAACAGAAATCGTTATTATGCACGGAAATGGAGAAACTCGCTTATACATCGTTCATGACATGGCCATGAGAATTTGTTTTATAAAAAAATTGATTACCATCAGACAATGACTCAGATTCAGGTAATCAACTCGGAGAGCGAAGGTCAGAGTTATTTTCCACATATTTGGACACATGACCACGAATATATTTTTTACTGGTGGAATGATTTTGTCCATGAACATTCATTTATAAATTAGAGAATGCGGTTCATATAACCAGAATGGGAAATAATTGGAATTATGGGGGGTATTTATTATTAAAGCGATTATTTCCCTCAATGCAAATAAACAATGAAACAGTTGAAGGCTAGACTGCTTTTACAGAGTTTTACAGCAATTAAATGCACTAGACCTTTTAACCGATTAAAATGTTCGAAATAAACCGGGCGTTTGGATCACTTTTCAGGTACTATCTCTGGTACTATATTGTTCCTGTGTTCGATTTTGATGTTTCCTGAGTTTACATGTTCTCTGGAAATAATCTAAACATATATCCCTCCTTCACCAAGTTCAATCGACCAAAATGCGTGCATTTCCATGATTTTCAGAATTTTGCTTTCAAGCAAATGCTTTCGTGTATAATAATTTAAAATAAAATTTTATCAAATTATCATACACTCAAGTCATTTGCTAAGCAAAATTTCGAGAATCATGGAAGTGCAGCACACATTTTAACCGAATAAACTTGGTGCACTCGGGATATAACCCCCGATTATTGTGTTGCTAAGCTGCAGCTCCCAGTCCCACGTTGGAGCCGAGAAAATTTGTCTCTTCATGTTTCTTCCCGTTCAATTCGCCACTGATGTCGTCAATATTCATTGAAACAGTGATTTTTCGAACTTAGCCCTCCAGCAGACCAAATTCTGGGGGCTCTCAATTATTGCCCGTGCAAAAAGAAAACTGATGTACGTCATCAACGGCAACAAACAAATTTTGAATAATGTTCTTTCCTGTAATTCTTCGATAAAATGACAATACAAATGAAGAAAATGATTTTAAATTATAGAGACGGACACACTTGTAGACCGGTCTTCTAATTTCTAATTGTTACATATCCCATCATTAAAGAAAAAATTCCGGAAGCGGCCGTCATTAATTTAGAACAGACGTGTACACTAGATGAGCCATTACTTAACAGCTGTCAAGTACTTAATGAACGATTTAAAATAGTGGGAGTAGAAAAACAATTAAACAAGCGATGCCAAGAGTTGGTACGCTATTTCGAAAGAACACGAACTGAATACAAATATTTTATTACAAAATAAAAAAATCAATATAGAATATTCGATTCTAATACTTGAAATGATTTGATTTATATAACTCGAATGGCTAATCGAAGTATTTTGTACAATTTAAGTTACTATGTTAATTGTTTTGTCGATAAATTGATTGAAAATAATACTTTTTTCTGTAATCTCTTCACAATGCATAATAAAAAATTATCCATCGACAGATAGATTTCTATGATATTTTCAAATAGTTGAATAATTTCATCAGTGTATACTCCAGATTTCAATAGCACCCTCTCGATGACAAGCAGTAGTTTTAATTTTTTTTTGCACTGAGGAATACAAAATATCAAACAAATATACTTTCATCAGATGCTTCCAGGAAATTTATAGTTTACCTCACTTGAATAAACAATCTCGAAAACAACAAATTGAGTTTACTATTGCTAAACCAGATGTCACAACGATAAATAATTCCTGTTTGAACTGATTACAAATTTGTCGAAGGTAAATATCTACGCAAGCGATTACCTTTTATTTACACCCACACATATTTTCGTCTGATTCAATACCGACAGGGATGATTCCATTGACAAATGGCTGAAAAGTTTAAGCGCACTTTAACATTTTTTTTTCTAATTCCTCTTGACACAACCATGAAAACTAGCTCATATTTCTCACCAATATTCAAGAAATATGTGAAAAGTGACTTGAATTTTCAGGACAGAAAGACTTTGGAATACAAAGAGGTCATATGGAACAGAACTGGCCGATACTTAGCTGAAAATTCATATTCAACTCAAAATTCATATTTGACTCAAACTCCGAATTTATCTTGCCATTGTTGGTGATAATTGTACAGGAAACTGTAGTACTTTTTGCTGAAGAGGTAACAGATGACTTCAACCCAGGAAACATAAGATTCTTCACCGAGTTTTTTTCAACCACGCTCAGATTTTTCACTTGAAGGAAATACTTATTCATATATAGATTTTGAATCATTGACATGAAATTTTTTTATTCGTTCATTGGAAAGGCATTTCAAATTGATGAGGAAACTCTCTTGTCCCATCTTTGTATGTTGCGTAAGTCATATTTCCGCGAGTGAGTTGAGTAGCCAATCGAAAATAGATATTAATGTAATGTTGCCATTATAGTGATGATACTATAATGCTACAAAGTGTTGCCTTTCCTAGGACAATTGTACTTTTCCAGTACAATTTGGATGGATTTTGATTCCTAGTACATTTTCATGATTTCTAGTACACTTTCAGATTTCACTTTTGACAGTCATAATAGAGTGTATGATATATGAAACTTGCGCAACACTTACACCATTCACTACACTACTGAACAGACCTTGACTTGACAGTGATAGTGGTCACGGCATCGTCTAAGTGCTCCCTACGTTACAAAAATAAATTTGGAATGAACCGCCGTATAATTTGAAATACTTGATACTATGAATTCATTTTGAATAAGCGGTGATTGCTCCAGTTCAGTAGAGGGCTTTGAGGCCAAATACGCTAAATACACAACCATCGGTGACAGCAAAGGTTCAAATCGCATGCTGTACTGTCAAGAGTGAGCACATAGGCTGACACTTGCCAGTTTATTTTGTTGCGCATGCGTCTTCATACACATCCAAAATCTATTATAATATCATCGACTCCAGTATATTTCTCTCTCCAAATATGGTAGAAGCTCATATTTCTGAACGGCAGCACTGATGCTAGAGTGGTAATCTGTATTCGATGCTCAATGTTCATTTCAATCATCAATTCTTCTGAAGACGATAGAAAATCAAGTGGAACTAAATTCAAAATTCATAATTACGTTACCCAACAACAATATCACCGAATCACTGTGATACACTGCGTGTTGCTATTGTTCATATTAATTCACAGATGATATCGCCGCAAATATGAACCCCGATTTTGGTTTCGACAAAGCTGAGTCCGACCATGCAAACAAATTCTAGTCTGATCACTGGTTGAAGAATGACATTTTTTAAATTCCAACAATACCGAGGCGATATTTTGGAGCTCTGGAGCAACTCTCAAAACGAAAGCAGCTGCCAGCAAGTCATGTAGTCAAGACTGTTGATATATAAGAAGAAGAATAGTTATGCAAACATAACCATTTTCTGTTCAACGTGTACTTTCATTTCGAGCAGGAAGAAGATTAACCTTTTATAGTTGATGGCATGAACGCATTTGTGAACAATATTTTGATAGCATATCGAAATCATAGAGTGACAAAGCTTGCGGTAGGTAATTTGCAGTGAACATTTGGGGAAATCAGTGGCAACTGGCAATACTGCTGGGAACACAAAGCAGAGTAGACGATTCTGATTGTTCGGTTGACGGCCAATTTCATTATATTTAATATTTGTTTTATGGGGAACCTTCAAATTCACCAATGTATGATTGACAAAATGGTTAGGGCTTTCGCGACCGAGGTTTTCAGTATCATTACTTTTGTTCGGGTTTGAAGGCCGTCGTATTTTGGAATTTATTCCTGACGTTTTGCTGGCGCGAGTGGCTAGATTTTTCGGAGGCTCATACATCTTGGGTTTAACTCCGATGACTGGGTGTTACGATTTCGTAAAGCATATTTTTATGGATTCAGGTAGTTTGGAGTCCTGATTACTTTTTCCGGATTCGGAGAATTTTCATTAATATTAATTGCAGTAATTACTCTATATGGATTCGCAGAAGTATCATTATTATTATTTGCCGCACTACCTGTCGTCATGATATTTGTTATTTTTAATCTTCTTACAATGGGATTCATATTCGGTTGAGATATACAGCTTCTTCTTTCATGTTGAAATTATCCGTGTGTTTGTGGATCTCTATTGCCTTCCGTATCAGTCGACTATGGTATCCCTGGTTGAGGACAATCAGTTTCGCGTTTTCAAACAGAATCCGCGTGTTCCGCCACAGCTGACTTGTCGGTTTGCCCTAGTCTGCAGTTGGTTTCTTTCATGGTCTTTTAGTCTAGTTCCCATAGATCTTTAGGTGGTACCGGTGTATACCTTCCCACAGGTGCACGGTATGCGATAAACCCCTGCTGCTTCTTGGTGGTTTTGAAAAGCGTTTTAATGTTGTGTTTCCCCAAGAGTTTTCCAATTCTCTCCGTGACCCTTGGGATGTATGCTAGATAGGCACGTGCAACTATCTGAGCGTCCTCCCTGTTTTGATCCGTGAATCTCTTCAGTTTCATGGCCCTGTTGATCTCGGGTACACTCTATCGATTCGATCTCAAGGTCACTTGAAGATGTACCAGTTTTTTTTCCAGATGCCCTGGTTCATATATTCATCGAGCACGTTCCGTTCTAATAGATATGACTCATCTCTTTTGGCTAGGATGGTGGTTCGATAGTGCGTGCAGGTAACTATCCGTGTGAGTAGATTTTCGGTATACTTTGTGAGTTAGTCTAGAACCACATCGTTCGATCAGTACATAAAGGAATGCCATTTGCTGGTCCTGTTCAATCTCCATGGTGAACTAGATGCTAGGGTGTTGAGCGTTCAACTGGTCTAGGAAAAGGTTTAGAACGCCCCTTCCATGTTTCTAGATGACGAAGGTGTCATCCACGTAACGTAGCCACAAGGTCGGCTTCAAATCAAAGGCGTCGATTGCTTTCTTTTCAGAACTTTCCATAAAGAAGTTTACTATCACTGGGCTAAGTGGCCTCCCATCGCCACGCCATCTAATTGCTCATAGAAGTTTCCCCCCCCCCCCATTGAAAATAACCCACCGTGAGACATGCTCTGAAGAGTCCGACGATATCACTCTTCTACTGGGACGTTGGTAAACAAGGACACAACATCGGATCTGACCATAATATCTGTCGGCTCCAAAGTTAAGCCTTTAATTCCACCAACGAAGTGAAGTAATTACTGCAATCAATAATAATGAAAATTCTCCGAATCCAGGAAGAATGATTAGCACTTCAAACTACCTAAATTCATATAAATATGCTTTTCGAAGTCGTAACACCCAGTCATCGGAGTCAAACTCAAGAAGTATGAGCCTCTGAAGAAGCTAGCCACTCGCGCCAGCGAAACGTCAGGAAAAAATTCCAGAAAACGACTGCCTTCAAACGCGAACAAAAGTTGTGTAATGTATGATTGAAATTTATCTAAATTCGAGATCTTATGGTTGTCAAGATAACGAAAGCACATGTCAGATTGAATATAAACAAGAGTTTTAGAAGTATTGTTATTATAGTTTTGAAAAAAGGATTTATTTTGTGCCAAATCAATTTGAATCCTTTAAAAACCAACTCATTGGTATAACAATGAGTACCTAATAACCCTCTCGAAATCTTCGATAGCTCATTTCCAAACTCCGCCTTTTTATCACATTCATTATGTTTTGATGGATGATATGTAGAATTTTGTCTTGAATGAAGTAATCTGTTATTATTTCATAACATCCATAGCAATCATTCCCACCCACATATTTCCCGTAAGTCGAAATATTGTTGGTAATGCAATGTTGAAAGATTACACTTTTTGGATAAAGTAAAAGCTGAAAATCAAACGAATCATCAGAACGATGAATTATCAAATACTCTGATCTCTCACAGGTTGTATTCAATTTTAATGCCAATACAGGTTAACTAGCTATTTCGGGCTTTGCCTCTCATCGGCTGGGGGATGTTAAGGTCCTCGTAACTAGATCGTGTCTCAATGTTTTGAGAGAACAGTTTGCTTCAAAGTTTACTCCTCTCAATTAAGAGATCTGCCCCCAGATTCTATTTCACGAATTCGATTGTCGAGTAGCTCAGACTGTGACTGTAACATGCGCTGTACCGAAAATATACGCATATTCTAAACAATTCGATAATCGAATTCGTGAAATAGAATCTCGGCTCTGAGTCTATAGTTCTAAGCCTTTATCTCAGACAACTATTCAATAAACACTTACCCTGAGAATTTATATCCCATAACACTACGGTTGCACCGAGTTTGGCAAGCCTGAGGGCTAACAGTCGTCCCAGACCCCCTCCACCTCCAGTAACCAGAGCGATTTCACCGGAAATGTTCTTGAAATATTGGTAAGACCTTGGCAAACACGCACCGTACACTGCCTTCACGATGAGCACGGCTGATTGCAATAAAAACATGAGAACCTCCAAAATCGTCTTCATCACGTACGATTCTTTCGTTATGGCAATCATCTTCCTATGTATACGATTCAAACAATATACTGGAACTCACTGATCATATTCGAATCATAGCGGTTTATCAGAGAAGGGTCACATATGTCAGGTGCTTATCTGTAAAAAGAAAAACAACCGATTCAATTTTTGTCACAGAAAGATAATGAACAGTATTAATAGAGCTATAATCAAGATAATCCGATTTGAAAAATAACAATAACATGAGTGCGTGATTATTCTTTACATTTCATCCATTCCAATGTAGAGGAAAATTTCCTCTCTCAATGATTAGATGGTAAGTCAGCATGAACCTGCCAAGTGGATCTGTTAGGTAGTATTGACTGAATCACCGAAACCAGGGCATGACCTGCCAGATCTAACGGATGATTTCTGGTTTTTCCTATGGCGCAAATATGAAAGAGTTCAGCCAGTTCCTAAGAAAGGGTAGAAATCGTTCCACCCGTGGCAATATCTACACGGAAGACTCGACGAGTACAGAATTTCCACCCCTTTGCTGTGAATTTGGAGACCTATCGAACCTCTCTGGCTCAGGTCACGCGGTGTTTTTTGAACATCACAGGGCTGCCCTTTAGTGTGTGTTAATCTATATATAAAAAAAATCTTGTTTCGATTCCTTATTTGGTTCACCGAGCAGTTAACCGTTATAACGGAACGGCAAATGGTAACAAATATTTGGAAACGGAGCAGTCATAGTGTAAGAAGGAGTCTAATAAGATTTTTCAGGTTTCAGTAGAGCGAGTTTGAATACTACTTACCATATGAACTACCGGTATATTGTTTTGTCAATGAGGTGGAAACTTGAATTTCAGATTCTTATAATTTGAGATTGGTACATTGGTATACCATAGCTATCACAAGTTCCATTTCGCATGCTTTCATTTATCGATAGCAATATGTTTCATTTATATCAGCCATCGTCATTCGTACTTAAAAATTTACATTTATGTATAAACATTTGAAATTTTTATAATGAGCTCATTATGATAAAAAATTTTCATTACGATACAGATTTTCAATCTGTTTCATAATGGACCACATTATGAAACAGCTTATAGGTATATAAGTGTATTATTATAGTACGGGTATAGAAAAAATGAATATCATTCTTGTATGAAAGAATGTTATGTGAGGAAACGTCAAAAATTGATCTATCGATTTTGAGTAATGATAAATTGGGCTTAGATGCTTTTCTCTGTTAACCAGCTGACACCCCTCACGATCGCCAACCATCAGAAGTCGAAACTTGTGTGAGCAATGGATTGGGGAGTCCTTACCTTTCAACGCGTTAATCCCAACACGGTGAGTCTGTGGTGGGGAATCGAACCCTGACGACCCGCATAACAAGCGGACGTGCTAACCACCCCTCTACCAAGAACCACAATTATGAGGTGATCATGTCAATGATCATAATGATGAAATTTATATAAAATTAGAAGGTATTACTTCTAATCTATATACCCTGGAGAGTTGCTACACAGACGAAAAATGTCCCTCTTGTACAGGAAAAATCCAAAATTATTGAATAAACTAGTCAGATCATTTGAGTTCTAACAAAAAATGAATTGATATTTATAGAAACTATGGATATCTATATGATCGTTGGAGTTTATAAAACTCGACACTGAGAAGTTATTTTTGAAGGAATACATAAGTTTTGAGAAGCGAGTTCAAAGGAAAAGTGCATCAACTAGAAGTCTGCTTTTCTCCACTTGTAGAGATTCCAAATTGATCATTTATGTTTTCATTTTGTGGGAGGTGGAATAAACCATGAAGCTACGAGAAAAAAGAATGTATCAACCACAAATCAATCACTTCCAAACAAATTATTATGTTGTCACATATAAATAGCATTCAGAAATAGACATTTTATTCGACTTACGAAATTGCAGTTCAAATTTTACGATCGTCTGTCTGGTGTTAGGCAACGAACACCTTACAACTGTTGTCGAAAAATACACAATTTGGCTTATACCGACAATTGAGAAAGTGACTGTTTTCATTTGATTCGAAAAATTGAAGTGATAATGCGTAGCAATGTAGCTAGCTACCATAGAACGGAACTTGAACACATTCAATATTCTCAAATGGGCTTTGTACTGAATCATCAGTACTGAAATGGCAACAGGATTTTCCACTATTTTTAGAATGTCTTTATTGGCTTCCTGGGTTAGGAATAGCAATTTATAATGTAATGCGTGGTTGATATCTGCTTGGGGTTGCTGTTCATAGAAAAACCTGGTCAACAAAAAACCTGTTTCAAACCCATTTGCTTTTATAGTTGCTACTGACTACGGCAATTTACATTTACAGTAACCATCTCACACGGTTTTTCCTTCTGGCCTCAATTGTTAAAGTATTTAAATCTATATCCATGAATGTTCTTATAACAGTACTTTCTCATTACTTTCAGTTCTTGGTAGCTTTTCTGAGAATTTTGTTCGTGCTATAGACTGCACCAACTTTTTTGGGGAATATAATTTTTTGAGAAGTAAGTAGAAAATATGTTCACTATATGGTGTAAACTCCATTGCTGGCAGTGTTTGAAAATAGTAATTATCATGCATTCTGTTGGGAACATCAGAAGACTTACATGATATTTTGGTCCCGAATCTTTCTGACAGAGAATATCACCAACAAATAATCTTTGAAACTGATGAAACAACTTTATATTCACCAACGCAAACCGTTTAGTATTCAGAAAGCAACTCGAGAGAAGTAAACAGGTAAATGATACTTATAACACATCAATGGAATTATATTTTTGACGTACCGCGAAAACCTTACTAAACCTGTTGAATACTTTCAGTTTCATTAAAATACCAGTTCGAGGTCATTTAACGTCTTGGTATCTCGAATATATATCCGGAAATAAACTCAAAATAATAATTATATGAAATAAAAACTTTCGATTGGAAATTCAAGGATATCATTAGATAAAGTAATCTCTTTCAAATATTATCTGACTAGAAATATAGAAAAAGCATTCAGTTTCCACACAAGGTGTCCCAATTAATGGTGGTGGGTGGGTTGAATTTGTTGAAATATCACCGTTAATACGAGATATACGCTTGAGCGACAACCGTGAATAAAAAAAACGATTCCGAAATAGAATTTTCCGTCAACCAGCTGTCATTCCCATGTTGATAGCAATCCTCAGAACACAAAATATGTTCAGACTGAGCATTAACGAGGACTAACTTTTTCACGTGATCTCTACTACAACCTGAGAATCCTGCTCTAAATGAAAGTTCTATTAATTCCTACCCAGGGTAACCCAAGGCATGAAGACTATTCTGAATCTGATAAAAGTTACTTTTTCCACTTGGAGTGCGTAAAAAATAGCATGTGTATTTGGAAACCGAGTATTTTATATCAAGTGTGAGATTTTAATTTCATCAAATATTCTATTGTGACGTTCTTTTCTTCAATATTGGTTAGTTCATTGAAATAATGGACTTCTGTTAGGAATATATCAACGAAGTAAGGCGTAAGGCCAGATATTTCTGACCATTGTATTATTCGGAGTCTCCCCGAGGAAGGATTTCAAGAAATTCAAGGCCGTAATCATTGTGATATTTCTGATTTCATGAAGAAACCTGTTATGCTATTATGAAACGACATCGATTACGATTGAAAATTATCGATGAATACTATAAAAATTTATCATAAATATGTGGAAAATAGATCAGCGATCAATATTAGTGTGTGGTTGGTAGGCTATTGTAAATCTTTTTTGAAAGAAATATGAGAGTTTTATATTAATATTTTCGTTTGCTTGAATGTGGTTGACAATGTTCCTTGCTGAATGGTAATGGTTCGGACTTCCGTTGTCTATATTATCTCGGTAGTGTAGTGGTTAGCATATCTGCCTTTAAAGCGGAAGGCCGGGGTTCGAATCCTCGCCGGGCCACCGTGCTGGGTAATCACACGTTAAAAGGTAAGGCCTCGTTGATCCATTGCTCGCACAAGTTTCGACTTCTGAGGGTTGACGTTCGTCAGCTGGTTAACGGAACGAACAATTTTACAACAACAATTTACAACAACAACTCTATTGGATTTGATTGATCAATCGAACATTTAATTTCACTTTTGACCAAAAAAACCATTGCAACCTTTTATTTGGATTTTATCACCTATTTGTTTTGTATTTTCATCCATTTGTTTCAGGTTTCGATAAAGTTAATAATATAGAAACACTTGACATAGTCAGTGGGCATACTTGAAGACTGGCGTTAAATCAAATCATCTTTCGAACAATCTGTTCAGGCCAGTCTCAAATGACCTACACAGTAGGTTTCGGCTGGCACCTGTCAGAAAACAACTACTCCCCTGGCTAATACCACGAAGGGGATTGAATTATATCCGACCAGGTGCCAGTGCAGGTTTCTTCACAGAAGTAAATCCTGCATTTGCTTTCGTCGATACAAATGAAGGAATTGATTTTCAATTATAGGGACGGACACACTTGCAGACCGGTTTCGGGCTATTTGGCCACTCGTCAGTGCAAGGCAGTGCCATCATCAACATAAAGTCGATGATTTCCCATAATTAAAAATCAAACTCCTTCACGAGTATCAAGCCCCGGCCAAAGCTGATGCGAACAACGAAGTTATAACGCCATCTACCAATGGACGAGGTATTCCAAAAGCAAACCGAATTCGCCCATTCCTCCTGCGAGGAAAATGTAAAAACACTTGACATAGTCAGTGGGCATACTTGAAGACTGGCGTTAAATCAAATCATCTTTCGAACAATCTGTTCAGGCCAGTCTCAAATGACCTACACAGTAGGTTTCGGCTGGCACCTGTCAGAAAACAACTACTCCCCTGGCTAATACCACGAAGGGGATTGAATTATATCCGACCAGGTGCCAGTGCAGGTTTCTTCACAGAAGTAAATCCTGCATTTGCTTTCGTCGATACAAATGAAGGAATTGATTTTCAATTATAGGGACGGACACACTTGCAGACCGGTTTCGGGCTATTTGGCCACTCGTCAGTGCAAGGCAGTGCCATCATCAACATAAAGTCGATGATTTCCCATAATTAAAAATCAAACTCCTTCACGAGTATCAAGCCCCGGCCAAAGCTGATGCGAACAACGAAGTTATAACGCCATCTACCAATGGACGAGGTATTCCAAAAGCAAACCGAATTCGCCCATTCCTCCTGCGAGGAAAATGTAAAAACACTTGACATAGTCAGTGGGCATACTTGAAGACTGGCGTTAAATCAAATCATCTTTGGAACAATCTGTTCAGGCCAGTCTCAAATTACCTACACAGTAGGTTTCGGCTGGCACCTGTCAGAAAACAACTACTCCCCTGGCTAATACCACGAAGGGCATTGAATTATATCCGACCAGGTGCCAGTGCAGGTTTCTTCACAGAAGTAAATCCTGCATTTGCTTTCGTCGATACAAATGAAGGAATTGATTTTCAATTATAGGGACGGACACACTTGCAGACCGGTTTCGGGCTATTTGGCCACTCGTCAGTGCAAGGCAGTGCCATCATCAACATAAAGTCGATGATTTCCCATAATTAAAAATCAAACTCCTTCACGAGTATCAAGCCCCGGCCAAAGCTGATGCGAACAACGAAGTTATTACGCCATCTACCAATGGACGAGGTATTCCAAAAGCAAACCGAATTCGCCCATTCCTCCTGCGAGGAAAATGTAAAAACACTTGACATAGTCAGTGGGCATACTTGAAGACCGAAACCGGTCTGCAAGTGTGTCCGTCCCTATAATTGAAAATCAATTCCTTCATTTGTATCGACGAAAGCAAATGCAGGATTTACTTCTGTGAAGAAACCTGCACTGGCACCTGGTCGGATATAATTCAATGCCCTTCGTGGTATTAGCCAGGGGAGTAGTTGTTTTCTGACAGGTGCCAGCCGAAACCTACTGTGTAGGTCATTTGAGACTGGCCTGAACAGATTGTTCGAAAGATGATTTAATAATATAGACAGTGGAAGTCCGAACCATTACCATTCATTAATATTTTCATAAGCTAAAATATTATTAACCGAGATTTGAAAGCTGTTTTTGTGATTGTCACTCTGTTTCAAATGAGTACCCAAGTGTAAAACATATCTAAAATCAGTACCTACTCATTTGATCATTTTCAATCTGCAGATTTACGAGCAATGGATACTTTCATTTATTCTTGGTAATTCTCACCACCCTATATGAATTCGATACCTGTGAGTGGGATTCGAAAAACCTAATAATATACTGGATGGGCTATTTGAACATGGGGTAATCATTCTGATGTGTATCATCCAGTATAGGGGAAGTATTTTCATTGGGCAAATTGTATAAGTAAAGTGAAAATATTATTCAAAAGCAACTCTTCAGGTGAACTTCGCCTATTCATCATTTACTGTCTGATTTTAAGCATTCATGTATTTTATGTAATGATGAATAAGGACATATTATTATTATTATTTCACGAAGAATGAAGAAACTGCAACAAATAATAAAACCTTATTTGATGCTACTACGAAACTTGCGATGTGCACCGATACCCATTTAACTGTGAATTTGCCAATAATGTACGAAACTGGTCACAGACTGATCACTATAATTGAATATGCTGGTGAGTGAAAGCGAACATGCTGAAAGTATTGCCTAAAGGAAACTAGAAAAACCGCAATCCTCAACGATAAAATAAGATCCATGATAATCAGGCCAAGTTCAGAAGTTTACGGTTGATCGCAGGTCAACGATTTTTGAACTCAATCTGCAAAGAATCAGAATCAAGTGTTTTAGGGGTATTTGACTTCCCATGAATGATAATTTTTGTAGGAGAGTATAAGGTCTTGAATCTATTCTGAGATCGAATAAGTAGTAATAACGAACATGGCGCACTTTAATGATGATGACATTTTTCACTTTTTCATATTCATTTAATATTTTCAATTTTTCATAATTGTCAGTACCTCGCTAATATAATCCCACCTTTTTTATTATCTTCATACTCATTCTCCATTTTTATGAGAATGGTAGAACATGAAGGCGTATCCTGGGAATCAAGACCCTCCCCTAGGCTAGATTTGAAACAATAACATTTTTTATTTCTGTTTTTCTCCAAGAATCATGAAACCTAATAATTTTCTCTTCCATCTTTATCTATGAATAAACATTATGAAATTTTTGATTGAGACAAAGGATCATACAAGGTGTAACTGTATAAGTGTAAAACATTTAAGGAGGTGATTCCTCATCGCAAAAAAGTAGGATCTTTCATATAATGAAACTTCATTGGAGCATCCCTTGTTAAGATACAGCTCCTGAAAGGGGGTACATAAAATTTGTAAAACAATTTTTTTTTTCACAAGCACTGAAAAAGTTAGCGAAATTAACCTGACGTTTTGTACTACCAAAAAGACAGTTAGCCAGTAATTCATTTGGTTTACTCCATGGTTGTAAGGGATGGAAAACGCAATCCCTAAAATTTATTTCCAATGTAACTTTTTTCTTATTATTTGTTTACCATATAAAAATGTATTTCCGATATCTTCATTCTAAACAAAAAATGTCTCTTGGATTTTCTGCTCAAAATAAACCAGTTCGCAGCAAAAAAATATTTTACGAACAACTACAGAGATACATCGTCATAAATGCGAAGATACGAAACTTATCTATCTAGTAGATCGCTATTAGCGATAGTGACAATCAAATTGGTATGACGCTGTCAGTTTGTCAATTTTCGAAATTGAATTGATACTCATTGTGTGTTGTTGTTATGTTCTTGATTTGTTACTTTAATAGTTATACAAATTTTATGTACCCCCTTTAAGGGGCTGTATCTGAACAAGGGATGCTCCAATGAAGTTCCTTTATATGAAAGATCCTATCTTTTTTTCGATGAGGAATCACCTCCTCAAATGTTTCACCCTCATTCAGTTACACCCTGTATACAGCGAACATTTACGAAAACACAACTCATCAAAAGTTTCAGGAGTTACTATTACTGTCTCATGTTTCCGAAATGTGTTGCAAATATTCTTTTCAAGAAAAATCCACCATTGCTTATGAATCTTGTAGACCTGGAGCATACGACAAATTATTGTGTGATTTTGTTCCCCGTCATATCAAAAGAAAAACACTAGTTTGAACTGAGTGATATGAAGCTGAGGTCAGTTGGTGAGATATTGAGATAGAGAAGGATGGCGAATGTTACTTCTTCAGTGAAGGCCCTGTAGAAGCATATTCCCATCAAAACAACTAAACAAAACAGATAGTTCTCAATGAATCATGTATGAAAAACGTTTTCTATATTATTATTTCATCAGTCCAACGTGACATACCTGTATTTACAGGGTGTAAATATGAGTTTTTTACACTCTGTAAGAACAAGTTTGTTGAGGTTGACAGGGATACAAAACGTTTTTATATACTTTATTTATAGAAAACATTCCAAAAGATTAGTTCCCATGTGGATACGATTCTACATGATCCTTCATTGAGAAGTTAAATATTTACCTACGTCCCTACGTCAATGTCCCATTGACAGCATTATTGTTTACATTTCTAGCTCAATTTGAACTAATTCTAGGAATATGAAGAATATAACCATAGGTATAATGATATATCATGATCTTTTGGTAGTAGTGACACTCTCTACAATCTGAGTTATAGTAATTTCCCAATTTTTCTCTTCACAAGAGGAAGAATTGTAATTTGCTGGAAATTGAGGGTTTCACAACTCTGATAGCAAGAGACCCATAACTTCTCGAATCAATACTCGTCTACGGCTAGTAACGCAAAGCAATAAAGTAACCATTGCCGTATAGGGGTGCAAGCATCATGCCTACTATGACATAATTTTTTTTCATTTATTCTCCAGATAATGTCTTGATTCGGTTGGATGGAAGAGCAAGTTCTGCCCATGTGGCGATTTTTTGTGGCACGTTCAGAAATTGAATCCTGCCATTTGATAGGAACTCATTTTTGGTTATATTTTTTTTGTGTTTTTCCTATCAATAAAAGCTATATTATAATCATTAATAATATTGAATGAGTTACATTTGTCGCATATATAATAGGTATATGGAAACTACCTACAATTATATAAATTTCTTTGAATTGTTGATTCATTATTGAGCCAATTATGAATTTACGTTATTGTGATGGTGTTCGAGGTCGATTCACTGTCAATTAAATAAAGATATTGATCAACAGCTCATGGGTTCATTTATTTCCAGAAGAGAAGGCATTTTAGTATAGGAACCCATGTCCGAAAATGTATTCCTGAAGTGCTGTGGTCCATTGACACTCAGGGTCAGTTTGAAAAAAAATTGTAATCCCTTGAGAAGTGCAGTTTATTTGAGGTTTTCACTTAACTCCACTTAAAAGATTGTGCAAACCGCAGTTGGCCATTTCGGTCACACTTGTAGTAACGGTGTAAAAAATTCAACACCGTTTTGTATGACCTTAAATACAACAGTTAGGCGGACAATTTAGTACTACTCAATTTCCCAAATGATAAAAGGAAATACTGAGTGTATATTATATGATATGCATGGTCTCAATGCTACAGAAAACAAACCGTATTCTTTTATTCATTGATTGATTTCATTCGTTGACATTTTCCGAAAGTAACTTATTGAAAAACGTATAATTCGAAGTACACAATGACGTTGGAAGTACTATGTACTATACATAGGGCGGTCCAATAATGACATCTGTTGAATGTATTCTACTATTGAAGAAGAAGCATAACTATTCCAGATGGATTTGATAAGCTGCAATGTTTAATGGAAAGCGCCTTGGAATGCGAAACATGAGTTGGCAGGTCTCCGGAGAAAAAATTCTTATAATTGATCGTCAATTGTTCTTGATGATCTGAATATTCAAACTCACTATTTTGATAGCTTTTTCCAATAAATTTGAGATGACAGATAGTAACGTAATGACTGACGGGTATAATATTGATATGAGTATTTTCATTTTTTGATTCAGGAGCTGGTTGAACTTTGGCTATTTTCCAGGTCTTATGATATACTCCCAAGTTCTACAAGATGCTAAATGATTCGCGAAGTACCTACTGGCGTTAGTTCGAAAGCAATTATCTTGAGAATAACCGCTGGAATTCCATCAGGTATGCTCTCTCTTTTGGGATCGAATACATTGGAATATCACAAATGCAACATTGGCGTAAGGTTATTCCAGGCATATGCCCTTCAACGTGCATCATATTACGAGATTGTGTTTTTTTTTCACTGTCAATATTATGTGAAGTGACAATTCATGAATTTCAGATATTTCCTGATAGAATAGTGATCTAGCGAGTGACCGCTTGTGCTGGATTCACTCTCCTGACTGCCAGTTCGCTCCCTGGCCAAGGAAGAAATATTTTGGTTAAATTTGTGCGGTATCACCGGGGTTCCCTACTTTTGAAACAGAGAGTGATCTCCCAAAAATATCTAAAAAGCCTCCGGAACAGTACGACACTCGCCAAGGGAAATGTACAATAACAATAATGAGGTACCGTTTGATACTAACCATCGATGCATATATTCACACAACTGAATTCGTTCAAAATCGTATTTTTTTGTATGCAGATTCACACGAAAGGGAAACCCTGTGAGGGATTGAACGTGAATTTTAGACGATTGATGAGTTGGTTATGGAGAAATGTCAGACCTCAGAATTCAAATTCTATTGAAATACAGGTTGTGAAATTATAAATTGTTTCACAACAATGAGAAAGTGAGATGAATATGGATATTGGTGAGAAATCAAACAAAGCCAGTCCCGACTCTGACGATAGTCAAGAACGATTCAAATAACTAAAATAAAATTCTTGATCGAAATGACAAGTATTTTTCGTTCAGAAAACACATTGAATTGTTGATAGTTTGAAGTTGATGTCAGTTTATTATATCTTCTGTTGTTATCTCGATGCTTTCTCGAAGTAAGAATTATTGATAGAACGAATAAAACTTACCTGACGAACGATAACTAAACACTGATCATTGTCGTGCCGATGAATATTGACCAGTCAGGAGAAGCCATCAAAACATGATGTTCGCGACAATGTTTGTCTTTGAAAACACGTTTGTTTGTTGATTGTTGTAACAGAAAATATTTTTTACGGAAGCGAATGTAATAACAAACTAAATTGAAAACTCATGTAACGAATATAAAAATCCAACAAATACTCCATGTTTCTGCAAAGAGTACCTACTAGGTAATGTGATTCAAAAATACATGATGATCAATATTGGAAATAAACATATTATCTCTGAAGTAACCTTGAGCAAAATGCAAAGTACTCGGATGTGAATTATTTTCTCGTCAATCTCTAATCAATCATCTTCGACGCAAAACGTGAACTCTGGTTTCCATTTGAACGGCACTGGACGAATGAAAATGGTGACAGTAGGCAGTGTCTGGATGAAACAGACAACCAACTCTCGAACAGATGCGATAAATTTTTTCCATGTTTTTAACGATATTTTGTGGGTAAAACATTTCTTTCTAATTCAGCGCTTTCAAAATGCAGCGTGTTGAAGTTCAAAAATAAAAAGGAGCTTTCCTTTAATTTTTGGAATATTGATTTGTTTCATAAAATTCGACTATTCTGAAGCAAAAAATGTTTCCAATGAGTATATATATATATAGATAGATAGATAGATATATGCCATTCAATATCACATTCGAAAAATGATGGATAGTTTCAAATGCTGACTAGTAGACAGTTTTTGAAATCTATTGAGAATAAGGATTGATTGAGATACGGGAAAATGTCTCTCTCACAGTGACTTCCGGCTTGTAATTTCCTCATTACATATTTTGGGTATGAATCTATGTAATACCAATTATGATGCCTAACTGTTGCCAACTGTGTCTCTCGATCAAAATCATTGTTGGAGATAGTCACAACCAAAATCAATTATCATGGTTAGCTAAGGGCAGCCGTATCTCTCACATTGAATGATTTTGAAAGATACAACCAAAATACATTTTTTTGGTTAACAATGAATGCAGGTGTTCCACAGGGTTCAGTTCTGGCGCCCACTTTGTTTTTGCTTCATATCAATGATTGGCTCGAGAAAACATCTTGTCCAATACATAGTTTTGCGGATGACACTAGTCTTCTTACCAATTTCTCCATACCAGCTCGAGAAACAAAAATTCAAAGAAACATTCACGTCAATAAAATTAACAACGACTTGGCAAAAATAATAGAATGGGGTAACATGAACTTGGTGGAATGTAATGCTCTTCTCAAGAAAAGCCGATCTTTCATCATCAAATATTCAGATGTCAGGAGTAACTGTTCCTACAAAATTGAGTATCTCGATGCTAGGAATAACGATCAGTGATAATCTCTCATGGGAAAATCATGTGGGATCGATCGCTAAAAGTGCTTCCCAGAAACTTGGATATTTAATTCGTGCGAAGAAATACTCCACCTCTCGTCAGCTCCCAATGATCTACAAGGCTTAGATAGGACCTGTCATGGAATACAGTTCTCATGTGTGGAGTTCGGCTTTCTCGAAGTAAGAATTATTGATAGAACGAATAAAACTTACCTGACGAACGATAACTAAACACTGATCATTGTCGTGCCGATGAATATTGACCAGTCAGGAGAAGCCATCAAAACATGATGTTCGCGACAATGTTTGTCTTTGAAAACACGTTTGTTTGTTGATTGTTGTAACAGAAAATATTTTTTACGGAAGCGAATGTAATAACAAACTAAATTGAAAACTCATGTAACGAATATAAAAATCCAACAAATACTCCATGTTTCTGCAAAGAGTACCTACTAGGTAATGTGATTCAAAAATACATGATGATCAATATTGGAAATAAACATATTATCTCTGAAGTAACCTTGAGCAAAATGCAAAGTACTCAGATGTGAATTATTTTCTCGTCAATCTCTAATCAATCATCTTCGACGCTAAACGTAAACTCTGGTTTCCATTTGAACGGCACTGGACGAATGAAAATGTTGACAGTAGGCAGTATCTGGATTAAACAGACAACCAACTCTCGAACAGATGCGATAAATTTTTTCCATGTTTTCAACGATATTTTGTGGGTAAAACATTTCTTTCTAATTCCTCGCTTTCAAAATGCAGCGTGTTGAAGTTCAAAAATAAAAATGAGCTTTCCTTTAATTTTTGGAATATTGATTTGTTTCATAAAATTCGACTATTCTGAAGCAAAAAATGTTTCCAATGAGTAAATATATATATATATATATATATATATATATATATATATATATATATATATATATATATAAAGCGAAGGGTAGTCTTGACTGACTAGTTTAGGAGAAATACGGAATGTTGTTTGGGGATGCAGTCAAATTACTGGGCTGTTGTTTAAAGAATACTCTTTGTTATCTGGTCGAGCTTTCGAGAATGTTTATTCCCTTTATCAAGACATCTACAAAATTTTAATCATTATAAAACAGTTGTAAAACATTAAGAAAGTGTACTTACTAACGTGAGGTACACTTTCTTAATGTTTTACAACTGTTTTATAATGATTAAAATTTTGTAGATGTCTTGATAAAGGGAATAAACATTCTCGAAAGCTCGACCAGATAACAAAGAGTATTCTTTAAACAACAGCCCAGTAATTTGACTGCATCCCCAAACAACATTCCGTATTTCTATATATATATATATATATATATATATATATATATATATATATATATATATATATATATATATATATATATATATATATATATATATATATATATATATATAGATAGATGCCATTCAATATCAGATTCGAAAAATTATGGATAGTTTCAAATGCTGACTAGTAGACAGTTTTTGAAATCTATTGAGAATAAGGATTGATTGAGATACGGGGAAATGTCTCTCTCACAGTGACTTCCGGCTTGTAATTGCCTCATTACATATTTTGGGTATGAATCTATGTAATACCAATTATGTTGCCAACTGTGTCTCTCACTCGAAATCATTGTTGGAGATAGTCACAACAAAAATAAATTATCATGGTTAGCTAAGGGCAGCCGTATCTCTCACATTGAATGATTTTGAAAGATACAACCAAAATACATTTTTTTGATTAACAATGAATGCAGGTGTTCCACAGGGTTCAGTTCTGGCGCCCACTTTGTTTTTGCTTCATATCAATGATTTGCTCGAGAAAACATCTTGTACGATACATAGTTTTGCGGATGACAGTACTCTTCATACCAATTTCTCTTCCAGAGTCCCCATACCAGCTCGAGAAACAAAAATTCAAAGAAACATTCACGTCAATACAATCAACAACGACTTGGCAAAAATAGAAGAATGGGGTAACATGAACTTGGTGGAATTTAATGCTACGAAAACCCAGACATGTCTCTCCTCAAGAAAAGCCGACCTTTCATCATAAAATATTCAGATGTCAGGAGTAACTGTTCCTACAAAATCGAGTATCTCGATGCTAGGAATTACGATCAGTGATAATCTCTCATGGGAAAATCATGTGAGATCGATCGCTAAAAGTGCTTCCCAGAAACTTGGATTTTTAATTCGTGCGAATAAATACTTTACCTCTCGTCAGCTCCTAATGATCTACAAGGCTCAGATACGACCTGTCATGGAATACAGTTCTCATGTGTGGAGTTCGGCACCAAAACATTCATTGAGGCTTCTCGATTCTATTCAGAGAAAGGCAATTCGTCTTGTTGGTGATTCTTCGCTCACAGACTCGCTAACTTCATTGGAACATCGTAGAAGGGTCGGAGACTTGCCTCTCCTCTTTAGATACTTTCACGGTCGATGCTCTTCCGAATTAGTATCAATCGTTTCCCCCTTGGCAATATCTACAAGGATGACTCGACGAGTACAGAACTCTCACCCCTTTGTTGTGAATTTGGAAACCTGTCGAACCTCTCTTGCACAGGGATCTTTTGTCGATAGAACAGCTGAGCTTTGGAACTCCTTGCCAAAAGAGGTTTTTCCTGAGGGTTAAAAGCTTCAGAAATTCAAAGTAAATGTTAATTCGTATTTCCTGTCCCTTGATCCACGCGGTGTTCTTTGAACATTACAGGGCTTCCCTTTCTTGTGAATCTGCATATAAAAAAAACTGTGTCAACTCGAAATGGCAATTCTGTTTACTCACTCGAAATTTTTCGATAAGGGTATTCAACACAAGACACTTGCGTCACAGACTGGTTGATTAAAAAAAAACTGGACAAGTGAAAGGACTCACGGATTCATAAAAATACTGGAGAGGTGATCGGCACCACCAAGATGTTATTCACTGACGGAGCACGGGTTGAATGGTAAATCTTGATTTTGCAATCAGAAACAAGCTTCGAAAATAAACAAGCTGACCTTCCCATACTCACAATGTGATGCAGGTCGATAAGAATAATATCTTATGGGAATTTTTTCAAAGATTCAGTAGGTACTCGGAACTCTGACACAATGAAATGTGAGTGATGATTCCAGATGAAATCGACTACTCCCAAGATTCAATACAGAACTATTACACAAACTATACTCAACACGCACATCGTTGTTACTTCTAGAACGCTAACAATTAATGAAATATCATTTTGAAACAGCTACTACCCTGCCTAAAAGGTGCGGCGGGCGCTGGATCACATAGAAATCTGTTTTTATTGTCGAGTTTTTAAACCAAGCATACGAAACTTGAACCAGATGAAATTTCTCTCTGTTGTATCAAATAACATCAGGGAATATGATTATTTTGTGAAGACATAGACTTTTTTTTTGGAAATATTGAAACGTCCTTTAATGATTCACACATATCAACAGAACTTGTATGCTAAATATTTGTTTTTTTTATATGCAGATTTACACGAAAGGGAAGCCCTGTGATGTTCAAAGAACACCGCGTGAATCAAGGGACAGGAGATACGAATTAACATTTACTTTGAATTTCTGGAGTTTCTAAGCCTCAGGAAAAACCTCTTTTGGCAAAGAGTTCCAAACCTCAGCTGTTCTATTGAAAAAAGATCCCTGAACAAGAGAGGTTCAACAGGTTTCCAAATTCACAACAAAGGGGTGGGAATTCTGTACTCGTCGAGTCATCCGTGTAGATATTACCAAGCGGGGAACGATTGATAACAATTCGGAAGAGTATCGACTTTGAAAGTATCTATAGAAGAGAGACAAGCCTCCGACCCTTCTACGATGTTCCAATGAAGTGAGCGAGTCTGTGAGCGAAGAATCACCAACAAGACGAATTGCCTTTCTCTGGATGGAATCGAGAAGCCTCAATGAATGTTTTGGTGCCGAACTCCACACATGAGAACTGTATTCTACGACAGGTCGTATCTGAGCCTTGTAGATCAGTAGAAGCTGACGAGAAGTGAAGTATTTCTTCGCAGGAAATAGAAATCAAAGTTTCTGGGAAACACTTTTAGCGATCGACCTCACATGGTTTTCCCATGAGAGATTATCACTGATCGTAATTCCTAGCATCGAGATACTTGATTTTGTAGAAATAGTTACTCCTTACATCTGAATATTTGATGACGATAGATCGGCTTTTCTTGAGAAGAGACAAGCCTGGGTTTTCGTAGCATTAAATCCCACCAAGTTCATGTTACCCCATTCTATTATTTTTGCCAAGTCGTCGTTATTTTTATTGACGTGAATGTTTCTTTGAATTTTTGTTTCTCGGGCTGGTATGGGGACTCTGGAAGAGAAACTGGTATGAAGAGTACTGTCGTCCGCAAAACTATGTATCGAACAAGATGTTTTCTCGAGCAAATCATTGATATGAAGCAGAAACAAAGTAGGCGCCAGAACTGAACCCTGTGTAAAACCTGCATTTATTGGGAGAATATCAGATGATACTCCAACTACCACATACAGAGACCCATCAGACAAGAAACTCTTCAACAAAGCACACAACTGAGGAGACAAACCATGAGACGGCAGCTTAGAAAGGAGACCCCGATGCCAAACTCGATCAAACGCATTTGAAATATCGAGTGCAACAGCTATCGTTTCTCCGAATTTCTCGATTGATTGCTGACAAATATGAGAAACATAAGCCAATAAGTCACTGGTTGATCTTTGATGACGATATCCGTATTGTCGATCATTAAATATTCCTGATTTCTCTAAGATATTTGATGAGCTTCATATTGATTCCTTTTTCCATGACTTTAGAAATGATAGGAAGCAATGCAATTGGTCTATAATCACAAGGTAAAGTTTTCTTCCCCTTTTTAGGAACTGGCTGAACTCTTGCTGATCTCCAGGTCTTAGGAAAAATCCCCAGGTAATATGAAAGGTTGAATAATTCGCAAAGTACTGGTGTCAATTCGGGGGTACAGACTTTCGGAACAATTGCTGGAATTCTATCAGATCCGCAAGCCTTATCCGTCTCCAAGTCCATTAAAATATTTCTGATAGTTTGTTGATGAAAAATTATCCCAGGCATATGACTGTCGAAGGGCGTGATATTCAGGAGATCTTTTCTCAATGAGTCCAGAGTGTAATTTCCAGCATACATATTTGCAAATAAATTGGCTTTTTGTTGAGCAGTGGTGGCTTGTGACCAATCTTCTTTGGTTAAAGGGGGAAATGAACTACAAGTGAAATTTTTGGCGACAGCTTTAGCAAATGACCAAAACGAACGAGAACCATTTGGACATTCAACAAGTTTTGAACGAATTTTCTGATTATGTGCTTCTTCAGCAGCTTCAATTGTTACACTACACCTATTTCTTGCGTTAACATACTCAGATCTCGTCTCCAAACTGGGGTCTTGGCGCCAGCGATTGAATGCCGTTTGTTTAGATGTGACAGCCTCAGAGCAGCTTTTATTGAACCATGGTTTCTCAGACTGTGGTCTCTTTGTACCACTTGGAATGAATGTTTCCATTCCCAGAATAATGGTATCAGAGATGTTTCTTCTTTTTTATAAGTTTTGTACTTGTAAATCAATTTTCCAAAACATAAACTATATTCACCACTACTATAATTATTTTATCATAATATTCTGAGAATTATTCGGACAGATTGCCCTTCTTGAAGTTTTAGAATTCGCAAAGAATGGTTGGCTGAAAACCTACTATTAGTCGTTTTTCGTGATTAGTGCAATTGTCACACTACCAATTGTAGCTCCAATAGAAATCGGTGAATCCGAACAAAGAAATAAAAAACTGAAGAACCCTCTGATACGATTCAAGACTATGAAAATAAATGAATAATATTAACACCAATAACAAAATCGCTTGAAGCATACGGATGAAAAACATAACCTAACCTTCATTATACATGATCCTTCACGTTATACACCAATTATCTTTTTTTATGGTTTCCTCCTTCCAATGATTGATCAGTAATCATCATGTATGCGTGAAGAACCAGGCATCATTCATTTTAATAGAATTAAAATGAATGTTTTTCATTATTTTCAGAACACAAGGATACTCGTTGGATGATGGGTAATCTGTACCTGAAACGTGATTGTTGTTTATTGAATAACAGACCAGTCAGCCTGGTTTACTGGTATCAAACATAGTGAAACAATACGAGTAGAAGTAGGAAAAGTTCGAAGTAGGTAGTTACAGAAATATAAAACAAACCGAGTGTAAAGATAATAACAACCTATGAAATGCTGGTCCTCAATTTGCTCACTGGATCCTCAAGGCAATATTTTCTTAGAGAGAATTTCCCTTGAACTCAATCTGAAAGTTTGTCAGAGTTACGCTTGTATAGTAGTTTTCACAATAAATGGTATTGACTGGAGGATTATAATAAAACCAATTAGACCCTTAAGTTGTAAAATCCGAGATGCACATCATAAATGTAAAAGGACCGGATTCAGGTAATTTTGTTTCTCAGAGAGGTATTGTAGAGGATTACAGCTTACACTTCTTGTTCATTTCAGTCTTTGTATTTCATTGGAAGTGTTCACTTGTGTTACGGCGTGCAATAATTTTATAACATTTATTTGTTATTACAGACATTAATAGCAAAGATTTTATACCCCAACGTACAGAATAGGCAGTATGTGGCGTCCGTGGATAAAAAGTAATAGTGCTTCTTCCAGTGGTTCGTTAAAGAAGAATCACTTATCTTGTGACGCGAAAATCATTATAAAAAATGTGTATAGTTCCTTACTTCAGCAAGGATATAACGCGGGTGCTGCAGCAAAAGTAACCAGTAATTTGACGAAGGTGCCTCTTACTTCAGTTAGACGAATTGTTGAAAATTCCATGGAATCAAGAGAAAAGCGTAAAGATTCCGGTGTCACAAAAAGTCTAGACGACTGGGTAAAAGATTTGATAAGGCGAAAAATCTACACTATGTACGATGAGCAGCGTGTCCCTACAATCGAAAGTCTGAATCAGCGGCTCATCAATGACGAAACTCACATCAACTGTGGCCTCACTACTCTTTGGCGAGCTCTGTCTGCAATGGGCTTCAAATATCGCAAAATTGACAAGATGCAAGTAATAATGGAATCCACACGTTTAATAAACTGGCGTTCTGAATATATAACGTCAATAAGAAAATACCGGTCTGAAAATCGGCCAATACTCTACCTCGACGAGACGTGGTTTGACACGCATGACACCCCTTCCAAAGGATGGTCCGATTCCTCTGATAAGTGTAAAACAAAAGCACCCCCAAATAAAGGAAAGAGAATCACAATATTACACGCAGGATCGGAAAATGGTTGGATCCAAAACGCTGTGTGGCTTTCTGCCAAAAATATTAAGGACTCTTGTGTTGATTATCACGAAGATACGACAGCGGAGCTTTTTGAAGATTGGTTTAAAGATTATCTGTTACCCAACATTCTGCCAAACAGCGTTACAGTAATGGACAACGCAAGCTATCATAGTCGACAATTGCAAAAAATTCCTGGCTCGAAGAATACGAAATTGGAGATTCAAAACTTCATGGCTGCAAATGACATATATTTTGAGGAAAATTATACAAAAAAAGAACTTTTACAAGTGCTGCAGTCATTTTCTTTAAAAAAAACGTATGTTTGTGATACAATTGCAGAAGAATTGGGACATACAGTGTTACGACTACCTCCCTACTACTGCGTGTTCAATCCCATAGAGCTTATGTGGCACCAACTTAAATCGAGCGTGCGCGAAAAAAATACTTCTCCGAAGTGGTAGTGTGGTAGAATTAATTAGGAACTGTATGAATGACATTCCCACCGAGAGTTGGAAAAGTTCTGTTAGTCATGTTATAAATGTTGAAAACTCGTACCTTTCTGTAAAATCAATTGCGCCAATTATAATTAATTTAGATGAGGATAGCGATAGCGACACTGAACTAAATATAGAATAGAATTGTAACACATAAACGATGAGTTTTGGAACCTTTGGTGTAAAAGTTTAAACTTTTCCTAGAGATCAATTACCCTAACACCAAACTGATATTTTTGCACTCGACGCGCGTTTCGCTAACAAGGTTAGCATCTTCAGGAGAAGAAAATTGATCCTCAATCAATTTTCTCAACGGAGTATTTCCTGGGCATGGATGTCACGCAGGTGGCTATAGCTGCCTCCGTGGTGACGTCAGTTGATGCCTTGTGATAACAAGGTCTTCTGACCGAAACCACAAATGTGCGGCTGACTTCTGTTGATGACTCCGTTCATTTGTGATGTTTCTCCAAGTGTTGTCCATCCTTGCACTTGGCTACACCGTGCTGAAGAAGGGCAATGACCCAGAAACACGAGTCTACGGTTGCTATTCTCATTTGAGTGCAAAGCCCAATAAAAAAAAACCTCTGTATATATATATATATATATATATATATATATATATAACAGAAAATTATGAGCTACCGTATAGCAACAACTAGTCAAGATCCAAAAAGAGGTGAAAGAGACTGACATGAGCAAAATTTGAAGGTGTAGCCAGGAGGTAAAGTAGATTCAAAACTTTACTTTTTTCAAATCGAATCGAGTTGATTTAACCTAATCAACAGCATATTCTACTCATACATAGTATATTCAAATCGTTACCGGCATACACAATACTCATCACAAGTCTAACTTTTAAAATACTGCGCCAAAAAGGATCCAATGGCAGCACTGTCACTACTGTCAGAAATTTCTCGAACTTCTCCTCGATAATCCTGACAAGTGTCAATTTTCTTTGAAGTGGCATCGAGAAAAATTGCATTTTGATAGTTTAAAAAAAAGCATTTTATTTTGAACCTACAACATGAAGAGGACTCTATTTTCATATTTTACTCGGCTTGATCCAGCGTCTGAACCGACTGAACCAGAAAAAAAAGAAAAGAACAATCGGCGAGTCCAAAAATTTCAAGCGAAATTTGTTTGTTCGTTTGTTTGGGTAACATTCGATCCAGATCTTGTTTGTACTATTTTTAATTCTTGAGAATTATTTTTTTAGGATTTGGATTTCAAAAAACCACGAAAATTTACTAATGTTTAAATGTAGCCTGCTCTTTAGTTTTCAATGGAATGTAATAATAATTATTAGAGTTCTTCAATTTTAAAGCAAAAACATTTATTTATTTATTTTATTTTTTTGTCTTGCTCATGTGACATTTTCTCGTTCCCTAACAAAATTTGGAAATTAGGAGCCGATAAAAATTGAAAAAAAAAATCTCTTATTTTCCCAATGGGGGGGGTCCGGACCCGAAACGCCCCCCTGTGGATCCGCCACTGATCAGGAGGCATCTGGTCAACGGTAAAATGAATGAGAAATGCTCCAGAATACTCAATGACATTGATAAATATTGGGGAAGGTGGTAACAGCACACTTTCCATCCTTGTAGATTCAGAAGGATTCTTCGGTAGAAACAGATTCAAACAATTGCAGAAAGTTGCCCAGAAGGTTTCTTTCTTCGTTTGTGAAGCAAAATGTGCAGATGCTGGTATAGCAGAAAATAAGGTCTGGATTATGAAATACATATTGTTGAACAAAGGGCACATGATAAACTTCAGATCTCTGGTATGTTGGAAAAAAGCCTGTAACCGAATTCCCTTCCTTTATTATTGGCACACATTTATTTATTCACCATCCTTTCACCCTTACACTAAACTGACATTGTTAGCGAAATGCGCGTCGACTACAAACATTGTCAGTTTTGTGTCAGTGTAACTGATCCCTACCGACGGTTTCAACTTCTCCACCAAAGGTTACAATTTCGTCATTCATTCATCAGCTACTACGAAATTATTTTCGAAAAATATATATTATGGAATATAAAATCATCAACTATATATCATTATGAAGGTAACTCTCTGAATCACAGGAATATTACACAGAAAAAAATCCTAATGAATTAGAACAGAGAGGTTGATTAATGGAATATGTTTTTCGCTTATGTGCACGATTCAACCTTCACCTATGCAAATAAAAAAACTTCAGCATTCTGGGCATATTGAAAATCTTGAACACTATCTCTGCTGGATGAATATGAATATGAAATGTAAATTGCTTCCGCTCGAAGCATTCTATAGTTTATCCTTCATAATCATTATTCATATAATCATCATCATGATGACTACTACTATTATCATTGTATAAATTATATTTTTTCTAACAACTCCATCACTGATGTGATAATCAGAGCACACAGAGCCTTCCTCTTCATCGCCTGGATTCATGTCTCTTTCTTTTTGTTGATTTATTCTTCGTGTTTTAAACTTTCTTTTATCATATTTTTTATATTTTCCGGATACCCCTTCATGTTTTCCGAACTTTATTGTATTCACTTCACTCACTCTCTAATTCTTCAGGGCTTTTTAAATATTTCTAAAATTTTCGAATTCATTTGAAAAAAAATCATAAAAAATTGTTCGTTTCCGTAAAAAATCAGAAGTCGAAACTTGTACGAGCAATGGATCAACGAGGCCCTAACTTTTAACGTGCGACTACCCAGCACGATGGCCCGGCGGGGAATCAAACCCCGGTCTTCCGCTTGAAAGGCGAATGTGCTAACCTCTACACTACCGAGAAGCACAAAACCGAAACCTTATTGAATTTTTTTCGAGGATTTTTATGTATTTTTCTTCCTTTTACTTTAGTAATCTGATTATTCCAGCATTCTTTCACTATAATCTCACAGTCACAGATTTACTTCGTTCTTCAAACGGCTCTTCAAACGGGTATTAAGCTTGTCCTGTTTGTTTGGGTCAAATTTTGTGATCAAGATTTGACCCAAATTATGTGTTGACTGGATCTAGGATCTACCAAATTATTTTTCAGCTTCAGTATTTTTCATTTTGAATGAAACTATTCGACTCAGCAAATTTGTTGGCTCATTTTTTTATTTCATCACACAATTTCGATATCCTTATTTTCCCTCTGTTAGAGCTTTGCCATTTTGTTTCGACCCATTATGTTTTTTCTAACAGTTTTTTTATTTTGCATTTTTATTCTTATATATCTTTTTTGTCGCTTCTCCTTTTTCCTCACTTTGAGTCGTTGCTTTTTGTTTCCCCTTTTATTTACGTTTCTGATCTTATCATCTTTCTTTTCGATATTTCTGCAACTATTTTCAACATAATATATGTCATCATCATTGAATTGTATTGTTTTTAATCGAAAGGATAAATAATTTGCAAGTACTGGTGCCAATTCGGAGACACACACACTTCAAGAGAAATTGCTGGGATTCCATCAGATCCGCTAGCTTGTATGTATTCAGGTTCATTAAAATATTTCTCATATTTTGTTAATCAGGATTCATTTCAGATATATGGCCGTTGACGGTGCGGATTCTGCCACGGTGAATCCTGTAATAATATACCAGTAGTTGTCCTCGACAGCACAGAATCACACGTCAAACAACCGAGACGACTGTGACATTGACACTGACGACTGTGACACTGTGACAAAAACACCATCAACCGACCTGAACCATCAAAGAAGATGAAATAAACGAATAAAACTGTGTGAATACCACAATAAAAAAACAAGCCATTAGCTGTACCTCGTGGTGGTATGGAAATGAGTCAGCATAAAAACTATCTAACGAATTATCTAACGAATCACTACGTAACAATAATTAGGAAACGAAAAGCCAAAAATCCTTCCTCAAAATGAAAAAAAAAGAGAAAAAATAAAAAATGTTCAAGTTCCGTCCGCTGTAGTCGCCACCCGTTAGACTTGAAAGACAAAATTTCCAACATTATCGCTATTAACTTCTTCTGGAAAACATCTTCTACTACCAAACTGTCTGAAACAAGAATGAATCCATTCGTTGATAAGTCATAAGTAAGTTCCAAATCAATAGCTTGAGTTATAATACAGGCGAAAATCACTCTATACCTCTTTTCGTGACTGCTTTTGATTGTTTGCACGACAGGTCTGTAGTACTCGAATCTCCTTTTTATGAACGGTCAAACCGCTAGTTTCAGTCGACCAAGAGGCAGTTGTTCCACAAAGGGGGATATGGGCAGTGATTTCATATTCTTGCATTGTAAGCTATTGGCCCAGCAACTCCTAGAATCTTTTTTCATTCGTAAGATCCAGAATTTCTTCCTGAGATTATTGAATACAATTCCATCAAAAGGTGCATTTTGTGCATGAGTTCAAAAAGAGGGCAGCGGTGTCCTCACATATGAAAAAAAAATCAGATTGTATATTTTTTTTGTATATTTGTCGATGGTCAGGACTGATCTTCGGTAATATGCAGATTATTATTAACATTAAAATTTACCTTTGATCCCGTGACACAGAATATTTTGCATCATTCCAGTATCATTTTGGGTCATGAATTCTAGTGCTCTCGATTATTGAAGTCCTCAGGGTAAGTCTTTCTCTTGAACTATTCACTTTGTGTCACGTTTGAGTCTCCTACGAATCCTGTCAGAATATTATGAAAATAAAAACAGGAAAAACTCCTAAAAAATGGAAAGATAAGTTCCTTACGAGTGTTTCGATCACCGTATAGTGGATACTAGCAATAGAAACGTTCCGAGTATATACACTCGAATGAAATTGGCTTCGAATGTGTTTCATTATTCATATATATATATATATATATATATATATATATATATATATGTATATATATTTATATATATATATATATATATATATATATATATATATATATATATACAATTATTTTGGGTGCCGAAGCGCTCTCGGACATCTTACTGATTTTTAGGGTAGCACATTTGCTATTTCAACTGCAGGGAAACCCAGAAGACCCCACAGTGACCCCACAAATTTTTTCATCTACCTGATCGGTTTTTTTTTCGAATCATTAATAACAACAATTCTTTCAACCTCGCCCGATTATTCGAGCTATACTTCTAACGTTGAAGTTTTCCTCACCTCCATTTCTTCCGACCTCTTTTTTATTTCAATTCATTCCGATGGAATACTACAGATACTTACACGATTCAATGAAATACTTTCATCATTTCAAAAGAATGAAAGTAGATTTTGAACTACATCCCATACTGTAGAAATTTGGGGCAAACTTAGCGATAAATGCTTGCTTGATATAAATCAACCTTTATATTGTACCACCCAGATGGCGCTGCATGTTCTTCAATGAAATGTATTATTCCATCTGCAAGTAGGAATGGATAACTAAAATCCGACTGTCAAAGTTTCAATTGTAAGCTCGCTTAATCATGAGTTGTTTTTTGTCCAAAATGTCTGAACTTTATCGAACCATTCGGATACACCAGGGTTGTCGGATTTTCAATCGATATTAAATCCCTTGCCATATTTTCCTTCTCACTGTGAAAGTCGTGAACCTGAATCCGGACCACATTCAAATAAATATCATTTATAGAACATTGATGTAAATTTGTTTTCCATATAAGTAAATGAATTATTGCTATTTCTTCCGCTTCAATGTAGATAAATATTCTGTAGGTTATATGCCTTCGGGATATGGAATTCACAAGTGTTTGTAAGTAGAGTACAATCAAAACCGAAAAATTCAGTTCTTTATAATTCATCAACAATGGAGACATGGTTGTGTAAAGGATATACGAGTACTCATATTAGCAGACACTGTTTATTGGTATGCAGAGTGTTTCTTCTTGGGGTGTTTCGTTTTCTGTCAATATTATCAGTCCATGAACTTGAAGATTGTTCACAACTCATGAATAATTATGAATACCGTTAAGCACCAGAATGGCCAGAAGCCGACTGTTTAGCGTAGTTTGACCGTTGACGAATTTATATACAGGGCCGTATGAAGGTCCCTTCGCAGAAAAACATAGTCAAAAACTAATGGATAAGTGAAATATTGATGAATTACATTTGCTCTTCTTGATATACAGGGAATCGAAAATATATAAGAACGGTTGGTGCAGCTTCAATAAACTGGTATTTCCTCCACAAATATTTGCCTTACTACCACGAAAGTAGCCACAGTACATTTCTTAATTAATTCATTTCTTCATCCAGTAATTCTCAAAGCCAAATTGTATAAGCATATAGAATAAATATATTTTCAAATTATTACTTTCATTCTACCCAAGTACGTACACACATGGCCATGGAGGCGTCAAAAACCAACTATCAATCATGGCAAGCCAGTGGAAAGTTTGTAGTTTCTCCGATAGTTGAAGTGAATAAATAATCACAAAACTTCAAATCAAGCCATTTCGTAAATCTTTATATGTTACATGATATTTCGTGTTGATGAATATTTGATGAATGATTGAAATATTGATACAGGTGATTCTTCTCGAACATGTTCGTAGAAAATGTTGTCGAAATGTATGCCTTTTTTGAGAAACAGTAAATCAATCAAGATTTTTTCATGTTTTCCATTTCCATATTTTGGGAAGGCTGCATCAAGGTTCTACAGTTCGATCACCATACAGTGGCTTGCAGCCGACCCTCCTTGATCATCTTTTTTCAGACCACAGATTCATGAATAATTCACTACCCATGTTTGAATTATCTAAGAATCGTTCTCAGAACGGTGCAAAAAAAATGGTTGTCTAGAGAAAGTAGACTAACCCCACTGCAAAAATGATAATATTTACTTTATTTAGCTTCTTATGTCTTCAAATATTTCACAGGATTCCTTTCAATTTTTGAATATCAGCAACGTGTATTTCGATAATGGGAAAGTTGAAAAAAGGTGTACTAAAAAAATAGGAATCAATTTTTGACAGAAATCTTATGTATGAATTCGGTGAATGTGAATACTTTGTAAATGGGGTGCTTTTCGAAAAGTTGTTCATTGAATACCCTCTCTATATTCAGGTGGTATTTGTAGATAAAAAAGAGTTATTGAATAGAATTTGGTACTTGGTAGAATTCTGTTATATACTGAAAATTTTTGCTAAATTTACACTTGAATATATTCAGAAAACGGCGATACGTGTTTCGCTATTCCGTATGTTGAAACGCTTTCCGACTAGCCCCTATAAAATTCTTTGTCTCCCTTGAATCGATGTGAAATTTCGTTATTTTATATGATATCACGCACTGGATGGATCGACTCGACAAGTTTCATTGGTATTTTCAGTTTCACAGCTGATATTCTTGAATTTTATTATGGTGAGGAAATATTGCAAACTTTTTTCTCAAACATTACAACAGGGAGGCTGTGAGTGTCATTTAAAAGAATTCATAATCCATGTGGTAATCAAATTAGTATATCTGCGTTTTTAATTAAACATTCATTAAGAATTATTCAACATTAATATTTTCATTGCATCATCATGGCTCATTATATCGTTCAAAAGGATCATTGTTTAACATACAATGTGATACTATGAACGCTCAAATTAACACTCGAATTAACATAACAAAATCATGAACATTATGAGGCAAATGATCTGCGCCACAAAATTACCAGATTCAGCATCGCAGTAATTTTTCACCGAAATATAATATATGAAGTGGACTGGGTGTTCTATCGAATTTTCGTTTGAAATTCCAACATAGAAATGCCTCAAATAGAATATTGTGCAACAAGTTCGCAGAACGAGTTTGGAGTTTCAATTCAAACGGGTGAGAAATTGCATATCTGCTCGTGTTACACACTATACTTTTTCTACAACACACAACACACTAATATTGTGACATGAAAATTGAGATATCGAATGTGAAATATTAGTCAAAAAATGTAGATGAAGAAATTAAATGAAATATTATGAAAACATTTTGAAACCAAGTTTCAAGTTGAGTGTTGACAAAAAAAATAAAATAGAATAAATTGTTTTGCTTTAAAATTGAAGAATTTTAATAATTATTATTACATTCCATTGAAAACTAAAGAGCGGGCTACATTTAAACATTAGTAAATTTTCGAGGTTTTTTTGAAATCCAATTCCTAAAAAAATAATTCTCAAGAATTAAAAATAGTATAAACAAGATCTGGATTGAACGTACCCAAACAAACAAACAAACAAATTTCGCTTGAAATTTTTGGACTCACCGATTGTTCTTTTTTTTTCTGGTTCAGTCGGTTCAGACGCTGGATCAAGCCGAGTAAAATATGAAAATAGAGTCCTCTTCATGTTGTAAGTTCAAAATAAAATGCTTTTTCTTTAACTATCAAATTGCAATTTTTCTCGATGACACTTGTCAGGCTTATTGAACAAAAGTTCGAGAAATTCCTGACAGTAGTGACAGTGCTGCCATTGGATCCTTTTTGGCGCAGTATTTGAAAAATTAGACATGTTATATTTGTGATGAGTATTGTGTATGCCGGTAACGATTTGAATATACTATGTATGAGTAGAATATGCTGTTGATTAAATTAAATCAACTCGATTCGGTTTGAAAAAAGTAAAGTTTCGAACTTACTTTACCTCCTGGCTACACCTTCGAAATTTGCTCATGTCAATCTCTTTCACCTTTTTTTGGGATCTTGACTAGTTGTTGCTATACGGTAGCTCATAATTATCTGTTTTATATATATATATATATATATATATATATATATATATATATATATATATATATATATATATATATATATATATATATATATATATGTATATATATATATATATATATATATCATATCAAACTGATAATCCTGGATCCGCCACTGTCGGGTGATATTTTACAATATTTTTCTTTGATCAATCAATCCCTAATTTCATAATTGACTAAAAATTTTATTTTGATTTGATTTTCTCACTTGATTTGTATTCTAATCCTTCCGTTCTTAGCAACATGTTTCAATAGAGTTAATAATATAGACAATGGGAGTTCGAACCATTACCATTCAAAGATTACCGTTCATTGCACGCGTTTCATGCGCGTAAGCATCTGGACTGGATACATATGTATCTCCAGTATCTCGAGATCGCGCGAGTGTCTACGCTGTCGCTATCCATTTTAGTTCAATATATTCAAAAAAATTTGAACAAATATTTTATGCTTGACGTTTGTTGACATTCCAATGATTCGATAAATGTTGCTCCGTTGCCTAGCATTAGAGATTAGAGAGTGTTTGAGTGGGTATTTAAATTTTGGCAAAAAAATGTCACTTCGTGGCACAGAAATGTCATATTGCGACACACAAATGTCAAATTTCAATAAGTGTGAGAAATAATCATTGATGCGAACGTAAAACTATGCAGAAAAGCGTGTTTTGAAGTGTGGTTACTTATAGGAGAAAGTAATTTTCTAGCCAATCAATCCAAATAATTATTTCGCATAAACCGCAAAAATTTTACATTGAACCAGGAGAGGAGAGAATGGATGAGTTTTAATCAGTTTCTACACGGTATAATACGATTCTGAAGCAGAAGAAAGTAGAAAGATGAAAGATGCTCTTTCAACGAGTGTATAGTGATGGCTATTATTTACGAGGTTAAGTTTACCTCCACGAGCCGCAGGCGAGTAACCTAAACCATGGAGAGACTAATAGCCATTATACGCGAGTAGATTACTATACTTTATCCATGACTGATAAAAAAAATTGTTGAAATCGTTTTGTTACAAAATTAAGCTGTATTACATACATATTTTTAGAACACTATTATTTTATTGTAACAAATATATCATACAAAACTATTGACAGGTTTGAGTCAAATTTGTTTGGATTTGAAAGCTATTTCGATATGACACACACATTTATAGTCGCTGATACTTCAAAAGATGAGTAGATGCTCCTTGACTAATTTTTTTTATATATAGGTCAAGAACTGATTTGAAAATATTTGGTGGTTTACACAATAAAATTTTAAAAACTGATTGTTTGTAGCTGAAAAATATAATATTATAGCTGAATCAATGAAGTATAATTTGACAGCAGTGAATAATGCATGGGTATCTTTGAAGTCGAGCAAACACACGTCTAATGGGCACATTATACAATAGTCATGGATAAACTCTTATAATCTCACTGTATAGCAAAAGTAGTGATGCAGTTCAATTTGAAGTTGAAAACTCAAGTAAAATTGTCTTCGATAATATTTTTTCAAGAAATTGAACCTCTTATAGTTGAGAGTATTTCTCAATATTCACTCTTAGTTCAGTGGAGCTATTATATCTTATCAATTGTCAGAAAGCAAGTAGGTTATCATTTTTTGTAATACAAGTCTGTTTTTGATTCTTCTCGATAACAGTGCTCAGTTTGAGAATAATTACTATGTTATTTTCATTCCATTTCAAGTATGAGATCACCATCGTGAATTCATTAATTATAAATAATACAAAATTATTTTTGAAATCCAATTCAGATAACATCGGTACCTAAGAGGCAAAGTATTCATGTGTAACCGGAAATTCAATAAATTGAAAATCGGAAAAAGAAAGTTTTGTTCTGTGGTGTACGTACTGAACACAGGGAGATTATCATTTATTACTCGAGTGGAATGAACGTCACTCTCAGGAGAAATTGGGCACAAGAGAACCATTGCGAGAGCTTCATTTGTGCTAACCTAACTGTGCAATGAGGAAATTTTTCATTAATATGTAACTGAAATTATATTTTTGCAACTCCACGCTCTGTATATTCAAAACGACATTTTTCTGGAGAGACATTATTTCCTAGCTAACTCATCATCATCATTTCCCGTCTCTGTATATTCCATTCTGAAACACCCTGTATATTGATAACCGATAAGATAACCTATAACTAACCTCAATTCACCTCCGAACGAATTCCACCAGCAAAATAGGTGAAAACACTACAACATTGGAAACCTCACTTTTGAGAGAGAGTTAAATCGGCTTTGAAAGTCGGTCATCACACATTCACTGCACCTGAATAACTGCTAGATGGTTTGGCTAGTGGATGGCGAATTCATTGTAAACAAAACCAAGGCACGCCGAAGAACACATCTCCTCGTCCGCGCCTGTCACTGCGGACCATCGAACTTGCGCGTTGGTCCGGCGTCGGTGGCGTCCCGATGCGTTGACGTCGCGACGCCGACGTTACGAGCCGTACCAAAAATAATATACTACGAATCTTTCGATGGAATATTTTGCTTCTCCGATTCAAAAAATTGAAATTTCTACTTCTAGGAAAGAAGTGAAATCAAAAACAAAATTTACAAACTTTTGATAGGTACGTGTATACCATTCAAAACATCTGAAAAAGCTGGTCCTCTGTCTATATGGTAACGACGGGCACTGAGTTACATAGAAATCACTTTTTCTTGCATGATTTGTATACCAAGCATATGGAAATTGAATCAAATAGATAGCAAATATGGGCAGGAAAGTATCTGTTCTTGGGCTCTTTCTTCCTTATTTGTGAATGAATCGAACGTCCGTGACCTAATATATTAGAATAACTACTTTTCTTCGGGCTTGAAGGCCGTCGTTCTTTCGAATTTTTCCTAATGTTTCGCTAGCGCGAGTGGCCAGCTTCTTCAGAGGCTTACTCATTTCCGATTACTAAACGTTTCGATTTCTCAAGACGTATTTATATTGATGCAGGTAGTCTGGAGTTTTAATCACTTCTGTCGGGTTCGGGGAATAATCATCATTATTAGTTGCCGCACTACCTGCCGTGATTTTATTAGTTATTCTTGATTTCCTCGGAATGGGATTCCAAATTCTGTTTAGACTCAACGCTTCTACTTTTCTGTTGAAATTGTTCGTATGTTTTTGGATCTCCATCGCCTCCCGTACCAGTCGGCTATGGTAATCCTGGTTGGGGGCAATCAGTTTAGCATTTTCAAACAGAATCCTGTGGTCACCCTCACTCAGTGCGTGTTTCGCCACCGCCGATTTGTCGGTTTTCCCCAGTCTACAGTTCCTTTCATGCTCATTGAGCCTTGTTCCCATGGATCTCTTCGTGGTACCGATGTAAACCTTCCCACAGGTGTACGGTATGCGATAAACTCCTGCTGCTGACAGTGGGTCTCTTTTGTCTTTAGCAGACCTGAAGCTTTGTTGGATCTTCTTGGTCGGCTTGAAAACCGTTTTTATGTTATATTTTCCCAAGAGTTCCCAGTTCAGTGACCCTCGGGATATATGGCAGATATGCGTTTGCAACTAACTGAGAGTCCTCCCTGTTATGAACCGTGGAACTCTTCAGTTTCATGGCCCTGTTGGCCTAATCTATCAAAAGTTAGCGTTTGTAAATTATGTCTTTGATTCAACTTCCCTCATAGGAGATGTAATTTCTATTTTTTGATTTGGAATTCCTAATTATCATTATAACAATGGCTGGTTTTTGGTTATCAATGAATGTCACAGAAATGTTAATTGAAACTGATGACAGACTTGTCACGAATTGAATGAAATGTCTGAAGATTCTAGTGGAAGTATTCAATGATTTATCCATTTTCCCACTAAAGAACTCAGAAGATAATTTTTTCTGGGCGAAACGAGATCTTGTATGGTTTGGAATGGAATATTATTCTGGTGGGTGGGAATTTTCCACGAATAGCTATATTTTTTGCTTTGTGTGGTTATTCCTTTGCTCTCTATCTATTTGATTCAATTTCCATATGCTTGGTATACAAATTGAGCAAGCAAGGTGATTTGTATGTACCCCAGTACCCATCGCTGCTACATAGACAGGGGAATAGCTGTTTTAGATGGACTCTTTCTTCTTTTTTGAGAATGAATCGAACGTCTTTGATTGATATACTTATCAAAAGAAAGTGTTTGTAAATTTCATTTTAAATTTCACTTCTTTCATAGAAATTGTAATTTCTATTTCTTGATTCGGAAAAGAAGAAAACTAAAGAATTCACTCCACAAAAAAAATCCTAATTATCACGAATCTACAGATCAACTAACCAACACCAAACTGATATTATTTGCACTCAACGAAAGATTTGCTAACGAGTTTAGCATTCTCAGGAGGAGAAGATTGATGCTGAAGCTGAAGAATAGTGTTAGTTATTTATATATCTTACAATCAAATATATAGTGCTTGCAGGCAGTACCTGCAAAAATTTACCTCGGTCCGACCAAGAGTTCGTGTGTTGATTATTCTAATCAATTTCTCAACAAAATGAATATCTTTTTTGTCGGAATTCGTATTGTTTTTATATTCTGCTATTACTAGACTCTCCAATGCATCGAGCAGCTCCGTATCACGCATATCTTTGTACAGATTCAAATTGGGTCCACTAATTCTATTATCATTGTCATATTTTTGCAGATGACATATTGGTCATGTGATTTGGAATATGCAATACAAACATCACATGCATTCAAAGCTTTCTAGAATAGTTATTTGTATACGTCACAATTCTAAGCTGTCTACCTAATCATGGAAACATTTTCAAAAATCAATTATTTTAGCAAATTATCCTCAAGAGAAACAAAAATTAATCGCAAAAATGGATATTAACCGTCGTTTCCCGTCGTATTTAGGTAAAACATTTCATCTTCAGAATCACGGATTCCTTTGCGAATTCTGAAACTTCGTTACTGCCTATCTGTCATAAATTTCAATGTTATTACCAGTGTACTAGTGTTTTTTGTAACAGATTCATTCACAAAAATCACTGATTCTAGTGATGAATCTATTAATGGCACTCCATCAATAAATAACTGAAATTGTATAAACGATGAGTTTTGGAACCTTTGGTGTAAAAGTTGAAACTTTTCCTAGAGATCAATTACCCTAACACCAATTTTTGCACTCGACGCGCGTTTCGCTAACACGGTTAGCATCTTCAGGAGAAGAAAATAAAAAATTGATACTGTATCAATTTTCTTCTCCTGAAGATGCTAACCTAAAAAACATAAAAAAATTGATACTGTATCAATTTTCTTCTCCTGAAGATGCTAACCTCGTTAGAGAAACGCGCGTCGAGTGCAAAAATATCAGTTTGGTGTTAGGGTTCTTGATCTTTAGGAAAAGTTTCAACTGAAATTATAGTCCAAAAACCTCGTTTGTTAAGGCGTATCCCCTTTTAGACGGTCCACTTTATAGTCGTTGCTTCGAGTCTCGCCGTAATCGAAGTTTTTTTGAACTTTTTTTCAACGATTGAAGTATAAATTTCGAGGCATATTACTTTTAGGAATTTCCGTCGGCAAGAATTCAATATTGAATTTAATGAAGGTTCTTTAATTTGAGTTTTTCATGAATATCGAAAAATACTCTCTATATCCTGAATTGATTATCAATATGATACTTAAGAGAGTTCTGAAGTATTTACCTAGTCGAAGAAAATGAATACTGGCCACATCGCGTTTTAACGAGAATATAGAAACGTAAACTGATGACGTCAATATCACAGTGTTCCTATGGCAATGAAATATTTAGCAATACAAACGTTCAATTTGCCGGAAGTTACTCTGGGCAGCGGCCGTAATAGTAATTTACGTCATAAGTCCGGGAAACGCATTTTTACAGTACGAGTCGAAATGTTTACGAGGCGACGAAGGAGACGAGTCCGTAATTTTGAGACGAGTTACTGTAAAAGTTTCCCGGTCGTATGCCGTAATGCGTTTTATTTCATACTGCAGACCCGTTTCATTTCATACTGCAGACACTAAATCTTACATTAATAAAACAAAAATTGAAAATATGATCATCCATGATGGAAACGCTAGTTTCTAAGGTTACTCTGTTTCTGGTGTTTGTTTTGTTGACTTTTGTGAAACGAAATGTCAACAGACATAATGTCGACAAACAATAACATTCCCGAAGATGTTTTGCGTAAATATAATGAAGCTGCCGGCTCTCTGATTCCCACAAAATCATCAGAAAGGTACCATAGCGAATATAAACAGTTTTGCGACTGGAAAAGGATAAACGCAGTCAGTGAAATTAATGAGGAAATAATGCTGGCGTATTTGTTTGATCTGGTAAGTTGCACTTAATATTCTTTTGAAGGAATCATTATTGGTGATTTTCTAGTCGAAGAAAATGTCCAGTTCTTCACTCTGGTCAAAGTATTCGATGGTTGAAGCCATGCTAATTATTTAATGAAAACATGGATATATCAAGATTCTCTAAACTTCGAGCGTTCCTTGAAAATCAGTATGGTAATTATCCGTTACGGGCTCCATCGTGAAATTAAAAAATTTTTGGTGGAACTTACATATTTCGAACAAAAAAGTCTAATAAAGTTTTTGGGGCTCGCGACTAGTTTCGGAGATACGGCCCCCCAAAGACAGAAAATCGATGTTTTCAGGGTTGACATTTATGTTTGTTTATTCAGCCAATTCCGCTCGAAATTCATCCTTCTTTCTATCAGCACAATATACACATTCTATACCACCTCCTTCATCACTTTCCAATAGAATTTTAAGCATTTTTCACGACAAAACTCTAAAAGGTAAATCGTCATAGAAATTCGAGGTTAGGAAAACAATAGAACGCGCGATTTGCTAACCTCGAATTTCTATGACGATTTACCTTTTAGAGTTTTGTTGTGAAAAATGGAAAAATGTTTTTAATTCTGTTGGAAAGTGATGAAGAAGGATATATAGAATGAGGATATTGTGCTGATAGAAAGAAGGAGGAATTTCGAGCGGAATTGGCTGAGAAACAAACATAGGCGTAAAACCCCGATTTTCTGTCTTTGGGGGGCCGTATCTCCGAAACTAGTCGCGAGCCCCAAAAACTTTATTAGACTATTTTGTTCAGGAGGCCGAAATACGTAAGTTCCACCAAAAATTTTTTAATTTCACGATGGAGCCCGCTTAACGGATAATTACCATCAGTCTGTTGGCTATCAACCTAAACAAGCCAAAACACTCACCAGAGAAGAATTGGTAAAATTTGTGAAAGAGGCACCAGATCAACAATATCTTTTGGCAAAGGTAATAATTTTAGATGTACATTTCAATATTTACTGATAATTTTGTGTTCCTGTTAGATTGTTGGTTTAATCGCCGTCGCTGGTGGTTGTCGCCGCGAAGAGATATATGAAAAATCTTTGGATGACATCCAGGAAACTTCTACACAATTGGTAGTCACAATCCCTTTTCTCAAAACGAATCAAAGAAGAGTATTTACGGTCATTGATAAAATGGACGGCTTAAGTGTGTTGGAACTGTTCCGAAGATACGTTGCCTTGCGGTCCAAAGGTTTAGGTCACAACAAATTGTTCGTAGGATACCGTAATGGCAAGTGCATTTCCCAGCGCGTTGAAAAAGAAAATAGCGGAATTTCTAGGATTAGCAAATCCCGAGTTGTACACCGGCCATAGTTTTCGCCGCACATCGGCGACTTTACTAGCAAATGCGGGAGCGGAATTTTCCGTTCTCAAAAGACATGGAGGATGAAAGAGTTCCTCCGTGGCAGAAAAGTATATTCAGGATTCGTTGGAAGGAAAGAACAAAGTGGCTAAAATGATCCAGGGAGGAGAAAGTTTTGTGCCAGTCTTAAACTGAGAAATCTAAAGAAATTATTAGTACAGGTGCTTGCTCGAGTTCCACTCTCCACGATGGTTTACCGAAAGTTGAAATAACTGGGAATACAGATTGCGCAATTCATGTTACTTTTAATGTTTAGATTGTCTTTAATTACATGTTTATTAATTTTGTATTGTTTTTCACAATAAATTGTTTGAGTCTTACCCCATTTCATTAGAGTCCGGTAAAATTTTTACCGGACTCGATACCGTAAAGTCTCATTTACCGGACTAAAATCGTTGGCTTAAACATGGCTGTTACGATGCAGTATGAAATA
>JAVJAQ010002914.1:0-18990 GCA_032362365.1 Zygogramma bicolorata
AAGCTGGCCCTGTAAGTTCAACTAGTGTGACCAAGGAAGCTCGAGAGAATTGAAAAATTTGGGACATTCTATGTCACCAATAATAAGAATTATCGAATAGTACTAATGCATTCACAGGATATCTATGATGCTATTCGAACTCGATTCTTTGCATGAGGAAAAAAATCGACTCTATCTCCTGCGGTTCCAGAAGTATAAGTAAAAAAGCGAAATTATGTTTTGGTCATCTTGTCATGAGGCAATTTCAATGAGCTGTCAGAATAGTTTCCTGAAATATTATATAGGGTGTTATTCGACTATCTTCAATTCTGATTTTTCAAATTAGTCATTTTTTTATACTAATTTTGTGTAGGTGATGACAGATTCGAATATTGTATAAACACTTTTCATGAGCTTATTCTTTCATCCCAATTTATGAAAAATTTCACATTATCTAGAATTGGTTATCTTCTCTTGGTATTCCATCTTTTGGTATATATTTATTTTTGATGGTCTATCCAGTAAAATAATACGAGACGTGCATATTACTTAATTATTGTTTAGGTGTTCTCCGATAGGTGAAGATATGCAAAAACTGTTGGGCTGTATTTGAACTGGAATAATGGAATAATTCCTAGCAGAAACATTCAATATCACTATTCATTTAAAATCCTTCAGGTTGTTAAGTGTAAAAGGCCGCTGATAATCGATTTTTGGTTACATGAGTTGGAATTTGTTGCCTGCAATAGCACATATTACTTCCATTCGTGGTTGGATTTGAATCTTTTTATTGTTGTTCGTTTGGAAGTTTCACCTTCACGGGGATCGCGAAGACATCTTTGAGTGGAAAGTAACCTTTTGGGGTCCATGAAACAATGGAAGATTTGCTTGATACGTTTTAGGGAGGAATTTTCGTTATATCTATGAGCAATTATACTCGCTGGTGATTGGAAATAGGTAAAACTTACCTACCAGAAAATTCTTTGGAGTTGGTGGTTGATTGGAGCTGGATGACATTAGATTGTTTGGACAGAGAAAAAATATTGACAGCTGGTTGGAAAAATTGAGCAAATCGATGAGACGAGGAATCCAAACATGAGAATAATTTTGAGGCAGTTTTTCTTCTGGATACGCTTATTTCGTGAATTATTTAAGATTCATTTTCTTTCAAAGCAACATTTTAATGATTTTTGAAAATAACTTATTTTTCTCCGCACAATGTTTTGAGAGTATGATTAATATTTTTTATACCAAATATTACTTCTGCACGTTGAACTTAATACGTTTAGAATGGCTTCTGGGTAGATATCGTGACATATAGCACCGTATAACAGATCACCTTGTAATAGTACATATTTTTTTCGGGAAATATAAACGCGTCAAGGGTTGTCTAGATTTAATTGAATTTCAAATAAAAAGGCATATATTTTTCTTTTTCTTATGTGTTTCATGCTCTAGAGAAGGTTTACATTGCTAGACGAAGAATCATAAGTATATTTCTGACCTCTCGAATTTTTCTTTTTGAGTGGTTCGTAATACTATGAATAAAACAACTGATTTGAACAAGCTCGGTCAAATTTATAGATCTTTATTGAAATATATAAGTTTTACTCTCTGATTGATATGGTTTATATGGAATGGATGACAGACAGACCATATGAACCATATCAATCAGAGAGTAAAACTAACATATTTCAATAAAGATCTATAAATTTGACTAAGCTTGTTCAAATCAGTTGTTTTATTCATAGTATTACGAACCACTCAAAAAGAAAAATTCAAGAGGTCAGAAATATACTTATGATTCTTCGGCTGGCAATGTAAACCTCCGCTAGAACATGAGACACATAAGAAAAAGAAATATATGCCTTTTTATTTGAAATTCAATAAAATCTAGACAACCCTTGACGCGTTTATATTTCTCGAAAAAAATATGTACTATTACAAGGTGATCTGTTATACGGTGCTATATGTCACGATATCTACCCAGAAGCTATTCTAAACGTATTAAGTTCAACGTGAAGAAGTAATATTTGGTATGAAAAATATCAATCATACTCTCAAAACATTGTGCGGAGAAAAATAAGTTATTTTCAAAAATCATTAAAATGTTGCTTTGAAAGAAAATGAATCTTAAATAATTCACGAAATAAGCGTATCCAGAAGGAAAACTGCCTCAAAATTATTCTTATATGTGGATTCCTCGTCTCATCGATTTGCTCAATTTTTCCAACAGCTGTCAATATTTTTTCCACTGTCCAAACAATCTAATGTCATCCAGCTCCAATCAACCACCAACTCCAAAGAATTTTCTGGTAGGTAAGTTTTACCTATTTCCAATCACCAGCGAGTATAATTGCTCATAGATATAACGAAAATTCCTCCCTAAAACGTATCAAGCAAATCTTCCATTGTTTCATGGACCCCAAAAGGTTACTTTCCACTCAAAGATGTCTTCGCGATCCCCGTGAAGGTGAAACTTCCAAACGAACAACAATAAAAAGATTCAAATCCAACCACGAATGGAAGTAATATGTGCTATTGCAGGCAACAAATTCCAACTCATGTAACCAAAAATCGATTATCAGCGGCCTTTTACACTTAACAACCTGAAGGATTTTAAATGAATAGTGATATTGAATGTTTCTGCGAGGAATTATTCCATTATTCCAGTTCAAATACAGCCCAACAGTTTTTGCATATCTTCACCTATCGGAGAACACCTAAACAATAATTAAGAAATATGCACGTCTCGTATTATTTTACTGGATAGACCATCCAAAAAAAATATATACCAAAAGATGGAATACCAAGAGAAGATAACCAATTCTAGATAATGTGAAATTTTTCATAAATTGGGATGAAAGAATAAGCTCATGAAAAGTGTTTATACAATATTCGAATCTGTCATCACCAACACAAAATTAGTATAAAAAAATGACTAATTTGAAAAATCAAAATTGAAGATAGTCGAATAACACCCTATATAATATTTCAGGAAACTATTCTGACAGCTCATTGAATGTGCCTCATGACAAGATGACCAAAACATAATTTCGATTTTTTACGTATACTTCTGGAACCGCAGGAGATAGAGTCGATTTTTTTCCTCATGCAAAGAATCGAGTTCGAATATCATCATAGATATCCTGTGAATGCATTAGTACTATTCGATAATTCTTATTATAGGTGACATAGAATGTCCCAAATTTTTCAATTCTCTCGAGCTTCCTTGGTCACACTAGTTGAACTTCCAGGGCCAGCTTTTCAATCTACTGCTAGGAAACTTAGTCACCAGCTTAATCTTTGATGGTTGATCGAAGTGCTTGGCCGAGACATACGATTTGCTTAGCTGACAGGTGACAGGTAAGTTTCTCAAAAGTAGATTGGAAAACCGGCCCTCCGTCTGTCTCTCACTCATTTCTTCTGATAGAGATGAGCTTACTTTGATGACTGCCGGCCCAGCATTCTTATACCTGCAGATTTATGGATATCATTAGAAACTGAAAGTTGATGTATTCGATCGATTCATTTGGCACTCGAAAACAAGTACATTTTCACTTACATGGCTGATTGTCTGAAATATCACGCAGTTGCAGAGCACAGTGAAGTATGGTCCAAAAAATCCTTCCTGATATGCTGATACATCCTATGTTCGAAAAAATAGGCATGGGAGGAAGTGAACTCGTTCCACGTATAACTGCTCAATTACGCGTATAAATTTTCTAGAAAAAAAGCTGTTACATACATGGGTATAGCCAAAATACATCGAAAATTTTCGATGGATTGCTTCAACCAATATAAAAATGAGTAAGTCCCCACAGCAATTATGTATCTACCGATGACAAGAAGAATACAATGTGAATTGTTCTATATAGTTTTGTTCTATGATTCGAAAAATCATTTGCTGATTATATACTGAAATAAAAATATAACTCAAATATCAAGTAACTATGTACTTACCTTCCTTTCGAAAGTTAGCCCACTCTGCGTCTTAGATTTTCTAATCGAATACATTCTTGATTAACAATAGACGTGAACATATCGGGATTAGAATTAACCTCACTTTTTGAATAAACCCAACCTCATTTAGATCAGGATAGATGAATGATATATTTCTGAAAGAGAACATTTCCATGAGAGACGTTTTGTCAACGTCTATTACAGATGGAGTTTTGAACAAGAAATAAGAGCATATGTGTTTTCTACACACCTTAAGGAAGTGAGTGAAATTTGTGCGAAGTGGGTCAGAGATTCAACATCATATTCATTTTGTATTCCTACAAGAGTTTTCACCTTGCCATAGCTTTTTCTCGATATAACGTTTCATTAAATGACTCCCCAAGAGATTGGACTCTCTGTTCACACACACAGACACACCTGACTGGGACTTCTGAGAAGAGAACACAGATTCGAAGGTGATATTTGAAAAATGCAATCCAATCAATCAAATTTAAATCCAATAACCTCCCATGCGTTTGTCGAGGCGGATATTGTGGAAAATGAAATATTTATTGGTTTCCTCCTCAATTTATTGATTCGGTATATCATCAAGAGTATTCTCTATAATAGTTATTGTGAATAATAATTCAGATAATATGTTAAGCAAGTATATTGGCATTTTAATTCGCTACACGCGAAATTGTACATAACAATACCAAGAATCTAAGGAAATTAAGTACGTACGTACGTAAGCGATTACAGATTTGTTTCATACCATTATTTTCAACTTATTCTTGGACGCCAGCTCCCTCCCCATTATTTATTTTATGTGAGCAATGAGAACAACTCATCGGGATCAAGTGAACAAAAATGGGATGTTAGAGAAAACCGAAAGATCGATAACATGTAGATCAACTGAATCAATGTTAGGAGGTTACGATATATTGGGGTCAGGAGTTAACGAATAATATTCTTTATTCAAGACTAATACCTAATGTGAGTATTATACTTATGGTTTCTGCAGTATAATGCCTTATATTATTCCCTTAGGAAATGATGGCGAGGCATTGATAGAAATAGTCCCTCTTGTAGTCCTGTCACAAAATTTATTGAATTGAATGTTACCATGGATTTTATCATCATTCTCACGTTAGTAAGTGTTTTATCATAATATATATATATATATATATATATATATATATATATATATATATATATATATATATATGTGTATGTATGGGTACTTTTTGTAAAGCAGGTCAGTTTATAGTATTCATTTGATTTGAGAACATAGGATTTTTCTTCTCATTTTTCCTAATAACGTTCAATTAACATATTCTTAAAGCCCGCTGAGAGTTTCAGTTATGATGTTTGATCAGATTTTAAGAACATTCGCAAATAAAGAAGATACAGCTGAAAATAGATTCTCCAGTCCTTGATTTGGGAAATTTCTGGAAACGAGAAAGCCAGTCGGTGATCACCTTTGCCCCAATCTAACCAACTCTCCATGTCTTGCCGTTTCTGGAAGACCCCTGCATAGAATTGAAGTTGAATATATCAACTTTGCATCAAATATTTGTTGATGGCTCCGCGGAAAATCTGCAACAGACAAATTGTTCGATTGAACTCGATCGGAACCATCAGCCATTCAAGCGTGGTTGAATTATACGGCAATCGATAGTCCCCCTGATAGAATTCTGATGAAATGAATAACCTTTTTCGCGAGAATCTTCAGAAATGTCATTCAGATAATGTTCCCAATACTTTCATAATGTTCCGGCATTCACGTTGCTCTGTTCACATTCCCTAACACGTGATGCGCACGTCATGTAGAGAGAATGGAGTATTCGGGATGAGTTGAAGGCAAATTTTATTTGACTAACAATATGTACAGCTTATCTTATTCATCTTGGCACAAACTCAAATACTTTTCCAGTTGCACACTGGTAGTGGAAACCATGACGAAAGAAAAAACAGCTTCTAGGAATAAATTTCAACACAGTGAACACATATAATAGGTGTTTTTTATCTTAGTTTACTTCACAGAGATTGCTGGGCATATACGTTATCAGTTCTGTGCCGATTTGGATTGGATAAGCTGTATGTCACCTGTTTCTGTATCTAAATATGAAGAAATAAGTGAAAAACAGATATTTTCCTTCTGTATTCTCTGAATGAATCTTACCTACCTGATTTCAGCCACATTGAGATGGAAAAAGGAAAACTTGTTGAATCACTGAAGTAGGTATTTGGGGATAGATATTGATAAATACCTGAAGTTGGATATATAAATGTCCAGAATCTAAAAAATAAATTGAGAGGACTTATATAAAGATTTCATCAACTACGCAGCATACGCTGGACAAGTTGAAAGCTTTTTACGCTTTCGTGGAGTTCCTTCTCCAGTATGGTATTGTCGGCTAGGGCGGTATCCATAAAACTTATCTTGATCCTCTGAAAAGAATACAAAAACGAATTATGAAACTCATAAATCATAAAAAAATCTTTTTCCTACAGAACAAATTAACACAGAACTAGAACTATTCGACTTGAGGCAACTATTCTCCATAGCGTTATCTTTTTTATACTCATAAAGTTATCACCACAATGGTTCAACAAGAGCACTAAATGCCGACTTAGTAAGCACATACATAGGTCCAAGACATTTCAATGTTGTACGCAGTTTCATAAAAATTATCAACAGCCCTGCCTTCCGAGGAAAGCATCTCAAAAAATGGATTCTTCAACGGGGTCGTCACTTTTTTCATGATATAATAGATCCCCCATTAACATGATTTTCATTCTCGTTTCCAGTGCATCAAAAAAGCTTCTCTTAAATATGTTTTTTGTTATTGATATAGTACAGACAACTTTTATATAATCTTAGGCTCTCTGAACTCTATTCATCGAACATCAAATTTTGTTATCACAGGCAGGCACATTTTGAGCTCAAGTGGTAGCAAGCTTATACGTTTTACCCTATGTAATTTCACATTCATCTTGTTTCTGATAAATGCATATTATTAGTATCATTACTATTAATGAAAAAAGGCAGTACAAAACTTCTAGGAGATAAGTAACATTCAGCAATGTTTACAAATACTCTCTGTCGATAGGAAAGTGTAAATCATCATAATAAGCCTTCGATTCATCCACGAAAAGAAAGAAGGAATTTGTCTAAAATAACTACGAATATGACGCAATGGTCACTGAAGTGCATGGACTTCACTTTTTCTTTCTTTGCTCAATTTGTATACCAAGCACACCAACTTCAATCAAATTTTTGACAATAATGAAATAATAGAGGGAAGCTTGTAAAACAATCCCTTTCACCAGGTAAATATTTCATTCAATCCCAGGCAGAATCTCATTCCTCTGTGAGGAAAATATCTCTTGAGCTCATCTATGGAGTGGGATGTAATGTTTTCATTAGATACACCAAACATTTCTGAAGAAATCATTTTGTAGCTAATCTGCAAGTGGTAGACATTTCGGTGTCATTTTTCTGTGAAATTGAATTAAAATCATATTTTCAAGAAATTTATTGTTCAACAGTTTGTGGATTGGTACTGAATCTAGTTATATCCATGAGTTGACAAGCAATTGTTTAACGTACTTGCTTGCTGTCGTTCAAGGTTTCGTCGATCATTGAAAATAGGTGATATTAAAGAACTTTGTGCTTCAGCACGAGAAGTTACTACACAAGCATGGTCAAAGTAGAAAACACACAGTACGCAACTCGAGTATAAGTCCAGTTATGTGTACTCGCGAATTAACGTCTCGTGCTCACCACTTTCCGGTCGTGCGTTATAGGCTACTTATCCTACTCGTTACGTAATATACTACCCAAAACATGATTATTTTTGTTGAGAGAATGAAGTTTTGAGGACCTATGTTTGGATTTCCCTTCTCCGAATAAAAAAGATTGTATTTCTTTTTTTGATTCGGAGGAGAAACAGACAAAGAAATGGTTCCTCAAACCTCGTTCTCTCCACAAACTCAATAATGAATGGTAATGCTTCCATTTTCTATGTTATTAACTCTATTGAAACCTGTTGCTAAGCACGGAAGGATTGAAATACAAATCAAGTGAGAAAATCAAAATCAAATTTTTGGTCAATAATTAAATTAGGGATTGATTGATCAAAGAAAATACTATTGTTACAAAAAACGAGATATCGAATATAAAATATGAGTCAAAAAAAAATTCATAGGGGAATCGGGGGTTCATAACCAACCGCACCTCGAAATATTGTCAGTTAGCACCTGAAGACGATTGCGGATACCAGCAACCGAAACGTCGTGAGTACACTCAACTTGAAACTTGGTTTCAACATATTTTATTCAATTTCTACATTTTCTTCATTCACATATTTTAACTGGTATTATTTCATTCGTTTCGATATCTCGTTTTTCGTAACAGCAGTATTTTCTTTGATCAATCGATCCCTAATTTCATTATCGGCCAAATATTTGATTTTGATTTGATTTTTTCACTTGATTTGTATTTTAATCCTTCCGTTCTTAGCAACAGGTTCCAATAGAGTTAACCCGGGAGAACTCGCGTACTATTCAACGACGTGAGAACTCGCGCCTATAGATTCTTTCTCACGCTAGCTCGCGCTTATAGATTTTTTCTAACGCGAGCTCGCGCGTATAGATATCTTCTAACACTGACTTTTCATGATAAAAACTATTAAATATTGATTCCAGTTGATTTATTCTAAATTCTAAAAACAACGAAGAAAAATGTAATAATTATTCAAATTTAATCGTCACTTTCGTTGCAATTGTTATCTTCACATTTATAACAAGTGAAAGTTGTTCTAAACTGCTGTTCAGTTTTAGAATCAATTTTTTTCTGTAGAAAAGCTCAAATAAATGAAGAAAAAAGCAAAAAAAAAATTAAAAAAGGTACCTGCTAATTTGATTTGAAATAAAAAATTACCAACAATTCGGAGAAAAGCACATATGTAATCACTCGCGTCGTTAGATTCTTCCTAACACAAGCTACCGACTTGATCGCTCGCGCGTTAGATTATTACTAACTTTAATTTATTTGGAGCCACCACAACCCCTCACTCACGCCCCAACAAGCATGAACTGGTAGAGGGATTCTACAGAAGGCATTCCTAAAATATGAAATCAATTTGACAAGAGATAAAAAAAAAAGTCTGTATTGCAACTGAAAATGTTAGATTTTATCTAACAGTGCGAGTCCTGCCGGGTTAAAAAATATAGACAATGGAAGTCCGAACCATTACCATTCAGCTAGGAACATTGTCAACCACTTTCAAGCAAACAATAATGTTTCTGAATATCAAGTATCTCCTACTAATCATGCTAATATTCAATTACAAAAAGTGAGGACGTGTCTAAATTTTTACGTAGGCCGCGCCGCAGCGAAAATGTCGAAAATATTATTATAATATTATACATTCGAGGAATGCATTCACACTAGGTACTATAAAAAACATCACGATGAAAAGTTGCCATTAATCTGAATTCATAGGTGCAACCAATATAATGATGAATAAAATTCTGACTGCCAACTATTTCGATATGTATTCGAGTTATATTAATCAAATTTCAAATCAATTCGAACTGAAAATTATGTTATTTCAATTATCCCTCATGATATATTCGGCATTTTGGTCAATAACAATCGTCGATTTGGAGCATTATCCATGATATTGAAACTGATGCGGTACTCCGAATTTATTCCACCATGGTAGTCACAATTCTGCGTAGTTGGGGGAGAAATAAATTTTGACATGATGGAAAACCTTTATTCATTGTTATGGTAAAAAATTGTATTCCACACACCAGTGCCATCTGAAAAAATCTACTTACGTGTCTTCATGTGTAGAACACGAATCCGAAACGTGTTCGGAAGTTACGGCCCATAAGAGTTAAAAAAAATGTATTTTCTGTCTGATTTTTCAAACTAAAAAACAATCGGAATAGACACGCTTTCATCCGTGCCCTTTACATCTTATTGTTGGAGATTCTTCGCTCACAGACTCGCTCACTTCATTGGAGAATCGTAGAAGGGTAGGAGACTTGTCTCTCTTCTATAAATATTTTCACGGTCCGTGCTCTTCTGAATTGTCATCAATCGTTTCACCCTTGGCAATATCTACACGGATTACTCGACGAGTACAGAATTTCCACCCCTTTGTTTGTGAACTTGGAGACATGTCGAACCTCTCTTGCTCTAGGATCTTTATTTAATAACAGCTGAGCTTTGGAACTCCTTGCCGAGAGAGGTTTTCCCTGAGACTTACAAACTTCAAAAATCCAAAGTGAATTTTTATTCGTATCTCCTGTCCCTTGATGCACGCGGGGTTTTTTGAACATTACAGGGCTTCCCTTTCGTGTGAATATGCATGTATAAAAAAAAAATTCCCCAATTTTTTGTTTTTTCAATTGTGACCATTTTCTATCATTACAATCTTTTATACAATTTTCAATGTATGTATGTATGTATGTAATATGTTTGTTCGGGTGGAATCTTGCAACTCAATTTTGAGGCATATATCTTGAACTGATCGAATTAAAATTTTGTATATTATGACTTCAGTTTCGATGACAATTCATGGTTAGCTGTGTGACGTCATTCCAAATCAAACATAGAGGAGCACCCAAGATGGCGGACTAGTTATTTTTAATGCACTACTACAACATCGGTATCAAATGAAAGGGATTACTGAGAGTTATTCGAAAAATAGAGTGATGTCACTCTAAGTCCAATATGGCGCACTCCTAATGATGGCGGCCCAAGTTTGTTATGCATTCCTACAATATGAAAGGACTTATTGAGAGTACGAATGTGAGTTCGCTGGGGTTCTCGGAGCGCTTGATCATGATACTGAAGTCGAATTGTTCGAGTCTGTAGTATCGGTTGATCATCTATGACTTGTTAAGTAATAAGTGAAGAACTATTTCGAAAACCATTGGACATTTAGATGCACTAGAAGGAATGAGAAAAATTATTCCATAAAAACTTCCCCTCAACACATTATATCGGCATTACACAATTTATACGACATAAAAAGAAAATCTTTTTTGCTTTCAAATCATTTCATTATGAAACTCAAACCGAAGTTTTAGATACAATTTGTGTTAGAAAAAATAAATAAATAATATATCTGATAGTTGAGCATTCAATTGACAATAAAGAACTCAGAGGAAATATTGATTGATTTGTGGTAAAGAGTGATGTGATAGAAGTTATATGAAAAGAGGCAATTGCCCTTTGATAGATATTGCGTCTCAACTTATTGCGAATTATCTTCTCAACCTTGGAATCAGCGAAGACTCAGCATTTCCGTCAGTCATCTTGAGAACAAAAAAAACCAAGAGGGTAGAAGCTTTGTCTTCAAGTTCCAATCCAATTCATGAAAATTGAATGCATCAGAATATTTTCTATTTCGCAAGAATCTCTCTTAATAAACAAAGATATAACAGTGTCGCAGTCGTGCGGATTCCTAAAACTCAGAAATCGATAGATTTCTCCAAGTAGTGCTCCTACGGTGATCTCCAGATCAAAAAAAGAACCAAAAGTAAGTCGAGTGAGCGGGCGGTCTTTTCAACGCTGAAGGAACCCTTGTAAGTCGTCAACCGCTACTAACTCCAAAGAAGCAACGCTTATGGAGTAGGATTTCATCCGTCGCTAAGGGAACGACTCGAAACAAAAAAGGAAGGAGAATAAGGAGAAGAAAAGCAACTTAGAATTCGGAAGAAGTAGAAGCAACTGACACCCTTGAATTTCGTGTGGATAGGGAATATTTAGCAAAACCTCTGCCAGCCATGTTCAAGACAAAAAACATAACCGAAATGTATCTCCTGTGGATTTGTAACACCTAGTGGAGTCCCTGGCAAAAAATTTCACGAAACCAATCGTCTAACACTTTGTTCTACCTCCCTGTGGATAGGAACATCTAGTGAAGCCCCTGCAGAGACTTTCAACAAATCACGCATCAGATGTAAGTAACTTTGACTGATCAGTGTAATTCAAAGTTCACTCATCCATTCCTGGAATGAATCATTTTCATTGATTCTTGATTAAGATGTCTATATACTGGTGTTTCTAATGTTGCGATATTGTTTCAGACAAACCTGTGGACAAGGCGTGGTCATGAGGGAGCGCTGGTTATCAAGAATTTCTATTAATTTTCGTGATCACTCGATCCATGGAACATCCTGATGTTTTTGTAAAAGGATAGAGAAATTATCGGGACTGGATATGTGAGGTTATTGAAAACACCAAAACGCGCCAAATTTGTGTTTTTAACTTTATGCGTTATTTATTCCATGTAGTTTGAAAATAATTTCTCGGAATAAATTTGCATTGTGTTTCTACTGATCTGGACCAGAATTCGCAACGACATGGCCACTTGGCTACACAGGACTGTCATCTCCACTGCAAGAGTGCCGGTACCTGGCGGATTTTTTGCAGTACTACTACGCCTACATCATCAAATTTTTTATCAAGTTGGCCATATCGGTCGCCTGATTTGCTGACAACCTCTTATATGGAGTAAACACACCAGTATATAGCCACTTTATTATTGATTATGATGGTGATAGCATATAACTGGATACGTTTTTGAACGGATGTTATCAAGCATTTCAACCAGTTATAAATGATTATAAATGACTTTTGATTACATATTAAAAAAAGGAAGGCTACCATTTTGGTGAAATTCTCTAACATATACGAATATCAAAATTTTATTAAAAAATCATTTTGGTGATACCAGAGACTTGAATAATGGTGAGACAAGTATAGCTTTCCATCCGCGATTGGAAACTCAATATGCGGAAATGATTTCGTCCAATAACAAGTCAAATCTGACATAAGATCAAAAAGACGCATAAATCCGACTAATCAGCAAAATAGCGTTGAACATATTACTAACCGGGTTAGAGCTGAGAATAGAACAAGAAATGAAAGCCAACAATCCGAAAACAATGGCAGATGCAGCTCAACGAATTAGGAGAGAAATACTACTTTCCTATGTTGAATCACAAAAACCCAAAAACCATATCACAGCTTCAATAAAAAATCAAAACCAAATTCGCATCAATCTTACCAACAATAATCTCTCCGAGGTAGACGAACGAATTTTCAACAATACCGACCAGGTTTCCCAAATCAACCACGTCCTCAAACAAACCCTCCTCAACAAATAAGACCTTCAAAAAAATTTCCACAACGGCATACGGTAACTCAAAACAATCCGAATTATCATAAACCTGGCCTTCAGAGTACTCATATATTGAACCCTGAAAGTCAATTTTATAATGAAGATCTATAATTTAACAATCAGTACGAAAATTATAAACAATACTTTGATTATACTTCTAATCAAGACGAATAATATGATGACGTTTTTAATATTTATCGAGCAGAACTCGACCCAATTAATTACAGGAATAAGGAACAATAGGATTCTCAAACAGACCATCTTTCAATCGGTTCTCCTCCTATCGATAATACTCCAATAATCTAACTCATTCAAAACAATACACAATCTCAATTAAACGCTGAAAGAGTTCTGCATTTAGACGCTAAAATTGACAGTGTCAGGCCAGTGAATCTGTATTAGATTTACGACTCGAACAGAATATATAAATTACTAATTGATACGAGTGCTGGAATTTCTCTCCCGAAAAGAAAAGCATGTGAAACGTCACCAATACGTATACCGGAATATCTGTCTCAGGAATAAAGAACAATTCTACCACTGTAACATTGATAAAAGCCGAAGAAGACTATTAACTATTTTCTAGTGGCAAATCATCCTATTCTGAGCCAACGAAGTCAATCGTTCCAAAAACGTTTTTTTTCCACAACTACTTGCCAAATTCCATAACGATTCTTTCCTGAAGTACCTATACACAAAAAATAGTTTATTTACCACAACCGTTTGTACAACCACCTGTATAATCAGAAAAAATATTATATTTCTCAAAACCAATACTTTCAAATCGAATACTGGATCCAACGCTTGACTATTATTTCGAATATGTTTTTTCGGAGATAGAAATGATTTTGAATCATACCTACAAGACGAAGTGCCAAACCGAAATGAATTTGATTACGACTTTGAAAAAACCATTCCAAATCAAACAGAAATTATTGAAATTAAACCACGAACAGAAAACGTTTGAGAAATTACGAGGAAATACTACTTGCTTCCAATAAGGAAAACGTGAGACTTCCCAATGCTCTTGTAAAAATAAAAGAACCTAGAAAATTTTTCACGAAAAAACAATTGATTTTTGTGACATGCCTCCAGAACCTCACCAAAATCTTATGGTTCAGCATACCGCGAAAGTATGCATTTTAACATCCAGGTAGTTTGAACGAAATTCTGCAGTTCTATGTTAACAACCCATTTTTCAAATTCATATATTCCAGCACTTTCTTCGGAAAACGACGAACTTCATGAAGTTTCCAATTTCAGTGGTAGCGTCTATTCATTTATCTTTCATGTGGAATGATATTTTTTAGGAATGAATTGTTTTTTAGTAATGATTGTTTATTCTAGATCAATAGTCACCTACTTATTACACACCAAGCCAACGTAATCTATAGGAATTAATCGCACATTTGGGCTATACAAATCATTATCTCTTTCTCTTTTTTTCTCTCCCTCTAGATCATTTTTCTTCATACAAAACGTGAGATTCAGAAACAAATTCAACAGACATTACCAGATTATACCACACATAAAAAACTCGAATGATCCAAAATTAAGAGGAAATGATCCAAAATGAATAGGTATAGTTTATAATTATGATTCACAATTTCACACAAAAAGCAAGTATCAAGGTGATCATCGAATGGATTGTAACATTTCATTGCAGCCCACTCCTATCTACTCCGGTCCACTGGTATCTATTCTGAAATTCAATGCTTACACCGCAAATTTATTACCCAAATAACCTAACCTGGCTTGAACGAACAACCCGCCACGTATTGCCTTTCCTCACAATTGAGTCTAATAAAGAATCATTTATCAACTAGCAGAGCGGCCAGGTCGTCTTATAATCGAAGATTTCCCTATCAGATCTATCTGTTTTCAAAATTTCAATAGATATCATAACAGCACCGATAATCTTCATGGAATTATTCTCATTCAATCAAATACAAACAACAAAGGGCTTTTTTTTTCAAAAATGCATCCACAACCCATCTCTCTATACAGTGTGGCCGTAAAGTATGGAACAAATTCATTTTCAGCTAAACAGGTCATTTCAAGAAATAATCCTGAAACACGTCGATTTTTGTTTTCAATTTGCCGTATTTTAAAATAATAATCTGATATACAGAGTGAATTACTTTCGAGTAATGACGTCACTGTCATTATTTTTTTTTTTGAACACCCCAATTTTGTCTCAATTTTTGGATTACTCGAGCTGAGATGATTCCAATAATGTATCACATGTCGATTCCAATTGGTACAGGGTGGACAAAAATACAATAGTTTTGTGTGTGCTCATAAAGTAACGCGTAACATTCTTTATTAGGTAAATTAACAATAATTATCAAAAATACTTATTGTCAAGCGGACAGCATATGCTGGAATACATGACGTTATAAATGTTCGAACTGCAGCCCTTACTGTATTTGACAGTAACCCAAACGGTGTACAAATTCTTGTTGAACCTTGTGTATGGTTTCTTGCGTAATATGGTTTATTTCTGTTCGAATTTTCTCTTGTACATCTTCAATATTTGCTGGTTTCCTTCCATAAATAACATTCTTCAGATGGCCCCACAGAAAATAATCCAAAGGATTTAAATCTGGTGACCTCGCTGGCCATTCAGTGGGTGGTCCACGTCTACCAATCCACCTGTTCGGGAAAATTTCATGTAGGTACCTTCTAACATCTACAGCATAATGTGGAGATGCACCATCCTGTTGAAACCATAAACGGTCATCGAAACCTCCAGGATTACGTCTGCTGGGAAACAAATTACGTAACAAGGTACGAGATACCCCCTCAAAAACTCAAGGTACTTTGCCCCGTTTCAATTAGGTACCTTCGATAAAGTAGGGTCCGATGATTCGATTTCGTACAATTCCAGCCCATACATTTACCTTTTGAGGGGATTGTGTATGATGCTCACTCATCCAGTGGGGGTTTTCTTTTGCCCAGTATCTACAATTCTGACGGTTAACCTCACCATTTAACGTGAAAGTGGACTCATCAGAGAGGGTCTCGTTGACATTTTTCCATCATTTCTTCGCAAAATTGGTGTCTTCTATCGGGATCATCTTCGTTTAATTCGTGCACAAGTTTGATTTTATAAGGATGCCTTTTTTCAAGCTTCAATAGTTTGTGTACCGTTGTTTTGCTAACACCGATATCGCGACTAACTTTACGAACAGAAGTGTGCGCATCTCCTTCAAAACTCAGTAAAACATCTAATGCTCTATCAGCATTTGCAGGGGGACGACCTGATTTGCGTACATTTTCAACCGTACCAGTTTCTCGAAATTTCGTTTCAATCTTACTGACTGTTGAACGCGTTATAGGTCTTTCTGGATATTTATCATTGAACAAATTGCACACTTCCATCTGAGTTCGCGATCTGTCTCCATACCCAATCATCATAAGTATTTCAATTACTTCCAATCAAATCTAAGCAATCATTCGAATATTCACGAATACCAAACATATTGTAGTACTAAACTGTCACTGAACATCAATAAATTACTCAACAAATGAATAATGACATTTCACAAAAAACTAGACGACTATGTTTTTTATAAATAGATAAGAAATAATTTCTTTCATATTCTGTCTGCTAGACCACAAGTACCAAACATGTAGCAAACTACGGGGTGTTACATGTAAACCAATTGCCGCTAGACAATAAGTATTTTTGATAATATTGTTACTTTATACCTAATAAGGAATGTTACGCGTTACTTTATGAGCACACCCGAAACTATTGTATTTTTGTCCACCCTGTACCAATTGGAATCAACATTTGATACATTTTTGGAATCAGCTCAGCTAGAGTAATCCGAAAATTGAGACAAAATGGGGGTGTTCCATTAAAAAAAATGACTGTGACGTCATTACTCGAACGTAATTCAATTAGATTATTATTTCAAAATACGGTAACTTAAAATAAAAAATCGACATGTTTCACGATTATTTTTTTAAATGACCTGTTAAGCTAGAAATGAATTTGTTCCATACTTTACGGACACCCTGTTTAAATCATTATGCTGCACGTACAGCTCATTCAATCCATCTTGGCACAGAATAACCTGATAACCTATATGCCTAGCAATCTCTGTGAAATAAACTAAGATAAAATAATACCCATTATATGTGTTCACTGTGTTGGAATTCATTCCTAGAAGGTGTTTTTTCTTTCGTCATGGTCTACACTAACAGTGTGAAACTGGAAAGGTATCTGAGTTTGTGCCAAGTTTGATTGGATAAGCTGTACATATACCATTGACAAATCACTTTATAATTCAAACTTCAAGACTGAAAACAACTGAAAACCTCTGCTCATTTGATTCAAATGGTAGCGCACCGGAGTATACAACTATTTTTCAGTTACTAAGACAATCTTACAATTTTCTAACGGTCATTCAGGTGTCGCAACAATCCCGATATGCCACTGAAAATACCCTTCCATGCGAAATCATCCCGAAATTGATTCTGACTACGGCCATAAATTGACTCACAATCACTTTACCCAATATTTCTACTGAAAAGTTCCTAGAAGCTCTTGGAATTCAATTTGTAGGTAAATAAAAGTCGGATTCTCTGAGTAGCATAGAACTTAAATTGGAGTTAAAAGCTTTGGGAAATGGGAAAAGCAAAGTAGTTTTGTTTGATGAATATTTATTTTTCATTTAAATCACTCGAAAAACAATTTGGGAAATTCAAAATACGTATCGAAAAAAATGAGAATGCTGGCGATATTGAATTTGCTGCAAGAAATAAGTTGAAAACTTAGATATTAACTCTCAAAGTTGGCTATTTGCGTCTTTCTCGTGAAATGATATTCTCTACGGACATTATTGGGATTTCAAGATAAGCGATACGCCCTCTGGAAAGTCTCAAGCAATGTCGAAATATTGTCAAAGTGGTGCTTATTAGTTGAAGTCTTGGTCAAAATGGCGCTACGATATCATTTTGAAACTTGGAATATGATTAAAATTATTACTGATGTTTGTCAAGCACAATTCATGGTTAACGTTCACATAACAAGTGAAAAAACACTACAAAAACGAATTAATTGCTCACAAAATTTTACAGTTTGAGATTTTCAAACAACGTCAAAGTCCTAAACTTGAATAGCAATAGTTGTCAAAGTGGTGCTTATTAGTTGGAGTTTTCTTGAATCTGCGATCTCGATTTGAAATCCCAATATTACGATAGGACATGTGACGTCATACCTTATCATGACTACGTTTGCTCAAGCTTGAAATCTGAATGTTTTCATCTCGATTATTCCGACAGTTATACTTATATCGCTAATCGATCGAACCTACTGAAAATTTTGAGTGCGTATCACTACGTCGAATTCCCATTACGCCGAATTCCCACTACGTCGAATTCCCATTACGCCGAATTCCCACTACGTCGAAAAGCATCCTCCCCACCACTTACGTCACCAAAACACGATCGTTATCGAAGCTGGATCCCATTCGACGTAATGGGAATTCGACGTAATGGGAATTCGGCGTAATGGGAATTCGACGTAGTGATACGCACTCGCAAAATTTACCGGATATTCTGCAATTTCCTGTTAACCCAATCTGACTTAACCTAACTAACCTAACCTAAAAGAAGGATGAATTTCGCTGTGCTGTTGATATTGAAAGTGCATGGTGTGGCACTACGCCGAATTCCCATTACGCCGAATTCCCATTACGTCGAATGGGATCCAGCTTCGATAACGATCGTGTTTTGGTGACGTAAGTGGTGGGGATGCTTTTCGACGTAGTGGGAATTCGGCGTAATGGGAATTCGACATAGTGGGAATTCGACGTAATGGGAATTCGACGTAGTGACACGTCCC
>JAVJAQ010002918.1:0-212619 GCA_032362365.1 Zygogramma bicolorata
AAAAAACGTTAAAAAATTCCTTAAAATTTCTAAAATTACTGAAAGTATCTTTCATAGTTAGCAACAACAAAAATTCACCCTTTGAGGTCGTAAATTGTAGCCGATATGATCTGCTCCCTCAGCCGTCGGATTGATTATGGTTGTCGGACCTTTGGCTAATGACTGTTCAGGTAAGGTTGCAGTCATTTGTGTTGGGCTATTTTACAAAGATAACTAATTGTATGGTTGGCAATGACTTCAACTTCCTTTTTTTTTAATCATATGAATTTAGACATATGTTATAAGCTCCTTTATAGATTACGGTGGAAAGTAGAAATTGAAGGTGATTTTTTTCTTTCTCGAATTTTAATCAATTTGTGTAAATTTTGTTGGTCTTATTATTGATATGTATCATTTCTGACAAAACACGCTGAGAAAGATTGATTTCACTATCCAAAATTTCAGCTTGTTCGTAATTCATGCGATGAACTATGCCATTAACTTTCCTTCTACAGTCACATTCATGATAAATTATACGACTGTTGAATGTTCTAAATGTTTGACCACTATATGATTCAGGACAATCCATAAAAGAAGTTTGAAATTTTATATATCACATTTGATTCAATCGAAATTGGAGTCTTGATCCTTTTATGTAATTTGAAAATTATTACGATATTTTCCATTACTATTATTAAAATAAATAATATTAAAATTATTCTTCACGTTATCGAAATTGTTCATTTCAACTTGTGGTCCAAAACGAGTTTTTCAGACTAGAATAAATATCGAAACCGAAAATCCATATTTATTGAATAGTCATTCATCGATTAGTTCCTTAAATTTATTCCTTCATAACTTTCCTTGCTACTGCACTGCCGCCCTACATGAAAGAACACAGCATCATATTACACGGAAGTGTAGAACCAGGGACTAATTAATCCAACATGACCGGGGTTGAGCCCAAGGCATCCAATGGCAAAGCATTTCGAAGGGTTACTTCATGCCCCATTGGTTCGAAACACGGCCATTGTTTGAATCTTTGTTAACCAACAATGAATCCATCACAAGAATTTGCATTCACTCTGATAATTGCATACAACAACTAATCATGAGGGAAAAGCTTTATTGTAATGGCGGAGTTTTTTGTATAATTAGCTGCTTGACTCGAGCTCTCATTATGTTCTGAAAACGTATGATTCCACTTCAATAATATAAGCGAACGAGTACCTTTCTCATTTTTCCGTTATTCTTTTCCGTGCCCTTTTTAACCTAAATGAATTGAAGTAGGTTGAGTAGCATCGTTAATGTTTTTTATGTATGAGCGATATGAAAAATCGCTAGGATATTTTGACATCCCAGAAAAAATTTCTTGAAGGAAAAGGCAAGATTTCCCTTTCACTTCCTTATTATAAGGAAATGATCACAATTGTGAATGTTCTGTATACCTACTCCAATCTATGACGGTGAAAAAAGTGTAAACTGTGTATTTATCCCATACAGCACCGATTCGTATGAAAATTTGGATATAGGTTCTACTCACCCTCTATTCCAAAATCTTCCCCGTGCCGAGGGTTGCTTTCTCCCTGGGGGTGGATGCCACCCCTTCTTGGGGGTGAAAAATTTTTTATTGGAAATAAGTATGGAAATCAATAGATTGACTGATTCTAAGCACTTTTTGTTCAATGAAATTTTTTCTGAAAAGCAATACTTTTCGACTTATTCACCAGTGAAATTGTCGGTTTTCAGTTAAAAAAAATCACGTTTTCCGATCCTTTTTCGCGAATGACTGGAAAATAATGCATATAATCGAAGAACCTGTGGAAAGCAAAATTATAGCGTTTGAAAAAACAAAGGCGATTGTTTATTTGTGATGTATGCAAACCCACTACAAACTGAATAATTGCTTGTTGAAAGTTGATTGGTATTTTCAAACGACAAAATGGAAAGTTTCTACGTACAATAACCAAAAACCAATGCATTTTTCGGGAAAAACTAATCGGACCTCTTCTGAAGTCCTTCAAAAATCCTTTATTTTTGTTATTCATAAAAGTTTCTAGCATCAAAACTGACCGAGGTATGAAGGAAATAATGTTGAATCCTATTTTTTCGTTGAAAAAAAAATGTGAATAACTCATCCTCTCTTCTCTCCCCTTTGAAAAAAATCGTTGTCACTCCATAATTCACTTCATTCATGTTCTTATAATGAGTTCCGACTTTTTTATCAATTGAAAGTACGTAGTTTCGGAAAAAATTGAGATTGAAGAGAAAAAATCATATACGTGATTCAGCGAAAATTCACCATTTCTTCGAAATAACTCGAAAAGTATTGATCATATGCAAAATTTCCTAGAGTACAAAATTGAAGGCTTTTCTTCTCTGAAAATTTCGGTGTTTCATTTTTTTCTGCAGGATGAAAATATAATGAGATATGGCCAGTTAAATATTGTGAGGGTTCGCGCAAAGTACCTATTTTTGAGCCTTTTCAGCATGAACCTTTTCAAAAATATAATGTGAATAAGCTTATAGCTCTTGAAAAAAGCTACAAAAAACTTTTTTGGTGGATTTGATTGATTGCAGACTCAGCGAGCTATGGGAAAAAAACAAAAACAATTTTTGTAGAAATTAAGAGTATGTACATTACTATATTGAAGAATACACATAGTAACTATATATCAGGCCTAGTGGAACTATATGTATATTATATATGTATATATACAGATAGTTCCACTAGGCAACGATTTTTGCAAAGGGGGGGGAAGAGAGGATGAGTAATTCCCATTTTTTTTTTAATGGAAAAAAAAGGATCAACATTATTTCCTTCATACCTCGGTCAGTTTTTCCCGAAAAATGCATTGGTTTTTGGTTATTGTAAGTAGAAACTTTCCATTTTGACGTTTGAAAATACCAATCGACTTTCAACAAGCAATTATTCAGTTTGTAGTGGGTTTGCATACATTACAAATCAACAATCGCCTTTGTTTTTTCAAAAGCTATAATTTTGCTCTCCGCAGGTTTTTCGATCAGATGCATTATTTTTCAGTTATTCGCGAAAAAGGATCGGAAAACGTGTTTTTTTTTTGACTGAAAACCGACAATTTCACTCGCGAATAAGTCGAAAAGTATTGCTTTTCAGAAAAAACTTTATTGAACAAAAAGTGCGGAATGATTTCCGCACTTATTCCCAATGAAAATTTTTTCACCCCCAACAAGGGGTGGCATCCTCCCCCAGGGAAAAAGCAACCCTCGGCACAGGGTAGATTTTGAAAAAGAGTGTATGTAGATCCTGAATCAAAATTTTCATGCGAATCGGTGCTGTATGGGATAAATACACGGGAAAATGGTCATAGACTGGACTAGTATGGAAGATCGAAAACACATTTTCAATAAGGAATATATAGGGATATATATATATATATATATATATATATATATATATATATATATATATATATATATATATATGTATGTATATATATATATATATATGAGGGCACAAGTGATTCAGATAATCGTTTTAGTAGTGGAATCCAGAAACATTATTTGTGACTAAATCAACTTCAGGGAAGCTTTTTTTAATTTCTCTGAATATTTCCCTCATATATAAAATGTCCCATAAGAGCAATGCAATTATCGAAAACTTACAGCGGTCATTGCATTGTATCAAGTCACCATAACAACACATTTGAAACCGTATCGCTAGACGTCAGTAAACAACACAAATAAATGTCAGATAGACTTCAAAAATAGAAAAACATTTCGCGTTTTGGTGAGTGCTCCATACAATCTATAGAGGAAAGTGTAAATGAACAAAAAATAACATTCCTTCGAGAATTTATTTATTCGTGAAATATTACAATGAATTACATTCGTGCATAAAAATGACCAGATAATTTTGCATTCAAACGTGATATCTTATACAAATTGCATTCGGTTATTTTCATATTTTGTAAAAGAGCCATAACTTCCGCCAAAATATGAAAATAAACTTGCAATTTTTAGATATCACGCTTTCTTGCAAAATTATCGGTAATTTTTAGGCACTCGTGCAATTATAACCGATAAGTGCACTGTTAATCCAAATTTTGTGACTATAATTGGGCTAGTCTCTTACATTCAGATTTAAAGGCATTATCTCATTGGATATTATCAGTTGAATATCATCAAATAATTGATTTATCTAATTGTCTTCGCAAAATAGTAATGCAGCAGCAAAATAGAAAAGCATCAGATTTTTCAGGATTGACTTGAAGGAAATGTCGTTCTGACGTATCAAGTAATGCATTTGATCAGAGTTTATGCGATTCATTGATTCTGAACTATTTTTCAACCTAAACGAATAAAACAAGTGTGTATCACCCGTATAAAAATGATATCTGCACAACTGCAAAGAATTTGTGGAGTTGGAAGTGTATAAAGTAAAGGTCATAGGATTCGGACCTGAGGCACACCAGACCTCACCTGCAACGGGGCAGACATTTTATTGTCCATTTCAACAAATTGGGTTCTATTACGGAGATACGAAAAGAGCATAATTCGAGATGAGTCATCGAATCCTAAAACATGTAGCAGAGCTGTCGACACCGTGTGATTTATCATAACGAAAGCTTTATAGTAGTCTCAATCAAAATACAGCTTTCATCACTATCTTTGGCTAGGAGAATTTCGTCAGCAACATCTGCAAGTGTAGTACTGCAACCATATTCATTTCTGAAACCAGATTGTCTGAGGGGTAGGATATCATTAGCAACAAGATGTTGTTTGATTTGAATAACCGAGCGACTTGGTTGCTAGCACCAAGTAGGAGCAGTAACATTTCTGAAAATGCCAACTGAGATATTACACATTTCATGAGATCCGAAAGGAATATGTTTTTGTTTTCATATCTTTCATAACTCGATTGTTGCATTGATCTGTATAAAGAGAAAGATAAGAAATCTCGTTGTATATTTCTTTTTCTACACAAAAATGAAAATTCAATTTCGTATATATACAGTGTGTCCAAGATAAGGATCCCAAGCCAATGAAAAAGTGCTATTCGTTTTTTGATATCTTTTCAAATAGTCAGAAAAAAATAAAATCGATATTTTCAAATTCTTGTTTTTCCCAAATATCTCAGCAGGCCATGAAAATTCTTCAAGTTTCTAAACGGCATGTAAATAAGCTTCAAAGAACACAACTTTTTCCTAATTTAACCCAAGCTGTATCTCCAACAGGTACTGAGATTCCCATGCTTAGGATCCTTATCTTGGACACACTGTATATATATATATATATATATATATATATATATACATTTATATATATGTAGGTGGGAAAAAAGTAACAAACGGCACGCTTTCGTGTGTGCGTGTGTCGTTGTGTGTTCTCTGTTGGAAATTGATAAAAACCCGTTTATTCAATGTGAAAAATCTCCAAGTTTTGATCTTTACACTCGTATAATAGCTCAATTTTTTTCAAGCTCAAATTGTCAGAATGAGTCAATTGAATATGAGTGTGTCCTATGTGAAATTGAAATTCAAACGGTTTTTGTTTCTGAATTTTTCATGCTAATTGTATTTTATTATAGATTACGAAAAAAATAATAAAACATGAAAATTATTCCCATTTGAATAATAATTAAAACTTCCAGAATGAGTTGAATGAGTATGAATGTATCCTCCGTAAAATTTAAATTCAAACATTTTTTGTTCCCTGAAATTTTTCGTCAAAATCAATGGTTGAGAAGTTACAGGCAATTTTTTATAAAAAGTTACCCAAAAATACCTTTTTGTCAAGTGCCACCACTGAAAATGAAATGAATGTTACTACTTGTATTGTTATATCAGCCTCGTTCGAATGATGGAATAATATCACCTAGTGCAAGCGCTGCGAAACATTCCGTATGCAAAAACCGATGACCACATTCTGATTGATGATTTGAGTTAAGAAAGACTTAATAAATGATATTGTGGCGGTTGCCGGACGAAATTATGGTTCAATTTTTTTTTCGGCCCCATAATAGATTCCGATTCCATCGCTATAGCTGCGAAAAAAATTGTTATTGACTATTAATACCTGGTTTAGGTGAGGTATGGAAAAAACGGCATGATCTAATTCAATACAAAATCAATAAGAAAAGTGGTTTACCTATTAATATAAGTAGTGAAAAATTCTTTAAGGTAAGTTTTGACAATAATTGCCGATGCATTTTCAAAGGGAAACACAATTGATATCGCTTTTACCACAAGTGCAAAACATTATCAGGCATTCAGCATCATATTTGCAAAGCCTGATCAAAGAATTTGGCATAGGTGGTTTTGCCATTTGCACCGGGTACAACTTTCCATCTCGTCTTTCATAACCGAATTGGAGTAAGTTCGGAGGCCCATGTATTGCAGCCTTTAAGCAATGTAAATACAAAACATCAAAAGTTCTAATGATTTCAGATATATTTGAATTGAATCCCAGCTTAAAAGAGTTTTTCTGTCCGATCCTTCAAACCAAATCCCTCAACAACTACTATTCGATAGCTTATGCAAGAAGTGGATGTTGAGTACGAAAACATGGGAATTTGCACAATTTATAAAAACTTGTTCAATTCCTCCACGAACAGTAACAAAACAATGGCTGAAAATCCTTCAATCTGCTTCTAGGTGATTGGACTTCAAGTCTAGCAATTCAGAAGACCTATTATCTTGGAGCTTGAAGATTTTTTGGAGTCTTCATATCCACCGGTAATGAAAATTTCCGTTTCAGCATTGATTTTAGAAAAGTTGGAGAATACTTGCAGAGGAATTACACGACCTGCAGTTTATTTTTCGAACAAGAAAAAAAAACTTTTGCAGCAGGCTGGGATTTTGGTTGAAGGACTTGATATAAATATTTGTTTAGCAGTGTGTAAGGTGTTTTTTTTAAATGATTTATTCAACGTTGGCCTGTTTCCCCTACCAAGGCCAATCATCGACGCCGGTGACCACATTTCCCCCAACCGGAAATTTTGCCGAACACTCTGGTATTCCAACCAGAGGTAGGGATCCTTTACGAGTCCAACAACCATGGACTCAGGACCGCCGGCTTTACGTCTCCTCCGAAGGACAGCATATCCTCAATATATCTTGTGTTCATTGATATATTGCCTGTGAGCTATGATATAATACTTTGCTGCAGTTTTATGAGCTATCGACGCGGTCTTTCCCTGCTGCTTAGCTTGATATATCGAATGACTGGTCAACCTGAAGAGCTAGGCTATGCCCGTGAGGTATTCTTTTCATCATTCTTTTGTTGATTAACTATCATGATTGTAACGTGCATAGAATCTTCGCCACTTAATGTTCCCTTGAAGTCACTGTCACAGTGTCTAAGATTGTTCAACAGTGTTGAATATGTTTCGATTTAGTTAGGAAGGTGATGAATGAATTCATTCGGCTAGAGAGAGCTGTATGTTGTGGTGTCTTTCTGTTCGTTACACATCCCCAAGAAGTATATCATTTCTATATATATATATGTATATATATATATATATATATATATATATCACTAAACACCGCTAATGCTTCATGGAGTGTATTGCATGAAATTTTAGATTTTGACTGCTAAATGAGGTTTGTATGAAAGTCTTCCATTTCGGCGTTCGCGGCATCTTCTATAAGAATTTCATCACACGTTCAGCTATCTCCTTAATGAACTTCCTGCCATGAAAACCAAAGAAGATTGCTTCCTCTCAGTAAGATATGAGAATAAAACCTTGTCACCAAATTCATCGATCAGCATCACTCTGAGATCACGATTAGATCTACATCCTCTACTTCAGCGAGTACAGTCATGCGTTGAGCATGAGTATGTCAATTCAAAAGCGGTCGTCGAAACACCGTCTTTTATATCCGCCATTAATTTGTCAAAAGCAGCCAGTAACTGTTTTTGTGATGTTTGTTATTGATCGACCTCTTTCGTTACTAGAAGATTTTGGTTATGAAACGTAATTTCTGTAACACAATGTATGATATTGGAAGTTTCTGCAAACAAATCTTCCGGTGCTTCGTATAACAAATTTTTGTGAAAATTTCATAGTATTTTCGTCGCGAAGTATTGAAAAACAGCAAAGATGCTGAAATTTCAGTTAAAAAATTACTTTTTTTTATTTTGGTTTTTGTCGTATTACCACAAATGGAACAGCATGAGTCACTCGACGAATCGCTGTTGCTTCTTTTTGATTTGCGGGTCAGTTGATGGGCCAGCTACGCCCTGTGTTGATGATGAAGCTCTTTCTTCCAGCACTCTTATGCGGTGACGGCAAGGAATTTTTTCTTCGCCGATACAGCTGGCCATGCAACTTTTATACCACGAGAAGTGTTCTTCATCAGCAGTCGGATCAAACAACTTCTCAAATTTGTCTGAAATATCGTCTTTGCGTCGACTTGCTGCATTTGAATAGTTTCTTTTGGTTCATTCACCAGTTCACCATAATTTTTCGTTCGCCTTTTTTTTAATTTTTCAATTATAGCGATATTTATTCACTGAAAAAAGTTATCACAAAATTCGAAGCACTGATATTTTATAATTATGGAAAATGTATCTGTTATAATAATGGATGAAGTTCAGCTATAACTGAAGTCACAAAAACAGATGAGAAAAGCGCGGCCCGCTCCAAAACTCGAGAGAAGGTATGTGACGCTGGGAAGGAGATTTATAATAAAACTGACAACGGGCTATTCTGGCAACTTTCAGTGCCAGGTTTGAAAGGATCTTGCAAAAAAATTCCAGTCGAGAAATAGCGGTCAATGGTTTTTGCGTTCTATAAAATATATTTTTTCACAACTACAGCGATGGAATCGAAAACTCCTATTATAGGGCCGAAAAAAAAAACTGGACCATAATTCCGTCCGGCAACCTCCAAAATATTATTCACCAAGTCTTCCTCAACTCAAATCATCAATCAGAATGAGGTCATCGGTTTTTTCAAACGGAATGTTTCGCAGCGCCCGCTCTAATCCGGGACTAGATCTAATCTAATCGAAATACCCGGGACACCTGGGTTTCCTGCTATTTTTTTCGAATTTAAAAAATATATTTTTGAAGGCCTTCGTGGGGCGCTCGGGACCCAAAAATGTTCATTTCGAAGATCATACTGTATTCTTAACACGTGAATATTTTTAAAATTTTTCGAACCCTACAGTTGGATAAAAATATAAAACGTGAAAGAACATTTTTTGCTCTCAATGTTTTTCAGACCTATGTAACATAATTCGCAGGTCAAATCGCTATTCAAGGGTATTTCGACTATCTTAACCGAGGAGACGTTTGTCGAATTCTTTTTTGTGATTACTTTCTGATATTTTTTAGGCTAGGCTTCATTAGAGTATATCGGTAACTTTTTCAAATCGGTTGAATTTTGTTGCTACATTCTCATACCCACCACCTACAGATTTCAAACTATGACTCGATTTTTGGTGTGTTCTCTTATTTTTAGAGATCTCTGCTTCTCGGGTGATTGCCATTGTTTCAATATGATGTAGTACTGGACATTTTTGGCTGATAGTTCAGGCTATTACTATTTGAATATGATACCATGCTACACCAATTATTCAATGGGGAGTTGGTATAATGCGACTAGAGTGAAGGAATTCCCTCCTTGAGTGAGAGTTTCTAAACATTGCAGAGTTCTTTTCTGGAAGTATTATTCCTACACATCATTTATATAAAATATTTGTATAGTTGAGTGTAGAAACTGTGTCACAACTGTTTTTTTTTCCAAAACGTCGTGACAAACATACTCGATAAAAATATTGCTTCATCATTGAGCTGAATATGTAGACTCTTGAATGATTGAAGGATTTGGTTCGACGTCAATTCATTCACCAATTACAGATCAATTTGGTGAGACGTAGAAACCACGCACAAAAGTTTTTCTCTATAACAACTTTCTCTACCTCAGTTATCAATAGTCATGCAACTCAACCTTACTTTCTGTCATACAATACGTTCAATTTTATCCTATGTACCATAGTGCAATTCGAAAGAAATCAAATCATCTTTCGAACAATCTGTTCAGGCCAGTCTCATATTACCCACACAGTAGGTTTCGGCTGTCAGAAAACAACTACTTCCCTGGCTAATACCACGTATGTATGTCAAGTATGCCCACTGACTATGTCAAATGTTTTTTCGAAAGAAATTGAAATGATTCAGTCCAATATTAAAATAATTTTAAAATCATTATTGAAAGAATCGAAGTTATTTTAAGGGGACTTGAATTTTGGATTTTTTTTGTGAAATATCTCATGCATATGAGACACCCAAATTTTTTGAAAGAAGATGTTTTTCATATGGTGGTCCGAGGGTCATGGGCGTTTCTATTCGAATTCATTCAAATCTCATTTTCATTTTCCAAAGGTTTGAAAGATGCTTGATGTTATTTGTGAAACTATGACCTTCCTGCACCGAACCATCACGACTCAAGTAATATCGGCTGAAAGGTCATGACAAAATACAAATTTATGATGGAAATCATCGTAGATGATGCTATATGCTAATGAGCATAAATGAGTGAAAGTCAGTTACTTATGAGTGAAATTGTATGTCGACATATCATATTTGTGAATTCCAGTTGAAATGATAAGCCATGCAATCTCAAATCCACACGAGTTCCCACGAAATCAAACAACAATAGTACGAAGAGAGTAAGAATTTCAATTTTGAGAGTAGGTACAGAAAAAAAATCTGAATGATTTCAGAAGGTATAATTCCAATTAGAAAACAAATCTTCAGTAGTAAAAAAAAGCTGCTTAACTTATTTCTTGACAGTGAATTAACTACGAAGATAATTTTTTTCGAAAGTATTGTATTCTTCTGGGTAACTTTTGTTTGGTCTTTTATATTGATTTCAAGAATATAAAGAAGCTAAACGTATCTCATTCAATGCCCACAGAATACATAATTTTATTTGAGAATGTCAAATTATTGATTATTATAATCTTGAATATCAGGAATAAAAATCGATAAATGGCAGTAACAAAATTTCAGTACCGAATTGACAAAAGGTGCTCCATGCACTGAAACAAAATCAATTTAGAATGTCAAGTACCCAATCAAAAATGCTATGTACTCAAATCTGAAACATATTACAGTATCAACGAGTTTTTCTAATATTTTTGTCAATAGTCCTTACCTCCAGATTTTTTTGTTGTACTCATCTTTTGTGCTATTTTAAAACCATATTTTCATCTAAATTTTCTACACGTATTCTTGAATGTAGTATATTCTTTGTGATAGTTATATTCCTGTATTTCTTTGGGAAATGTCTATATATTTCAGGCAGTCTCTTTTGATCTATTCTGCTGCTTATATTCAAGACACCTCCGTATTTAATGATATCATGATTAAAAATGTACTCAACTTTTCAAATTAAGGTGCCAATTACATGACTGAGATACGAAAAAAGTTCCATGAAAAAATGTCACAAAAATACTAAATAAATTAATAATTGATTATTTTGAAGAAATATTTTCAATAATGGTGATGTTCTTTTAAATTAATGATTTACTATTACTTTTACTTCTAGGCCTAATTTTATTGTATTCTGATTCGATTCATTAATTTGGGACATCCAAACTGAGAATGTATGAATAGCAGTTTTTCAGTAGTAGAAACACATGTTACGATTTGTAAACCCTTTTTACCAAAATAGGTAAAAAGCTTTTTGGAAATGTATTATGGGTGTTTCGATGAAAGAACCCCCATGAATAACATATAACATGATGGTATCCATGTATATGTAATTTCATGTATACGGCAATATGAGAAAAAAAAGATGGAAACAATTGCCTTTTTTGAAATGATTCAACTTCCGACATGTAGTTTAGTTCATGTCTGTATACTGTAGGAGTTTCTTGTGTCACCAACTCTGAAAGTTTTAGATATTTGAAAAATCTTTTTATGAAGGGTATTTTTGTATGTTATATTTTCATCAGTGGGTGGTGACAATTGACAATTTTGATTCATATCATCATTGTCAATTATCATATGGCATATGGTACCTATTTTTATTTGTTATCTCTTTTGGTTTCAAGTTTGAAGTCCGTTAGAGTTGTGATTTGCTTTTGTTCTTAAAAACGATACGAATTGGTTTCATTTGGTCCAAAAAGAGATGTATCGTGCATTACCAAAAAAAAAATATTATAAAAATGCCTCGAAGGGATTTAAATATGTGGCAACTAGAAGTAGACAGTAAACAATATACCAGGGAATACCTTCATTTGTAGTAAACATTTTGCTGAAAGATTTACTCACAATTACAATTTGGTTCCTCATCCTGCTTTTGAGGACAATCTTTCCAGTAGAGATACTGCTGACAACTCATTGATTCTCAAAAGAGGAAATTAATACAATACATGTCTGAAGAAGACTTATAGTACTCTCCAGAACAATTTTTCTTCTGGTAACCTGACTAATACCTGAAACTAATTCAAATATTTCACCGGTATCACAAGATCACAGTTTGAGACTTTTTATAAATTTTCAGATGAGACCACGATGGATAAACTCGTATATAAGGACGAAAATAATTATAGGATTTCTTCCCCTGTTGAAATTATGAGGAAATTATCGAACGAAGATTGTTTATGTTTAACTTTAGTCAGATTAAGAAGAGCATTCACCTCAATCGAACTTTTTTTTATTTCTCTGATATGAATAAGAGTATTGTTTCTCGAATATGTTACACCTGGATTCAGTTCATATACATTTGAATCAATAGTGTTCGGAAAGGCATGTTTAATGGAGGCAGAAACATAAAACGAGTGCCACTCTATTTCATAACCTTTGGCGGAAATAATATGACACTTATAATGGATGCTACAGAAATTCCATTACAACTGCCTTCAGATTTTCAGCAACAAGAAAACACATTTTTGAGGGTGCATTTCTGATAGAGAGTTGTTCGAAAGATGTGATCTGATAATAATTATTTTCGCAAGAAAACGATGTTCTGATTGCTGATAGAGGATTTTTGATAGAAAACTATACATATGAGCTCAATGTCAAATTGTATAATCCTCCGCTTCTCAAGATACGTAAAAGATTGATGAGGAGCTCTTAAAAAAATCGCTAAATCTAGAGTTCATTTATCAGTCGAATGAATTCATATAGAATTCTCTGAAAAAATGACCTATATTGTTACTGTCTATAATATCAAATATTTTTACCAAAGTGTTTCCTAGTTAATCTCAAAGATAGCTTGATTACGACATTTGCATGATATCTATATCTACTATGAATTAAACTGGAGATTTCTAACCGCTTTTCATTTGAATCCACGCAACAGAATTATTTGTCAATACCAATTGGACTTAGATCACCTACAGTTCCCATAATGAATATTTCAGGAACATATATTTCGTGATAACACTTAGTTGCATTTTCTACTATCTACTATCTACAAACTCATCACACCATCTTTCTTTGTCAGGAAAATTTTTTGAAGTTGTTCTTGTGTGAGGTGGGTATTAACTTCATTCAATTTCAAACATTTTTCAATACTTCTGGACACTTTATTTCAATCAAATATTGAATGTCTCCTTCTGGACCTTGTACCACATATCCATCAATACTGGTTGTAAAGTAGGGATATCTAGCATTCACTACCAGTCAGGTTTCTACAATTTTTTTAATTTTTTTTTCAAAAAATATTTGATAGATTCTTTCCTGGCATTTTCTTCATTTTCTTTCCCATATCTCATTACTACAGTTGATAAGGAGTTGCTCAACCTAAAAATATTCTTCAAAGGAATTCTTTTTTTTTTGCTGTCACTTTTTAATTGGTTAGCCACAATTTTGACAATGGAAGATGTGATGTAAGGTGCACTCCATTAGAACCATTTTTCTAATCCTTGGGATGATGTTCCAGGATTCTCGAATAATCTGGTTACGAAAGATTTCATGGTAATAAGAAATTATTTGTCTGTAGTTGAAGTACTGCAAGTTCAATCTCTTCATATTCAGTCTACATATTTTCATTGAAATATAGATGAGGCGGCTGGGTTCGTGAAAATTCCTCGAGAATGATAACCATCATTATTGACTCGTATCATAATCAACTATTATTCATTCCAAAAGTGCCACTATATTAATAGTAATACTCTTGATTGTCGATAAAATGGCGAATGCAATGGACAGAACAGTTCACAATGATATAATTGATTTCGAATACAACTGCAGCCTGCAAACGAATTCTACAATACGGGTTTCCATGTTATCACTTTCAAATGATCGTGTTCCAATTTCAGGGTATAGCGCTTATTTTGTGGGATTATCGCCTGGGGACGAGTTAAGCGCATTCGTCCACCTGACACTCGGTCACAACCAATATCTTTCAACATCGTCTGCAGCCATGTCTACACTGTAGATGACAATAGACATAAGTTGTCAATTCTATTCTGGGTTTCATTTCAGGAGCGAAAGCACTATAACTATAATTGAAGGCGTTTCTGAAAGGCGTTTTTAATAATTGCTGTTTCGCATTCGATCCTTCGAATTGATGTCATGAGTACCATTTAGTATCACTACAAAATCTGCGGATATAATTCAGATTTTACTTTTTATAGAAGTTTGGTACATTTTCATGAAAGTATTCTATAAAAAATTGAACAATATCATGCTAGTTTTCTGGGTTTTTCACCCACCACAATCTGAAAAAATTAGTATCAATATTGGAATCTATACTACTTGTCGAGGTAGATAGGAGCCTACCCTTCTACACTTGCATAGATTCCAATATTAAAACTTATTTTTCTAGATTGTGGTATGTTGGAAACCCAGAAAACTACGAAAAAAGATTTATCCAATACAAAATAATGACTTTCAAACAATATCATATCATTTAAGTATTATATATAACAATAATTCATGGCGAAACATCTTACGCAATATTTTTTATGCAGACTGAGTATTCTTACAATTCAATTTCTCTTCATCTTCCATCGTCAGGATATTCTTAAAGTTGGTTAAAAACTGGAATACATATAAAAAAACAAAACATGAATATCTACTGAAGTTTTTAACCATTTTCTATGTTTTTTTGTTTTCATTCTGAAGAAATTAGTGACTTGATGTTGAAAAATGAAGAAAAATTGTGAAAATGGTAAAAATATTGTGTGAAGAATTCGGCCTCAAATTATTGTTACTTACATGATTTTGTTCATTTTCAATAGCATAGTCTCATGAAAATGTTCCCTTACGGGGGAAATACAGAAGGTATGTTTTCATAAAATGTTTTAAATAAAATTGTACTTTCTATTTGAATATGAAAATTGGATGCGTTTCCGATCAAACAGTAACTGTCATAGTATATGGTTCGATACATGCTGAATTGTACATTATTGACATCGAATCGAATTACCGAATTTGAAACATCCATACAAAATAATAACAACTGAGATACATTAGAGAAAATTGGTTCCGGTTCACCCGGTATAACAATCATACTTCTTATCCACAATCTGTTGATATAATTGAGATTTTATAAATGAATACTTTTTGTATTCCCATCGCATCGTAACGAAGGTTTTTCATGAAAGTATGCTATGGACGAGGCAATCGAGGATTGAATAATGTGAGTAACAATAATGCATGGTCAAACTCATTACATAATCAGAGCAGAGTAGCTTTTTTTGAAATTTGATTTTTTTTCATTTGTCAACTTGAAATAATTTATTTCTGTAATGCTTACATTGAAGTTGGTTGGTTTTTGTAATTCAATACGTATTGGAGTTCCTAACCAGATTGAAAAAAAATTTTGTTAGAAAAAAAAATTAATGACTTAGTGAAAATTGAATTGAACTGGCCGATACTTGAATGAATGAAAATCCATTATAACAAAATGTCACAGTTTCCTGTACGATTCTCACTAAAAACAGGTTTAAAAAAACCGCGATACGTGTTTCGCTATACAATGGCTTCCTCAAGCAGCATAGAACAAAAAAAAACTGATATTTCTATGAACTGACTTGATGTTGAAAAATGAAAAAAAATAAAATTGTGAGAATAGCTAGTGTGCATATTAATAATTGTGTAGAAGTTTGAGAATTAATTACTGTTACTTACATGATATTGTCGGAAAAGAGAAATGATTTGGGAACTTCCTTGGGAGTGGATAGTTCAGAGAGTCTTTGTGATCCCCATGATGACATGAGTTGGTGAAAACAATAAATACAAACCTCATTGAATCAGTCATTCACTCCAAAACGACAAATCATTCATTAAAGCCTATACTTCCAAAATAAATACTCAACATAACTAAATTCACATCTCAACAAGGTGTAGATTGGGGTTGTGTGGATGGAAGTATGGTGTTTATAATCATATGAGGATCCGATGGTGTGGAAAATGGTATCGGATTGGATGTGAAAATGATTTGAGGTTCAATTGAAGGATTTCTTCGATGGGACAGTAATGATTCCAGGATTTGGGAAAACTTTTTGAGATGTCTCGTTTGTGTTGAAACATTCCGGGCAGTTTTCAATTTCTTTTGCCTCGCGAATTATTCTAGGGTGGAGTGTTGGCAATGGTCTTTGTGTTGTTGCAGTGGATTTTGGCAGGAAACAGCATATTTTGTCGTATAATGCAAAAATTGTCCTGATGCCGTATTTTGTCACAAATCGGCTTACTTCATCAATGACTCTCTGATTGGAATGAAGGAAAGCTTTCATTCGTTTGATTGATGAATCGGTTGGAAAAACGGATTTGCTGGCGTTGAATTGTTCTCTGGATCTGGAGAAAGGAATAATCATCATGTAGAAGGCCGGGTCTGAGTTTTTCTAGCTCACTGGGTCTATTGTGGTCAGCTGTGAGTTTAATGAATCTGTGGATGAGAAAGTGTAGTATGAAGCTCACCTGGGCTGTCTGATGGTGGCAATCAACATTGAGATTCCTGTTGGTATGCGTAGGTTTCCGACAGACAGTGCGAGTGAAGTAATTGTTGGATTTTGTGATATGGTCGTCTGAGAAAGAAAAAGAGTCACACGTATGCTTCAGTACGAATGTATCAACGGATCTAGATTCAATATTCTCCATGTGGAAGGTTGCAAGTTCTGGGGAGAAAAGAGTATCTATCCCACTGGGGCGCCTTTCAGTGATTTCCAAAATTTGCCCTTTAAAAGGGACATACTGAACATGAAATGACTTATGAGATTGAGCGTATCTTAGTATATTTGATGTTTATTATACCATGTTATGATGCAATGATGAAAAAATGGATATTTCGGTCATTGAATTGGATAATTGATCGTGTAAATGGTTTCGAAATTCAACCCCAATAAAAAGAAATAATATTCATTCAAAAATAGTTCCTTCGTTTCCACTTTAAGCAACACACAAATTTATCTATTTCTTGAGGTCCCGCTTCCACCATACTCCTAACTTTTTGTAGTAGTCTTCCTGATTTTCTACACAATTTATATGCATTCAAATGAAAATATTACGTTATCAGGTGTACACATATTTCAATTTCTTCTATATATCGAAGAAAACTCAAGTGAATATAAAATGCATTGCCAGATATATAATTACACAACACGAATACATGAGCATCTACTCATCAATAACCTGAGGCTATTGAATGCCCATATTTCAACTAATTACCACACCCCTTCTCCCTTCAATATATTTCCTACAGAAATCAAAAGCATAGACGAGAATACATTAATTTTTCTCGGACAATCCATTCGACAGTTTTGATTAATATTATGAATTTTACACAATACGTGATTTCGAACTTTTAGCAATGTATATTTTTTGTTCTTTCAATATTACTTGTGTTCACACCCTGTAGAAGATTAGCACCAATGAATATTGGCAGTATCAATACGCTTGACCTGACGAGTGCAGAATTCCCACTCCTTGATTTGGGCTTGGGGACCTGTCGAACCTCTCACGTTCTGAAATATTTATTTATTTAGAACAGATCTTTGGAACTCCTACCGAAAGAAGTCTTTCCTGAGGTATACACACTTCAAAAATTCGTAACTCCTATCCTTTGATTCACGTGGTGTTCTTTCAAATTACAGGGATGCGCTGTGAATCTGGATTTAAAAAAAATCTCTTAGTGTAGGATCCAGTAGAATCAAAAGAGAAATTTCTTGACATATAAATAATAAATATTCATCCCCGAAATTGAATTTTGAATACCTAAACTGTATGGAAAGTAAAGAAAAGGACAACAATGATTCATATTTGGAACACCGATTTTTCTCATTCAAATGTTCTTCACTTTTCATGGTTCTCTCTAATTTATTCTATGTTCTATGGGATCCTGACCCCGTGACCATTAATTATTGTAGTTCACTTTTTTTGACCCCAAATATTAGTAACTTACATTAGCCTGTCATCGATTTTGTATCAGAGAAAACGCGTACATTTTTTTCACATTCAACAGTTGTAATTTGATATATATGAATACAAGCTCATCAATTATCGTTTTCATAGCGAAAAAACTTCAGTTTGCATAGTGGACATCTTATAAACCCGTCACCCACTATTTGGCAAGTCGAAAAATACAGTCAAAGTAGTATGATCTTATTTTTAATTTTTATGAATTAGAAATAAAAATTCTATTATCATATATTTTTTTCTTTCTCATCATCGGTTCTTCACTGGTGAATGTTTTGATTCTTGAGAGTATCGGTTCGTAACGGAACAATCTATAAGAGGCGGATGGAAAACCAGGGAGAAAGATACATCACAGAAAGATGAATCAAACATTCAAAAAAACTACACGAAATTAAAACAAAAAATCGAAACCCAAAATTTCATGAATCATGAAATTTTATATTCAGATACCACAGTCCTCTATGCGTGAATAGCCATTCATGGTACTAATATGTGATGTTAAAAATAAGTCACGCAAGAAAAATTTATAAATTCTTGAGTGACTTAGGAAACATAACACACGGGTGGTCAACAATGTTTTATTCAACACATTCAAATATCAAATTACACACTAGTGTGTTATTTGATAGTTTACTTGTCTTAAATGTTATTAATAATGACAGTCATGATTGTCATGTGTTGAATGAATGATATTTTATATTCATTTCGAAACTAGCTGAGACCAAAATGTAATTTTCTGGTTTCACTTCCACAATACTTTCGATAATTTCCATAAAGATTATCAAATGTTACTGTTTCTATATTAATCAACTGAAATTCGGCTCCAGGGCAAAACACCATGATGATTTTCATTCACAAAGCTTTGATGATAATCTCGGTGAATGATGGTTACATGCGAGTGGAATACTTCACTTCGTTTGTGATTATTTTCTCCTTCAATTTTGCTCATGATAATTGTTTTCCAGGCAGCTAGGATCAACGAGTGCTATAACCGAAACAGTAGATCTGAATCCAACCGAACACAAGGAATATTGTATGAAGCTGGATTACTTCGCAGAACCTCAGAAGGAGCTCTGTTCCAGATACACGAGGATTCTACCTGTGAGTATTCTCAACATTTTGTTTTGTTCATTGTGGTACATCGAACAATAGCACAGTTAAAACACTTTCTTCCTCGACTGGATACTATATACACAGTGTCGCACTTAAGATGAAGACACCTCTGTCTTTCAGCCATAGTATTTTTGAGATACCGGAATAAGTTATTTGAAAAATTCGCATAGAAATCGATTTTGACTCTACATACCAAATTTCAACCCATAATTCGAAATTTGAATTTTTGCAATTTTCATATTTAAGTCCGATTTTCAATTATTGGTTCCAAATAAGAAGCTACAGAAACGATAAACAAATAATTTTCAATTTAACCCTCCGTTAGTCGCGCATGGGACTGGCAGTCCCATGATTTACAATTTTCTCAATTATATTAAAACTATTATAGCTACAGCGTCGTAACTTTGTGACATCTCACAGTAAACTTTCAGAAGCCAGTTGCCTGAGTTTCATGCGAAGGGATAGTTTTATTTTTTAGAAAATTTGCAAAGAATGCGTCAGGTACCTGTTTTGGGACTGATAGTCTCAGCGCGACTGCCTACGACTCATTTTTGCGTACATTGAACAAGCGTCTCAGTACCGTATTTGTAGGTTTCGTTGTTTGTAGGTTATCTTTTCTTGTTCATTTGTTACTGTGCCGTGTATTTTCGAAACAAAGTGCATAATTATGGACACAAAGCGTTATAATTTTGATAACCCCGCTGACGTGGAAGAATTGAATCGTTTAGCTTTCAACCTGGGACGAGCCGAAGAGCGGTCAAGAGAAAACGTTGCGAACCTTTTTATAACGAATCTAAAAAGGACGCTAGAACAACAACCTATACATGTCAAAAGTGTGATACCTATATATGTTTGAAAAAACAAAAAATTGCTTAGAAAATATAACTGAAGAGGAAACAACTGGTGAATCTGAATAAATCAAACTACAATAAAATCGGATTGATGCCATTTATTACCTACTTGCTTTTCTATTCCCTGAATATTTTCACATGAATTGTGTGAAGTCGTATCCACAAATACTACTAGGTATAAGAGGTATAAATATGAAAATTAATTCATAAACAATAAAAACACTAGTTATAAAACACAATAAAATTATAATGCAATTGCAAATGTAATTTAACTTGCTTTAGTGATAAACTAATTATCCAAGAACATTTTAAGCCAAAATAATTAATATGCCCAAAAATAAGACTGCGTTGTTGATATGGGACTGGCAGTCCCAGCGCGACTAACGACGTTACATATGGTGGCGCGCCTAACGGAAGGTTAAGTTATTTCAATATATTCTCTTCATTGATTTTGACTATTCCATCATTTCTGGAATTTGGTATATGTAGAATGAAAATCGATTTCTCAGATTTTTTTTCATATAACTTATTTCGGAATATCGCGAAGCAAAATATCGAGAATTTGCGAGTGAGTGAGTATTGCGAAAAGTGCGACCCATGAAGGTCTACGCCTGCACCAAAAGTCAAATCTCTGCTTTCAAATATGACCAAAATACAGGGGTGTCGTCATTTTAAGTGCTTCACACTGTATATAGTCCATCAGTAACCGTTCAGATAACTAAATGATATACGAACTTATCGGTGTAGCTGTAGCTAGGAGGGGGGCAAATGGGTTATACCTCCCAAAAGATAACCATTAGTAACCAAGCATTAAATAATTATTCAGTTCACCCGTTTTTCAAAAATAAAATATCGCCTCTCCTCCATACTCCTTTTGCGCACTTTTGGTGACATCATTTGTACTTGGGAGTCGACTATGAGAATACCTAGCTGAAAAAAACCGCTTAGTTGTGACATCACCCAACATTGTGGCACCAGAACCTGGGGCACCTGCTGCATGGGGGCACCGAGGCGCTGTGTATAGGATCTGCATTAATCTGCAGCATGCTGGGGTTCTGCTGAGGTGTTCCTAACTATGCTTCGGCGCGAAAATGATAGTAATGCGTTGCCATGTGATACGGTTTTCATAAACTAACCAATCAAAAGTAAAAATGCTGGTGACATCGCCAATGCAATTACCAAAGTAGAGAACGATGTCCATGAAATCTATTGTTCGATTAGGGTAAGGAATTCTACAATTCCGGTTCCCAAATTCTAATGAAGCAATACAACTTCAATAATTACTGTACATTTACTGTGCAAAAGAATACATTTTCCGAGCGAGTCATTCGACTTTGAAGCAGAAATACTTCAGTTTGAATGGCTCCTACCAGTGGTGGGATATTGTCGGTGAAAATTTGAAAAATTAAAACAATCGCAAGCACTGAACCATCAATATAAAATTGAGTGATGAAACGAAAGCCAGTGGAAAATACTATCTCATACCGCATATTATTTCTTGAAAATTGCTGGTGGATAAAAGAAATTAAAAGTTGATGATATCGTACGAATTTAGTTACACCTTCAATTGGACGTCAGAAATATTGAGAGTAGCATAAGTGAAAATCACCTCACAGTGGTTCTCAGTATTGAGTAGACGTTAGCATGTCTGCCTATCAAGCAATAGGCTGGGGTACAAATTCCCGCCAGATCACCGTGCTGAGATTCACATGTTAAAAGGTTAGGCCTCGTTAATCAATTGCTCACACAAGTTTCGACGTCTGACAGTTGACGTTCGTCAGCTGGTTAACGGGAAAAATAATTTCAAACAACAAAAATTTTACTACCTACTGTTTGTAATATCTACAGGGACAATCAATTTACTGGAACTTTGTACGAAGAGGTGGGGAGGTGGTGCCGTGAAGAGTGAATCGTCGACTCAGTCCTGTGAGAGGCTCAGAGCCCACCGTTGAGCTTGTATTTTCGCTGGATATCGAAGGTGATTGCAATATCTCCTTCTAGCTATGTGTATAGTTTTCGTTGGACTACTATGTAGTTGATCATCGATGAATCGTAATACAGCTGTAACATCATTCGGATTACCCGGAAATATATCGGTAATTTGACAAAGAACTGTTGTTTCTCGTGACATCTCAAAAATTTTGTATATGATTCACCACCATATAATATGAATCCCCTACCGCTGTATATTCGGGGGAATAAATTGGGATCGCTTATCGGAATACGTTCAGCTCGCAAGATCTGGAAGAATTCGAGTTCATTCCATGTCATACTTGGTTCTTCTTATCGAACACCTCTAAATTGCCTTTCGATAGTTGTTCAACCGTTTGATCTTCACAGGTATACAATATAAAACTTCATCGAAGTACCAATTGTACCAGTTCTACCTAACCATTGATGTAAATGCATTGAAACGTTTACATTGAATTTCAAATTTGACGCTTGTTATTCTTTGGTATTTGGTTGGCATCACTCTCCATGTTGCCGCAATTCGTTCGAGGTCTGTTATTTACCAGTTGACAATTGTTATTCAGGAGTGACAGTTCTGTATTTACGTCTGTTTATGTTTTCAACAATGACTTGTGACAATTGATAATTTTTATTCATGTCATCATTGTCAATCATCATATGGCATATGGTATTTTGATTTGTTATTGTTATTTATCTTGGTTTCAAGTTTGAATTTAATTAGAGTTCTGATTTGCTTCTGCTCTTGAAAACGATACGAATTGGATTCATTTGGTCCAAAATGAGATGCTTTTATAAGGACTGTAACAGTGATTCGAGATACAGTTTGAAAGGAAATTGCGAAATTCCGAATAACTCCGAAGTTTCCGAAAAAAAATATTATAAAAATAAAATTTAAATATGTGGCAACTTGAAGTAGACAGTGAACAATATTAGAAGGAATACTTTCATTTGTAGTAAACATTTTGCTGAAAGATTCACTAAGAACTACAATCCAGTTCCCCATCTTGCTTTTGAGAACAATCTTCCCAATAGAGGTACTGCTGACAACCCATCGATTCTCGAAAGAAAAAATGAATACGATACAATACATATGTCTGAAGAAGACTTATAGTACTCCCCAGTACTCCCCAGAACATTTTTTTTGATAACCTGACAAATACCTAAAACTATTCCAAATATTCCACCGGTATCACAATATCACAGTTTAAGACTTTTTATAAATTTTCAGATGAGATCACGATGGATAAACTCATATATAAGGGGGAAAATTATAATAGGATTTCTCCCCCAGTTGAAATTATGAGGAAATTATCGAACGAAGATTGTTTATGTTCAACTTTAATCAGGTTAGGAAGAGCATTCACCTCAATCGAACTTTCTATAATTTTTGTGATATGAGTAAAAGTAATGTTTCTCGAATATGTTAGACCTGGATTCAGTTCATATACATTTGAATCATTAGTGTTCGGGAAGACATTTTTAATGAAGGTAGAAACATAAAACAAGTGCCACTCTGTTTCATCAACTTTGGCGGAAATAATACTAATAATGGATGCTACAGAATAATACTAATAATGGATGCTACAGAAATTCCATTACAAATGTCTTCAGATTCTCAGCAACAAGAAAACACATTTTTGAGGGTGCCAACGTTTACATTGAATTTCAAATTTGACGCTTGTTATTATTTGGCATTTGGTTGGCATCACTCTCCATGTTGCCGCAATTTGTTCGAGGTCTGTTATTTACCAGTTGACAATTGTTATTCAGGAGTGACAGTTCTGTATTTACGTCTGTTTAGTACTTCAAATTAGATAATTGTGATCAAAAACTGTGTATTTCAATGCGTCAATAAAAAGTAGCACTCTCAGGAGCTTCGTAAAAATGCCCAAAACAGTTGGAAACTATCTCTTCGATTAGAATTTTCGAAAGAGAGCGAGACAATATTATCCCCTCGCTTCCCTTGACGGTTGTTAGAGAGCTGAATTGAATACAACGTAGTAAATTATATTTATAATCTACCGCCAGATATTCATTTTTATCGTGTTGCGGTAGATATGAAATCAAGTTTGTATACTGTTAGCGAAATTTCTCGAAAGATGAAGAATACAAAGCTCACAAGCCACCAAGAGGCTTATGAATACCGCAACTTCAAAAATCAACTAAATGTGCACATTATTCATATCCAGTTCTCCAAATGAAGTCTATAATTCGAGAATGCAGGTGCTTCAGCAAAAACCTCGCTGTTTTCGACGTCGAGTATTTAATTTTCCGACTTGTCCAGATCATTTTCTCAACAAGTATCCCGAGAATCAAGGAAATAAGCATGTGTCAACAACGTTTTTGGCCCATCAAAGTCAAAACTGCAACGATAATCACCTGTGCAGTCTCCAAAGAAATCGTTTATTATTCCTGCAAAAACTATTGATTTGTTTGATTTTTGATGTGCCCTGTAGGAGGAATATTGAAATTTGAGTCGAAATTCCTTCCCAGACGAATGATTTTCATGCAGTATCCAACAGTGTTCAGTCAGATTGTAGAAAGGAACAAAAGTGGCGAGTCTCATTCCAACGTTCTGCACTGATGAAGAATGCTTTGTGGGGTTGCATACATCATACCAGTGTCTACTCGTTGAGTTCACAAATAACTACAGACTACAGCGCTCCAAATACGAACGCAATTCCTCGAAAAAAAAGTTATTTACATAATATGTGAGTGTCAAAGTGAGTACTAGGGCACAGGTCAAGTGTTGTAACTCAGCAGTAGTAACCATTGACGTTGAACGCTTCAGACGAAGCGTTAGAATGTTTTGATGAAACATTAAATGCTTCTGACGAAACGTCAAAAGCTTTTGAAAAGCCTCATACGGTACATGCAGCGAGAGCACCCTAGAATCAACTATGAAAATCAGTTAGAGGTACTTTGTGTTCAGTTTCATATATGTTATGATCTTGCATGGATTGATTTTCGGTGCGATGTTTCTTTTCTTGTAATCTATCGTCACTATTTTTCACGGACACTTGTTCAATGAAATGCAACACATACATCTCTCGACGTTAATCTAATTCTCTCCTGATTTTTTCTTCACAAAAAACTGATCGTTGAACACTACCTGCTTGTACAACGTAGAGTATGAAAAATAGAAGGGTTAAATATTCACGTCTACCTACATTTTTTTAAAGATATTGAGTGTACACAGTGTAGCACAAGAGACATATATTTGACATAACATGACTTCTCCATTTGCGATGGCGTGTCTCCAAGTCTTATGAATTTGAAGAGCCACTGCGTTGCCGAGTGGTTGGTAGGAACATCCGGCCGTATCTCGATGCTAGGAATTAGATCAGTAATAATCTCTCATGGGAATACCATTTGAGATCGATCGCTGAAGGTGCTTCCCAGAAGCTTACATTTCTATTTTGTGCGCAGACATACTTTTTTCTCGTCAACTTCTAATGATCTAGAAGCCACATTTGTGGCCTGATTAAGAATATAGTTCTTATGTGTGGAGCTCGGCCCCAGAAGATTAATTGAAATTTCTTGATTCAAAACAGAGGAAGGCAATTCGCCTTGTTGATGATTTTTCGCTCATGGAATCGCTCACTTCGTTGGAGCATCGTAAAAGGGTCATAGACTTGTCTATCTTCCATAGATATTCACGGTCGGATGCTTCTCTCCTCAAGACCAGCATGAGGGGTGTCGCTTTCTCCTCTTCATTCCAGCCATTGCTATCTGCAGCCCCCTCAAACTGCCTCGAGCTTCCAAGGAGTGTCGCCATCGAAAGGGGGGGATGATTACGCCTCGATTAGAAAGAGCCATAGTCGGCGACACAGTATAGGTATTTCGTCTTCTGCCCTTCGAGACGGAAATAACTTGGTTGATTTGGCGTAGATTCACCGAAATGGATTATCTTATGTCTCGCGCTTGCTCCGCCAGTTTTTCTTTCCCGTTTTTGACTAGTTCCTGGAGCTGTTCCTCCGTTTCCAAAACATGTTCCTGGAGCTCTTCTCTTGTTTCCTTGACTTGTTCCTGAAACACTTCATTCGTTTCCTCGAGTTCTTCTCAAATAATTTTCTTTTCCTTCAATTCGTGGATTTTTCTCAGAAGCATGTCTCTATTCCCTTTTCTTCGCTGTTAATCAGCCTCTCTTCTCTGCGTCGTCGTTCTTCAGCTCTCTTCTCTTCCCTGCGATCCTCAATCCCTTCCCAGCGTCGTTGCGCTCCAGCTTTTTTTTTTCGGCGTCATTGCTCCTCAACCTCTCTTTATTTCCGGCGTCGTAGTTCTTTAGCCTCTTCTTAACAGTTATACCTCTTTTTATCTCAGAAACTGTTTGTCTTGTGAAAAAACATATATTAAGATTTGAGAACACCCCTTCTTATTACAACACTCGTCTAAGCAGAAAAAATAGTTCAAAACTGCCCCTGCCCTCCTCTGAACTGATCAAAGACTCATTTTTTTATAATGGGTTGAAAATGTATAATCACTTACCAGAGAATATCAAGGAAACCAATCAGAATATTGACTACTTCAGAAAAAACATAAAACATTTATTGATGAGCAGACCCTATTATAGTTTGCATGAATTTCACGAGGATCGGTTCTGAAGTGAAGTATTTTATCTTGTATATATTTTATGTTGTTTATATGTTATTTTGTATATATGTCTATAAAAGATGTCTGTGTTTTATATATACATGTATCTAATTTGATACTTTGTCAACAAGATTCAATCTTCAGACAATAAAGTATATTTATTATTCCCGACGACGTTGCTCTTCAGGTTTTTTCCTAGCGTCGATTTCCTTCACCCCCTTTCTTCCCATAATCGTTGTTCTTCAGCTTCTTCACCTTACCGGGGTCTTCTTCTTTATCCACGAAAACTTCAAGATAGCGTCTAGGCGCCATCTCCTGTGATGCACCATTTTGAAGCCCCTGACTAATACTTCATAATCCTAGAATATGAAGTGAATATCATTACCTAAAACAAAATGGCGGAACATTTGATAATTGGCTGAATACATCGACGTTTAACTCCATACTTGGAGGAAATAAGCTGAGTTCAGTCCAGAATATGCTCGAAATGGCTGCCTCAAACGTCTTCACGTAAGAAGAGCCTATCCGATATCTCACATCGAACATTTTCGAACATAGCAACTTCGATATTTCTACAAATATTCATTATTCTCTGTCGTATATTGAATATTGAACAAAGTTCAGTTTCGTACACCTTTTTCTTCAAATAGCACCATAAAAAAGTTTAAAGGTGTAAAATCTGGCAAGCGGGCTGGCCACTCCGTAGGACCACGCTGGCCAACTCAACGACCATATAGTAAAGTAATATCTTGTTCGAATAATAGTATCCATATCGAATTCATCAGGATTCACTTCAACCATTCGGTGAATAGAGGGTCAACAGTAGTTTCAAGCATATTCAAATACAGTTCCCTTAAAAATTTTGTTTAATTGAAAATTTCAAAATTTTGAGGGGTTTCGTACATGAAAATAGGGGGAGCTCTGAAAAAATATATTTTTTTGGAATACGAAAAATATGCAAAAATAAAGTTTTTCTTTTCTAAATATAGTCTGTAAGAATGAAAAGAAAAGGAATCAACATGCTTAAAATAATTCTCTCAATTTTTTTCAACATCAAGATGAATTTTCACGTATATGAAAGGTTTTTATTGAAGGATAAATTTATGTCTATCGCCCAACCAAATGGAGGAGGAATGACCGCGGGATGTTTCGACTCAAAAAAATTTAAAAAATTAAAATTTTTCATGTCATCAGAAAGTACAGAGACGCTAATCCGTTTCAAAACTGTGCAAATGATAATAGCAAGTTTAAAAATTATATAAGAAGACACCTAAAAGAACAATGTGTTGAAAAGCTTCTGGGTATTGAAAATGTTCTCAGGTGAAAATTCGAATTGAAAATTATTTGGTTTGTAGAGACTTTATTACAAGTATAGTTCAGGGGCCTGTTTCAAGAAAGTACAAGTCCTGTAGCTACAAGAAAAAGACAAAGAAATACGATCCGAAATAATTGATTGTTACTCATTTCTTACCCGTACCTCCATTGTCTTCCTCTTGTAGCTACAAGACTTGTACTATTATAAAACAGGCCCCAGGATATTTCATGTTTCCGGTGTTTATATATGTCTCTATTTATTATCTTGATATTATTGATGCTGACAAATGATGAGAAACATACATTACATAGTTTTTAGATTCTCAGTGATATCCTACAAACTAAATTTTTCCAACATCGGTAATTATTTGCTGTCGAGTTTTTTTTCCAATTATGGCTACTAATCCAATCAAATTAACTTGTCAAGAGCCCAAAATGACGATTTTAGCCTACCCGAAAAGTAGCTGTGGATTCCGGCAGACACATGTGTCCTTATTATTCCCTAGAGTCTAAAGTTTGCGCCAGATTATGTCCGTGCGTTTAGCAACAATTAGCGGTTGAATGCCGTAAATCATTATTTTTTTTGTTTTTTGCTTATATAATAAAAACTATTGGTCAGATCAAATAAAAGTTGAATTGAAAGTTGTAGATAATTAAAAAATCTATCGACAAGCGTTGGCCCGATGTCGATATTCTGATTTGTTGCTTAACTATTGCGCTCGGAATTCAAAAAAAGGCGTTTTTTCCATTACTCTATTAGAAAATGTTGAAATGCATTTGGGGGTTGCAACTGTGAATTTGGGAAGCTTTCAACTAGTAGGAACCACAGTTTCAATTCGGTTGAAAAACAATCGATAGATTAGCAACAATCTAATTTGTTACTGAAAAAAGTGTCCCACTAGATTGTTATTTCTTGCCCTACGGATAATCGTAGAGCAATGAACGAAACGGTTTTGGATAGTCAAAATGTTGAACTACAAACTAAAATATTTGGAAAATCGATTTTTGAAATGAGATACCTTCGAAAATGGCGTCAAAAAAACAAAGTTATTCAAACTCAAAAACAATGAGGAAAAAATGGTCGTATCAAAATGCGACAAAATGAAATGGAAAGCTGCGATTTTTCTACGAATTTTGCCAACCTGACTTTTGTTCCAAGATAATTACGAGCCGAGGTAACACTTTTTCTTATTCAATTCCCCCTCCCTTTATTTATTTATATGAAGCAACGTGACCTTGACAACTGCACAGAGCAAGAGTCATATTGTTCATTAAAACCAGCAGAATTTGTTTTCCACAATTACTCATCATATTTATTGATAAGAGCAGTGGAGGTAAAATTTAACCAATATTGTCTATAATATTACTTTTTCCGAGATAGCAATAGTGAATTCAACAATGAAAAGCAGTGATAGCCGTGAATAATTTGTTTTTCATTACCTCTTGTCTGAGCAGGGCGGATCAGTACCATGACCCAACAGCCAATGGCCTTATGGTCTTAAGAGTCCCCTCCTAAGAGAAATTAGAAGTATGTTCACAGTAATGCGAAAAGTGAGATTTTTGGACTATAGTTCCAAAAAATTTTACTGCGCCGGAGTCTGAAATTTCACAAATGATGAAGCTCCAATTTTTTTTTCAGATCCTAGGAGTAGGTGCTAGACTTGCCATTGAGGAGTGCCAGAATCAGTTCTCGTTCAGCAGATGGAACTGCACAACATTCGAAGAAAAAAATAATACCTTTGGAAACGTTGTCTCATTCAGTAAGTATATTTTTTATCACATTTTAGGATTCGCAAACCTAGAATTCAAATCCTTCATTGTCACAAGTTTCCTTCCATTTTTAACCGAAGTTTGAATCGAATGGAAGAGCAAATTATTCGGATTTTCTGTCGCCTGCTTTGTGACTAGACCTGAATGTGAATTCTGCCCTTTGTTATCATTTTGGGTTCGTATACCCACGGTAAATGGTATTCGGTACGCTCACTATCCACTCCGGGAGTGGTTTTGATACTTGGTATGGAAATTGTCAACGAAGAAGCTGTCTGGTCACTGACGAATTATTCCAAAACCTATTTAGATGAAATCAAAGGATTTTCAAATCCCAAAAGTAACCGGAGGGGTATCTTCTGATATACAGGAGGTGTGTAAGAAAGTTGAAATTCAGCCGGAAGACAGGTTGATACTGCGTTTTTTTCAGAGGAAAAAAAGAGGTAGAGGAAATCCTCCAGAGTATGAAATGATAGCTATGGTTTTCGGATCAGTATCCTCACCAACTTCGTTCCAGCATGTAATGGAAACCTACGCACTAGAGTTCGAAAAAGACTATACAGAAGCTGAAAGAGCTATTGTGGAGTGCCATTACGTTGATAACTATCTGATAAGCTAATTTACTTCCGAAGAAGCAAAAAAATTATATCTGGAGTGATTAAAATTCACGGTAGAGAAGTTATCCTAAGAAGTTGGCCGAACAACTCAGGATAATGATCAAAAACGATTTCAGTAGAATACCAAGCAGAAAATGAAAGAGATTTGGATATCGAGGAAGACTCACTACCAGTGCGGAGAATTTCAATTTGGAATCCCAATAAAGACACATTTGCCTTTTCAGCGAAATGGAACGAACATGACTTCCAAAGATTAGCAGAAACACCTGTTACAGAAAGAGATACACTAAAATCTCTTATGACAATCTTTGATCCATTTGGATTCCTGAGTATTATCACAATATTTATTATTTCAGATTTTATCATTTATTTGTTTTTGAGTTGTATAACTGTTGAATATTTGAACCAGTTGTAAATCACTATATTACTTTGTGTATATATCCCTGTAATAAACTACTGTAGTTTCTTGGGATCAGTAAATGAATCAACCAAAAAAAAACATGGGAAAGATGGATTGAGAGAATTGAACATTTAACACAATTAACGATCCTCCGGTGTTATGCCAAAAATTCTTTCGAGAATGTTTTTTGAGAATACAGCGCTCAGGCTCATGCATGTATTGCATACTTTCGTACAACAAAACAGGAATGTATTGAAACTTTCTTCGTGATGGCGAAGTCTAGAGTAATACCCTCAATACAAGTCTCTGTATACAAGCTCAAACTGCAAGCTGCAGTATCAGGTAGTAGATTGTCAATTATTACTATCAAACAAAATCACAGTTCAAAATCGACGGATGTTTTTTTTTACTGAACCGATTCAGAGACTGTTTTGTGCTGGATCGAGACAGAATCGACCGTTTTCAGGCCGTTTGTAGCACACAGAGTGGCCCAAATCGTAGAAAAGATACTGGAATTGAATCTCAACGGAAGATAACGTGGCGAATGAGGCCACAAGGGGAAATAATTCGCCACATTGTAAGTCTAGTAGCAGATGGATGGAAAATCCTCACTCGCAGACGTGTGGGAGTGAAGAATAGCCACGAACCTAAAGCGATGAAATCGACCACTCCAAGGTGAAAAAACATTTTGTCGGTGTCATTTTCCATAGGAATGATAATCTAAATATGATCCCGGACCGGGATCAGTGAATCGGGATTTAGGGATCAAAATTTATCAATTCCAGGATCCTGGGATCCATTTTTCACTAAAAAATCTGTCAAAACATAAATAAAATGGAATAGCAATTCATATGTTATGAAGTTATTGCGAATTGGCAATATTTCGATTTCAAAAAATATATTTAGGTTGACGTATACGACTACGCACTAGATTATAACTAATCTATTCTATCTTCTGACTGGCATATGATCTTTTTTGTTGCTGGGGTAGCTTTTATGTTTTGAGATTAATATTGTCAGGGGTAATATAATAAGTGGTATGATTATTACCGATAATTTTTTGGAATATTAATGAATTGCAATCCCAAAGCTGAAAATACAACGAGTCCGCAGGACGAGTTGTATTTTCTTGCATTGGGATTGCCAATGAATTGATATTCCAAAAAATTATAGGTTATTAATCATACCACGAATTATATTTAGGACGACAATATAACCCCTGTTTGAGCAAAAATTGTTGAATTGCCTGGTAATTGATTCTTTATTTCTGGCCGTATTCAAGGGAATACTCTTTTCCACTGCTTCATCTATGATACCAATCGCCATTTGTCCCCAACGATCGCTCATATTGATTAAGAAATATAACTAATCAAAACATATAGATTTGACGTTTATAATTTAAATCATTATTTTCACTTGACAGCTAGTAAAACAAAAACGAAGCAGGTTTATCACCGTGAAAATACAGCGACAAGCTATATTTTCACTGTAATTCGGATTCTATTGGCTGAATTTCAAAATTTGAAATAGACTGATTGGTTGTTAAGCAAGGAGATATATTGTCATGGAAATATTTCTTGGAGAGAAAATGTACTTATTTCAGATCCCGTACTCCGGGATTACATTCCCTACTTACCAGATATCACCATGTTTTCGTCATGGTTGAAACTGATTCGTTAAATAGCTTGAATGTTGAGATTCATTATCAATTCTGGAAAAAAAATTGCCAAAATGGAGAAATCACTCATAAGGAAAGGAACTGTGTCGAAATTACCGAATACCCCAAGTAGGTTGCACAAACTCTCACGTTCCATTGACAATGCAGTTATTCGGATTAAAGGCGGAGTTCTGTATTCAGATGATTTGGCTGATGATGCTAAATACCCTATAATCTCATAATCTTAAGATTACTTTACAAGGCTGCTTATTCTTCATTTTCATCTCGAGGCTTCACATAACGGATAGAGTATAAAGTCAATGAACTCCGACAGCGCTACTGGATTCTGAATGTCAGTTCCGTAGTAAGAAGTTGTTGGAGTGAATATCAGTTCTATAAGAACAGAAGAGCTAATCCTGAAATACCCGAATTTGATAAATTTCGAAATACTCGTCTGACTCCATTTGTGCGGCTATTCACAGTAGTCGGTATGGAAAACTTCGGTGCAATGTTCATATTGAAAAGCCCTTAGAGGAAGAAAAGGCACGGAGTACTCTCCACATACATGAGTACCCGAGCGGTTCTTATCGAAATACCCCAGTCTCGCAGTACTGATTCAGCGATAAAGACTATCCGGAGACTCATTGGTTGTAGGGGATGTCAGAGAGAATATATTTGGGCAACGGCAGAAAACTACTGGAAGCAGCAAAAGAACTGAAGCAAGCTTCAATTGATATGGAAAAAATGAAATAATATCAAATCTATCGGTCAACAGAATTTAATTTTATTTCATTCCTTCGTCTGCTCTGCACTTGGAAGGCAGTTAGGAGGGACTCATCAATCTTATTAAAACCACACTGAAAATTATCCTCAACGGAAAATTTCCTCAAAAAGAAGTCATTCAGACTCTACTCATTGAAGCTGAAAGCATCGTTAACAGCCGTCCGTTATTTCACGTATCTTTGGATGAAGCAGGTAGTGGAGTATTTACATCAGATCACTTTTTTGTTGGGAACACAGATTCCTGGTTAATTCGAAGGATGTGATTCATTCACCAGAAAACAGTGGCGGATTTCTCAGCTACTATCTGATTATTTTTGACGAAGGTGGATAAAGGAATATTCACCACTCCTGGTAGAAAAAACAAGTGGTGTTTATATCTTCTTCAAGAAAAATCAAAATTGAGGACATAGTTATCATTGTTAAATGCATTGTAAAAGCATAACCAGCAAAAGATGAGCATATTCGCGTGGTAGATGTGAAAACCTTAAAGGGCACGTATGGAAGACCGGTAACAAAACTCTGCAACTTTGCATACTCGACGTAGAGGAGCCAAACGATGCAAGGTAAAGAATCGGAGTTCTTTACCGGGAGAAAGTGTTTCTGCAGAAATATTTTTTCAATCAATGGTTCTGTTGTTGGCGTTTGCCCTCATACTAAATGAAATGAAATTTGTTTAATACTTTTGAATAGTTGGCAAATAAAGAAATATAGAGATATTTTCAACGGAAACCAAAGGAGTTTTCAATTCCAAAAGTAACCGAAGTCGATCGAAGTATGCCTTCATGAAAGCGACGTATAATCTCAATCTGTGCACATTCACGTAATGTGTGTCAAACTCTCTGGATCAGAAGAAACAAGTCGACGTAGAGTTACGATAACATAATTTTATTGTCACATAATCCATTCATCCATTTTTCGGAATTTTGAAACTTTCCCAACGGTATTTTGTTGGTCACATAAATGCGCTACTTCGATCCAATTTTTGTTGGAGAGAATGAAGTTTGATGACTTATTTTTCGTCTTTTTTTCTTCTCCAGAGAAGACAAAAAGCCAAAAAATAATTAATCAAATGATAGTTTCGTCTATTGGCAAATTCATTCCTGTGAAAGGTACTTTTGAAGCAGTTTCTCAGAACATCACATGCTGAATTGGTGTTCTCTGAGCTACCATACCAAATTACTTTCGGATTTTTCATAGAAGAATTCAATAAGAGCTGTTTTATTCAGAGACGGCTTCACTTTCGAATATTACAAATGAAAGCGCTGATAGGAAACAACGGGATCATTGCAGAATTAGAAAATTACTTTTTGTCGCAAATATTATGTAGGATAATGCAAATTTTTCCTGCTGAAATAAATGTGACATTTCTGGAAGCGATTCTAACGCGCGATGTCAGACCGACATGAGATCCTCTACTTCCACTCGTGCAGAGAATTTTGAACATCGTGGAGAGGATCGAGATTCATTCGTCGATTGTTTCAAGATTGGGCTCAAAATTAATTTCTCAACACTAAGATGCATCTCGCCTGCTATTGGAGAATTTTTTATGGAAGACGTAGGAAAGAACCAAGTACCGATGTTACCATACAACAAATAGCTGGAGATCTAATCGATTTGTATAACTATAAAAAGTTTCACTTCTTCAGTGTACTCGAAATTCTTAAGCATGAACTGACCATTCCGTAAAAATGTTTTCGCAACGTGAGTAACTTTACCTAATTCGACATTTTCGACAGACTATTTCCATCTTTGTTATATATACTGATTGAAGTGAAACAAGGTGTTTTTTGAATTTGATTCTCCACTTATGAGAATGATGAATTAGGTTAGTGATAATTCACTAAGGAACACTATCATGTGAAGTTGATCTGATTGATTTATTTCCCGTATGTGATCGAATATGCGTTCATTCGATTATATTTTCATTACAGCAAAAATTTCTACCAAAAAAACTTCGAAAAACACCTAGCTTGGGTAACGTATCTAAACAAAAAAAATCGATAGTATTGAATTTTCTCCAACTTTTTTTATAGGGGTTTTCGTCAAATATCGGACAGACATATTTTCACCTCTCCAGATATATTTACAGGTATGCAAACTATGAAAGCGTTCCTTCAATGAATCCTCTTACACCAGAACTGTATCATATTGATAAAACCATTATTTCTTCCAGGAAGCAGGGAGGCAGCATACCTCTCAGCAATCTCAGCGGCCAGCGTCGCATACGCAGTGACAAGGGCATGTTCGAAGGGCGATCTTTCCGAGTATTGTTCCTGTGATAACAAAATAAACAAGAGAAAATCACAGAAGTTCAAATGGGGCGGCTGTTCTGATGACATCAAATACGGCGAAATGTTCAGCAGTCAATTCCTGGACGTCCGGGAGGATCGTAACACTGCTTTGGGGCTTATGAATCTCCACAACAATGAGGCGGGCAGGCGGGTAGGTATTCTTGATTTAGGGTAGTAATACACTCATTTTGAAAATGTGGTGTGCAGAGACGTGAGATGCAATTTTCAGTTTTTCACACTACGATCGAACTTATCAAAACGAAAAAATCACACGAAACTTAGGGTGCTTCTCGATGTACGATCATCATTGTTTTCTATATGAATGACCATTAGGCAATGAAGGTCAATTTTCAGCTGTATCGAACCGCAATACGATCACAAAATTCAAACCAGATACGAGTTTGATGAAGTGTGTCTCGAAGGAGATGCATTCTCAACCCAATTCCCTATGTTATAGAGCACTACTCTTTCTTCTTTCTTGTCCGTTTCAACACATAAGGTACCGAGAAGGTTTCAACAGATGAAAGAATAGAACTGATAAATAAATTTTGCCAAAAGTGCTCCTCAAATCTTTTTTAATTCCATTGCAGAAATACTTTATATTCCATCAGTTCCTGATGAACCACCTTGTATAAATATTCAGAATTTTCTGGAACGCAAGGCCTTCAATATTCATATAAGAACAATAATTCAACTCGAGTACGCAAATTGAAACCATTTGATCCGAAAGTTTGATGTCGGGTTATTTTGAAGTTTACAAATTGTGTAGATAACGTCCTCTGTCCCACGTTGGTCAAAATAGAACATTCTACCCATACATGATAGAATACAGTTATAGTATCAGGAGAAATGAAGACTACTCATGCAATCACTTTCCATAGAAGGATGTGAGTTTTTCAAGAATTCAAAATTTTCCAATATCTGATGAAACATCAAATATCTATTATAATTTTGGAATCGATCAATAATTCATTGATTTGGCGTTACCGACATCAATGAAAAATCAGATTGTCAGGCCGGCTCATAGATCACTGGACTGGCTTATTCATGATACGATAGCATTTTGAAAAGAATATTGCGTGGGGTATGGACATTGACCAACCATGGTTCAATATCAGTTACAAAACGTAATACATTTTTTGTTTCAAAAAAAAAATGTTATTTGTTGAGAAGGTATTACTTATATGTCACAATTTTGTGAACTTCATCGACGTGAAAATATTATCGGGAACAAATCAACAAGGAATGTCATCAAATATCGGCTAGGTCCGTTCAAACATATAATAATTCACACCTACGCCAAAATTCTGTAATTACAGGGTTCATCCTAAATGCAAATAGCATTAGTGTAACGAAAGTTGGAACTGAATAAAATACAGACAATATGAATCCAAAAGAAGAGACAGACAACTTGAAACTCATAAGTTAAAAGTGGTTTATCGGAAAAAACGTTTTTTGAAAAAACTATTTATTATATTCCGAAAACCGTGTAACAAGTTCAATATCAGAAGTCAGACTGACTTAACGAAAGAAAAGTCAACTAGAATAAAATTTGCAGAGCAAGGAGTTCATTGCTCCTCTGCGGTGTCCAATGTCGCCGACCCGTCGTGGATTTAAGATGTAACTTTTCCATCCTGTGAAGAAGTTTTATGAGGGACGAATAAAACTTGAGTCCTCGTAGATGAATAGGTGGAGTCTGAGAGTTTTTCTGACATCGTGTAATCCGATGGATTTTGAATAGAAATATTCCTATGGCAACTGCAGCGATGATGACTATTGAGGTGGTGATCTCGAATTTTGTGGAGTTCATCTAGTGAGTTTTTTCTAAGTGGATTGATGGCATCTTCTTCTCGGATGTTATCGAAATATTCTTGATTTTTGGAAATGTTAATGGCTGTTCGAATGTGAATTCTTTGGAATTCACGTAGTTGGCATGCGGTGTTTTTAATTTGTATCCGGGAGGCATTTCTATGAGGTAGATCCCCTTTAGTACCAGTATTCCGGAACTTGTACATTTGGTAGATAATTTCGTTGGCTTCGAAAAAATGGCTATGAAGTGTGCTGATGTGATCTCTTCGATCAATAAACTTTTGATCGATACCGAAATTGGATGGCATTTGGCTTCGGCTTCGGATAGGTGGAGGATTACAGAAATGCAATCTCGGGACTGGTAGTTGCTTCGAAGAATTGTTGTCTGGCATAGGAATATTTGGTCGATCTTTCTGCACGAACCTTGTGAGTAGGGGTAAAGTACAGTATTCAATGTCAGATAGGGAGCTGGTGGAATAATGGTGGTGAAATTGCTCGTAGGTATCGAAAAGAGTTGGTAATGTGTGAATTTTTCTGAGTGAAGTAGGGGAAAGTGCAGAACAAAAACAATTATTGCGTTGGAATAGTAGGCATCTACAGTAATCAGATCGTAGTATTTTCGAAATTCTTCTGGTTTGTTGAAAAGATTCTGGTTTTGTGTATGGTGTCGAGCCACCGTCTTTATTATCATGTTCATTTCAGTTGGTTGCATCATATTATTATACAAGGTGTTGGCTTTTGCAAATACGACTGCATTTTCGGGATCGGTGAGTAGTTGTTATGTTATTTGCAGCGATAAACTCAGCTTATCCAAATATTTCTAATTTTCATGAAATGATTGAAATCAAATACAAGTATTGACTTGTGTGTTGATTCTGCCGATCTCTAGGGAAATTATATTTTCATTGTGCTTGAGTGAAACAGTTTCATTGAAATTGTCTAACAAAGTCGTTGTCAGAGAAATATGTTGGTTCATTCTCTGAAGAATATTGCTTTGGTTTTTTTGAAGTGATGCTGAGGCCATTTCGTATCGTTTAGCAACTTGGTCCAAATTTCCAGATATCGCTTTTATGATGCTGCTTGGTAGTGGTAACTTGGGCCGTTTTTGAGAGCTTCGGTGATGCCATTGAACTGCAAAATTCCTGGATTAAACCACTTTTGAATTCGGTACCACTATCCGAGATGATCATATGTGATCAGTATGCTGTAATAAATGTCGAGAGAACTTTCAGAATTTTGGTAGAATTAGCTCCTTCTACTGCATATGCTTGACCATATTCGGAAAAAGCGTCTACTGTCAAGAATTCTAGTCCGTCTGCCTGAGATATGTCCGAATGAATAATATCAAGGGATTTCGTTGGTGTTGGAGTTATCATGAATTTTAGTTTCTGCGGGTTTCTGTCCTATTTGTTTACTTGAAAAATTTCGCACATAATTATGTATTCTTCTATATCCTTCCTTGGAGATGGCCAGTAGAATCGTTCACGGATTCGTAGTTCTGTTTTATTGATTCCTCGATGATTTGACTTTTCTTCATGATAATTTTGTATTAATGTGTGTTGTTGGTCTTTGCTGTTCACATCCTCTGATATTTCATAACATTTTACCAAATTGTTGGTCGTGTTTCTGATTGTCTTCAACGATGTGTTGCAAATTGATTGATATTCGCAATCCGAGTTGAAGAATATGGCGTATTTTATTTTTGGTTGATTCTAGTTCTTGAAAAATGCTAAATTTTTTTCATCTTTTGCATCCATACCGATTTAAACATGAATGCGTTTTGCTCTGTACATGGTGGTCTTGGATTGTAATAAAGAAAATTCAGTTTTGTCCGATCATTATAGTAATTAGAAGGTTTTTCCTATATCGGAATCACTAGTGCCGGTTCTCGATTTGTGTGATCGGTATTGTTACTTTCTTCATTCTCGAGGTAATTAGGGTTGTCTTCGTCATCTGTGTCCATCGAAGGTGCTTCTCTAGATTGAGGACGACCAGGGGTTTTCATCAGCTGTATCGGTTGATGAAGTCCGTTTCGGTTGAAAATAGTCAGGGTTTTCATCGGCTGTTTCTGTCGCGAATGTATCATCCTATTTCTTGTTGAGAATGGTCAGTGTTATCATTATCAGAGGGTACGTTATCAGAAGCATTTTCCAGTTCTCTGTTGGAATTATCTATATATTCTTTTCAGACTGAAAACTTTTTGGTGCTAATTTCTATTCTTGAGAGGGCATCGACGTTCTCATTGCATTTTCCTTTCTTGTATACGACTTTTTGATGGTATTCCTCCAATTTCAACCTCCATTTTATTAATTTTGAAATTGGGTTTTTCAGAGGAAAAAACCATTGGAGGGTCGGTGATCTGAGAGTATTTTAAATCTTTGGCCAAATAAATAGGGCCTAAAGTACTTGGCCGCCCACACAATCGCAAGTATTTCCTTCTCTATCATTGAATAGTTTTACTCGTTTCCTTCTTACAAGCTTCAAAACATTCGACGAACTGTGGTATGTGTTTTTTGCCCGTTTTTGAGGCAAGTAGTGAGTGGTTTTATGATCTTCGCAAAATCCCTGATAATTTTTCGGTAGTAACAGAGAAGGCCTGAAAATCCTTTCATTTATTTGGTCGTTGATATAAGCTGTAACTCATACAACCACATACACATTGCTATTTGAAAAATATTTCTCAATGGTGATATGTGTCTCTTCTGTGGAAAATAATTTTTCAATGATCATGTATATGTCATTATATGATTTGTAAGCTGCCTGTCTCTTGTTTTCGTATTTATGTTGTTTGTATTCTCCAGTTTTTCCACTTTCGTTATTAGGAGAAACTAATGTCTTTAACCATGAAGATTAACACGATAAAGTTCGAAACGTAAGCAAAGAACCAATTTTTTTTTCGAAAAATGAATGAATCTATCACCCAACAATTACAACACTTGAGAATTCATAATAATCATTCGTTTTTACATCTAGGGTGTTCGATCGCGAATGCAGCGAACCTGCAAGTGCCACGGCGTGTCCGGCTCCTGCAGCATGCAGATCTGCTGGAGACGATTGCCTCCATTCAAGGCCGTTGCAGAGGGCCTCTTTCAGAGGTACGAGGGAGCGTCCCACGTGCGCTTCAAAGAAACCAAGAAGAGAGAGAAAAAACTGAGGGCTATGAGCAAAGACATGAAAAAGCCCAAGCGAATAGATCTAGTGTATTTGGACGATTCTCCGGACTACTGTGAGAAAAATGAAGCGTGAGTTTCATATATTTCCAACTGCATATTTTGTGTTGATTTATTCAACAATATTCCTTGATCCAATTCTCAATATCAATATGATGATATTCGATCATTCATCAACTATGAATTAAATTTTCCTTCCTCTTCAACGAATATCCCTGGTTTTCAGGAAAGCCCTCAGAAACAAATTCAGCAGCTTGTGGGACCTAGAGATACCCGGGACCTACAGTTTATGAAGTGGAATCGGAACCACTTTGGTTCCGTAACTGTCCGGCAAATCAAAAATTTCATGGGTTGCCAGAAGTCAATTACATATCGTTACCATTTTTCTCCTTTCACTCATCTCATTTCAGTGGATTTGGAATGATGCAAAATCAGTTCAATATTATGCAGTTCGGTTTCAGCGACCAGCGACCTGAAAAATTGAATATCCCATCACAACTATCAAAACTCATTGCCGGCACTTCCATTACCAGAAACGGTTATGGAATGCCGAAATTTCTTCAGTGATGAGTCTTGCTCTGGCATCTGTTGTATACAATTCAATGCCCTTCGTGGTATTTGTTAGGGATCTATCAACCTAATATGTAGATAGCTGAGATTGTTTTGAACGTTTCCATATAACAAATGTTAATGTAGACAAAGTACATCAATACCGATTTTTCAATAGTTCATTCACTATTTTAACTGCAGGGAAACCCATAGTCTCACCAATCCGGTGCATATATGGAATTTACAGACCTTCGCAGAATTGGCATCTATCCAACTAATACCACACTTTCACTTTGGAGTGTATCATATGCATTTCCTATCACACCAAGCCTAGTTGAAATTTCGCCTTGGCCATGAATCAGATCAACAGTCAGAACCACATATCAGTTACAAGCGGCATATACACACTCTACTACAATAAGGAACCCTGATGAGTGGTATGGCCTCAAACTTCCATTGACAATTTACTCCATTGAAACCTGTCAGATAACTTTTCGAATCGAAGGATCTAATTGAAAATTATATCCGATAAGTTTTTCGACAAGCTTTGATAGAATTGTATAGGCAATGAAAGTTGGAACCAATATGCCACTCAACAAGAAGCATTGTTACATTCAAACAAACATCGAACCCTATTTCTCTCAAAATTTATATAGCTTCTGGTAGTAAACCAGACCTGCTCCTTTCTATCTTTTTCTCTTCCGGACCTGCAGTATCAAAACATCGTCACTTGGACGTAAGTTGTGAAATGGGTAAGGTTCTTCTCTTCATGAAGTGCTGTTGCAAAGCAATGATTCAAATCATCTCTCGAACAATCTGTTCAGGCCAGTCTCAAATTACCTACACAGTAGGTTTCGGCTGGCACCTGTCAGAAAACAACTACTCCCCTGGCTAATACCACGAAGGGCATTGCATTATATCTGACCAGGTACCAGTGCAGGTTTCTTCACAGAATTAAATCCTGCATTTGCTTTCGTCGATACAAATGAAGAAATTGATTTTCAATTATAGGGACGGACACACTTGCAAACCGGTTTCGGTCTATTTGGCCACTCGTCAGTGCAAGGCAGTGCCATCATCAACATAAAGTCGATGATGTCCCATAATTGAAAATCAAACTCCTTCACGAGTATTAAGCCCCGGCCAAAGCTGATGCGAACAACGAAGTTATTATGCCATCTACCAATGGACGAGGTATTCCAAAAGCAAACTGAATTCGCCCATTCCTCCTGGGAGGAAAATGTAAAAACACTTGACATAGTCAGTGGGCATACTTGAAGACTGGCGTTAAATCAAATCATCTTTCGAACAATCTGTTAAGGCCAGTCTCAAATTACCTACACAGTAGGTTTCGGCTACCTCGTCCATTGGTAGATGGCGTAATAACTTCGTTGTTCGCATCAGGTTTGGCCGGGGCTTGATACTCGTGGAGGAGTTTGATTTTCAATTATGGGAAGTCATCGACTTTATGTTGATGATGGCACTGCCTTGCACTGACGAGTGGCCAAATAGCCCGAAATCGGTCTGCAAGTGTGTCGGTCCCTATAATTGAAAATCGATTCCTTCATTTGTATCGACGAAAGCGAATGCAGGATTTACTTCTGTGAAGAAACCTGCACTGGCACGTGGTCAGATATAATTCAATGCCCTTCGTGTTATTAGCCAGGGGAGTAGTTGTTTTCTGACAGGTGCCAGCCGAAACCTACTGTGTAGGTAATTTGAGACTGGCCTGAACAGATTGTTCGAAAGATGATTTGATTTAACGCCAATCTTCAAGTATGCGCACTGACTATGTCAAGTGTTTTTAAGCAATGATTCATTTGGTTTTATCCCAAATAAATAAGGCATGGATCACGTAAGTATAGTAATTGTTTCCCAAGGATATTTCATGGGAATGACAATTATCAAGAAGTCGATTGATTCGAAGTCATTGCTTCATTCGAAGACATTTGTTAGAGTTGCGAAAAGAGCATAGATAACGTGAATCTGCGGAAAAATTGGATCAAAACATGAAAAGTATCTTAATTTATTCGGCAAGAACATTTCGATGGAATGAACGTTTCCTAGGAACTATAGATTTCTCTAATGGAATTCTTACAAATTCACTTCATAGTGTATTCACATGTCCGTGGTATATTATTTCTCCATAAATACATTCGACGTGAATTTTTGTATAAAAAATACATTGTCAATGACACTTGGTATTTTCATTGCGACAATAGATTCTCTAATCGACGGAAATAAAAAAAGGTACTTGACCAAACTCTTATTCCCTTCCATTGTCTAGATTCTGGAATGGCTTTCCGCTTGAAAGTTATTTATGTTGGAAATTTAATTATCCTATAATAAATCCCTCATGTATGTATCCCTGGAATAATCAGAGGAAGCCCTTTCTGAGCTCGGCACAATTTTAAAACAGAATTATTTTTTCAGATTGAACATTTTGGGAACGCACGGAAGAATATGCAACCGCACCAGCCCTGGAATGGACGGTTGTCGACTCCTATGTTGCGGAAGAGGCTACCAAACCAGAGTCCGAGAGGTAGAAGAGAAGTGTAATTGCAGGTTTGTCTGGTGTTGCAACGTAGTATGTGATATATGCAGATCGCGAAAAGAGGAACACGTCTGCAACTGAAATTGTACAAAATGAGTGACTGAGGAAATGTCTAATCTACAGGAAATTTTAATGTGGAAGCCACTGTGCTTCAATGATAGCTGTATTTATTCAAACTCGATCTGTGTGATGAGATTATTATGAAACTGATAGTTTGTACGGATGTGCCAAAAAGAGGCTTAGGTGTTTTATCGATCCTTCCACAAGACTGCATTTTTTGTATATTTTGTATACCCATTGTATTCCTGAAAAAATTTGGTGAAACACTGAAATAAGTCATGGCGGTTGTTCAATGAGTAATATTCCACGATACGTTATGGTTATCGAGTACAAAGTAGGAAGCTACTGTTGATATATTGCGATTTCTGAGGATCAGCACGTGTATACCATATGATGCCGTTTATAATTATTCATTTCATCTCGGAATTCTCTCAGATTGAGGAAAATCATGAAAATTTGATAGGTGCTGTGGAATAGCTGACCACTGCAAAAATCGGAAAGAACTTTACAACATCTCATAGTTCTTAACTAGCTGAATGTAATATTTCCAATGTAGTCTTTTTCTAGAATCGGTGATTTGGATGGATTCAGCTCGTAAATTCACGTAGGTTCTTTTTAATTCCGTCTATCGACTACTTCCAAACTGATTCAAGTGATACACGAATACTATTATGAAATAAAAGGCAAGGACAAGACAAGAATTTTATGGAACATCACGAATTTTCTTATTTGATTTTCCCACCGCCAAGTTATTGTATCCTTGGATCAGTCAAATGAAACCAACTGAATGAAAACTATTCTTATCTCATCTCTTCAATGATTCCAATCAAATTCAATATTTTTATACGGATCCGTCCAAAATATTATTTCTCTGGTTAATAGCACATTGAGTGACATCTGACAAACATATAGTACGAGGATCTCCAAGGAAGACACGCTTGCAGCAGTGACTAGTCTGACACAAATGTAGTACTACTGTCCTAGGACTATACTGCTCATCAGATCAACATTGACAACACGAAGGCCATCGGTTCTAAATATCTCTATACCCAATCACTGCTAGAAATCGACTTATAATATTGAACTTGGTTCGATTCACTGGACAAGCGAAGTATTGTTCGTTCAAAATATTTTCTAATTCATTCATCCATCTCTGAACGAACTATACGTTCGTTCTGACTTGTTTTTAATAACTTTCCGTTACTTTTGAAAATGAGCTCGAGAATTGAAGATCATTTCATGGACCTATTCTCATTTTAGCGATCTTCCAATGAACCGGTCCACTTTTCAATTCATCTTACTTCAATCCATGGTTATTTGAAAAAGTACACAAATGCTGTTCCCCACTCACCTTCGCATACCAATAACAGTAGTTTTTATAATTTGTATTGAAATGATGGTATCGTTAATATTACGTTGTACATTTATTTATATGAATATATATGTGTATGCACTCTCTAGTTATTGATTTGATGTTCCTTGTAGAACTAATTGAATGTAACACAATTCATGTGGAATCTGTACAAAGAACTATAATATATTGTAGTTAGTTAGGAATAGTAGTAATATTTTTAAATTTGTATACTTTAATTCAATGTAAATATTAGTATTAATATATCTCTGAATGTGATGTGTAATCAAATGTCCTGTTTCTCTAAATCATCATATTCGTATGTCACTGAACTCCATATCATTTTTCATCACAATATTTGAAAGGGTCAACTGAACAGTTTCTCCATAGATCTGTAGACCAGCTGTAGTTGTAAATAATATCACCTTATTTATTGAATGTTATAAACAGAAATATACCACAGTATTGAAATTAATATCGTTTGTGTACGAGTGATTTTTTATTACCAATTATAATTCCCACCTTGACGTATTTCTGATATTTTTGTGTGTCTTCATTGAAAAATTAGGACTTGATGGAATTTATATTCGATGCCATTTATCAGATTCTTATGCAATATGATCTGATTGAATCTTAAAAACTAGGATATCTCTCAATTAGTGAAGTGAAGAAAATTAGAGAAAACAAAGATCAAGGAATTTTCTGACAAAATCAATGAAACTTCTGACCAAAACAAAACGATCATCTACATCTGACTCCTCATTCGTTAACTTCATATTTGTTCAGTCTACAACATGGTAAGTTTCCTAAGAAATTTATATAAATCCTTAGCAACGTAAACTCCATGTATAGACACAGACATATTTTTGAAACGTAGAATCTCATACTCTTTGAAATAAAACTTTCACACAGGTTTTTGTAACTATGTGAACACTAACTATATCATATGTGGGCAAAAAAAATAGTATAGGTATATTCACTGAGGCAGAGAGTGCATCATTTATCACGAGAGAAAAATACTGTTTAGAGCAAAAAATAACTGCAAAATAAATTTTAACAACATTTTTATACCAAGTGAGCATGGCGAATTGACGATCTACATCAAGACGTATAAAAATTAAATGAAATTTCAGTGTGAATAATTCTAAATTTGACACCTGATCGCTTCGAATGATTTTCACGAAGTATTTTGCTTCGATGTGGAATTATGTTGAATCGAAATATGGCCTGAGGAAGATAGATTCATACCGTTAAATTATTCAGAAAAAATCCGACTATTTCTTGTTGTGAGTTATAACACCTTGAATGTTCGTTCGAATGTGACATGTGTAGTTCAGAAAAAATTTGAAAATATTTTTTTTGAGCAAATTTGAAAAAAATTGAGCATTTTCGAATAAACGAATGAGCAGAATGAACTCATTGAGGTTTCGAATAGTTCATTAGTACAAGCAGTTTTAAGAATTTTATTAGATATTCTTCCGAAGGTATGGTTTCAATCATTTCCATAGGATCATTTTCGATTCTGATTCATATCAATTGACTTCTCATAATTTCCGTAACAGGATAAATTGCTTTTGCTCTGTTTTTTTTCAATAATTAGCAGAAGATGTTCTATCAGAGTAACCCCCGAACATGTTCAAAAATTCCATAGCATTCTCAAATTTGTTGCGCGTCAACATACTTCCGCCTACGGCATCGGTCTGTTTCCAAGCAACAACCTTTCGAAATCCGTTCAAAATTTTTTTCAAATGATTATCAATTTCCTTCGGTTATTACTATTGATAATTATCATGAACACCCAAAAGCGTGGCCTAGATACCTTGAAGATGTATTTGTGATCTAGAAACATGGAGACTATGAATTGAATGAGATTTTCCAGCATATTGACCAAAAAGAACCCACAGTTGAGTTCACTATGAAAATTGGGAAAAATAATCAACTTTCTTTACTTGACGTTCTAGTGAAAAAAAGGTTAATAATTTCGAAACAAGGGTTATCAGGAAGAAGACTCACACAAATCGTTACCTGCATACAAATCAGTGCGAAAGAAGGTGTTATCAAAAGTCACTATGTACTCAAAAAAAATGCTTTATCCTAATGGATTTGCTAATGAATTTATTCGAAAGTTTAAAAGCGGTTCGTATAGAGCAAACCCCAATATTCAAGTCGCAGGTAAAAATGATGATTTCTTAGATCCAACCTTTTCAGCGAAACGTGTGTAGAGGACAAAAAACAATATCAGTTTGGTGTTAGGGAATTTGTTCTCTAGAAAAGTTTCAATCTCCAAGCATGAAAAAAATTCGAACCTAATATTAACATCCTATACAGTTAATTTTGTTTCTTTGAAATAATGCAGTTACGTATCGGAACAAATATTACCCCAAAGTACCCCAATAACAGAAAACTTGAGATTTCGGAGCTTTTTTCTTTCTAGAGGAGAGAAAACCCAAAAAATCAATTTGAGGAACCCATCAAGAATCATTCAAATGATATTTAACAGAAATAATGTATGTCAATTGAATAATTGCAAGCTCATTCATTAACATAAACGTAAATATCGATTCACATCATTTTTCTCAGCTTGTGAGTCTCTTTGAGATAGAAGTTTATATTCCTGTGCTGATTCTTGTAAATAAAACTACCTGCCTACCAGCTTTAATTCGTACTTATTGGTAATTCAACACGAAAATAGCTGAGAATTCTTCATTTCATTTTTCATTAAACAAAATTTGTACTTATAGTTTTAATTCAATATTTGAAAGAGGCACTTCTTTATTCCGATGATTTACTAGTCTGTTCCTCCAACTTCGATGTGCACCATTGCATTTCACTCTGAGATCGGTCAAAAAAGCATTACACAAACCCTATTTGTTCCGTAGTGAATGAGTTGTTTAGAAAACTAAATTCACAAAATTGTCGGTACTTTTCAGAAATGGCAAATAAGGCTCCTATTCAATATTAATTCTCAATAGGTGCTATGGAAATGAACCGGTTTTCATGGGAATGAAATAATCTGCTAGGTTTTTCTATAAGCTTATCTTTCTTTTGAAAATTTCGATTATTTTTTTTTACGGCTTGTTTTTTTATAAAAATTTCAGAAATGGGAAAATCTACCAAAAATATATGTGATATGTCTCAAATTCTGGTGCAATGGTAACGACCTTGAACTAGAACACTCGTTCTGGAAGACCCTTCTATTCTGGTATAACAACATTAAACTGTTAAATACATAGGATTTTTTTGAATTCACTATTACTCTTCTGATTCCTGAAATCCGTTCATTATCATTACATGAATAATTTTGAAATCATTCACTGATACTTTGGTGTGAATAAAATACTGCACTTCATTGTGAACTCCGATGTAATTATTAGCAGTTCTATAGCATGTGTTTTGCAGTGTTCTCGTATCCTTAAAACACTGTGAATTTCTTATTTTAATTAATAATTAAGTCAATGAAAGTCGAAAATCATAATATTCCTATAAAAACCTAGTTGAATTTCGTCTTCTTACCAAAATGACGTTAAACCGCGTTATCATTGTTTTCAAGCACCTAATTTTTGAAATCTTTCTGAGGGATTACTCCCCGTTTTCTATACCTTCGGACCCCCTCTTCCCGGTAGAGGGCCCATGCATTTACAGGTTCCGGCTGGGGGCACTGTAAATATCAGCACCCACTATACAATTCATTCGAGCCGATTTGAGGAACTTGGTTGTTGAATTTGGTAACATTAGAAGAATGGCGAGGTGAACATAAAATATCCGATACCCTTGTAGAAATGACAGAGATTTTGGTCCCCGAATCAGAGATCTAACTTTCATAATATTTCCCGGAGACGAACGAAGAAGTTTTATTTGGGCTGTTGCGAGTGGTGCCTACAGACCCGATATAAGCAGAAACTTCTTGTGACTGATTTATGTACCGACTGTGCCATATTCGGATTATCGAAATCGCATCAGTGTGCAACCAGACATGATACCGCTTTCCACAGATGAAGCATCTAGCTGTCGACTGACAAGCAGCTGCTTGATGATCAGGAGCTAAGCAGTTCAAACAAAGTTTTATTATTATTATACGTTCCGCTACAGTACATTTTTTTAAATGTCACAATATCTCAGCTTATGTGCACCTGAACCAAATTTGCACAAAAAATTCCTACTGATTGATTTCAAACGCGTCTTTTTAAGAAATCGGTTTCAAATTCATCATAGTCTAAATGAGTAGATAATCTAATGCGTTGATTGTCATAACGACGTAATAATTATTGTTTGAACGTCATTTTTTTGTGGTGGATCAATATTTGTTCCGTAGTTTTTTGGGTTTGTGACCTACCACAAATGTCAATCACGAAAATTGTATATACGAGATATTTGCATTTGAAAAGGAATTTGCTTGGAAGTTTTGAGAACGGAAGCAGATTCAGTTTCCGAAACGTTAGCAGATAAGTATTTTCATATATATCAGTTTTTATTATTTTTTTGATAGGCAAAATTTGAGTTATACGAGAAGTTGCTGACTAATTGGACTTGTTCTATCCAGAAAGAACTGTTTTTCAATAGACGCAGCAACTTTTCGGGATAGATTGAAAATCTGCCCTTCTACACTTGTATAGATATCAATACTAATTCGTATTTCTTCAGATTGTGAAAGGTTACAAACCCAAAAAACTACGGAACAGACGTAATAATGTTTCCCAAGCAAGTTTTGAATGAGCGCCTACTACTTTGATTCCTTTAAAGTTAATAGCTGCAATTCCCTCTACCGTGTTCAGCACAAATTTGTTTGTTCTCAACTGGTGTAAGACCAATACCATCTTCGATTATTGAACAGTTCTCTAAGAGTCTCTCAATCTTTCTGCTTCCCACTGGATTTCGGTACTTGTAAAACTCGTCAAATACATCACATTCGAAATAATCATGAGTTTGATCTTCGCAGCAAAAAAATTCATTCCAATATTTCTCTAGACGTTTCACACGAGTCTCTAAATGAGAAATCGATATTTTTTCTAGACGTTTCACACGAGTCTCTAAATAAGAATTCGATAGTTTTTTCCCGGAACTTTCTTGGGGGTATTTTTGCAAAAATTGACCATTAGTTCAGTTCGGTTGATTTGTTTTGCTAAGTCCGAAATCATAAATTGTCCAAAGTCACTTTTCGAAATTCGAAAAAAAAACAATCAACTGGGAAGTTTATGAACAAATGGTTGTTTTCAGCCAAAAAAGGGCCGGTCGACAACAAAGCAGTTACAACCTTATGAAATCGCACGACGATAAGCACCTGTTTCTTGGAAACAAAAAATTTAACACCACTTATTTTGATTCGTGGGCCACTGAACGAAATACACACATCGATAAAAAATTTCAAAGTCAATGCACCCTCAAGAAGTTCACGACACGAGCTTATATCAATGCGAATTCAAGTAATGTATTTTCGAGGAAGAAACTCATTACGAAGACAATTACGAATGTTTGCGTCCCTAGTATGTCAATTCATTTTCACACAACCCGAGATAACCATAAATCAGAGTCTCAAACTTCACTCAACCACGCCATGATACTTAAAATATGACATGTGTCAAATTTTATTTAAGAGGAAGATTGACAATAATGATCAGAGCAGCATCAACTTCAAACATGAAAGAGTCATTTAAATGAAAACTGAGTGAAACGGGATTTAGTATATCGAAAGATAAAGGATTGTAATAAGTAATGAAACAATTTGAGGCGCAAATTATTTCTACCAAAGAAAATCTTGATTTCAAAAAATATTTGTGGTTTTTTTCAAGTTCTTGTTTCAGAATGGAACCAAAAAATCGCACTTCTTTCATTACCTAATAAAGAATCATCCTGCCAAATATACCGTACAAAAAGTATATAATAAACGAATCTTTTAAAAAAAACTTCATTTCGTTCATGCATTATCAGAAATATTCAACATGTCAGCCAAAACACGTCTACCTTTGTATATAGACTATATAGTAGGATAATGTACGTGCATTTACTATTCGACATAGGGTCACTGGATCTAGTAAGCTTCGCTTACACGGGTACGGACATTGGGTGGAGCTAATCGGAACGATTACCCAAAAATTGACCAATGGCATTGCACTTTAATTTGTTTAAACAATTCATAAAAGAAGAAGACAAATTGTCATTTTTCAAATTGACGTGACATTGACATTTTGATGCTCGATGCAAAATGTAAACAATCACAAAGGTTTTCGACTAAAATTTTGGGTGTTTCCTATGGATATTTGACTAATTTTAATTTCCTTTTAATTTTTCGGGTTGAATTCCAATAATTTTGCATGTGCACGACATATTGACAATACTGCAAGTAATATTTGTAACGTGGCTAGAGGAATGTTGAAACAATACCACGAGTTCTTTAGTACAGTTCATATTTTAGGTCGCTAGACATTAAATTCGATTAAATTCTAAAGATTTTCCTGTAATTTTCAAGAAAATGATAAACCTGATTTGAAAATTCAAGCAGTGAAGTAAGTACCTACTTTGTCAAACAATAATATTTGGCAATAAAATGTAGAGATGGAGTTCATGTTGACTGTCATTATCTATTTTTCTAGGAATACATTCTATAATATCTATGCCATAATAGCATATTCTAAAAAACTATCTTTGAAACTTCAAGAATGGTCGTTTTATAAAAATATACAGATGAAAGTCTAAATCAACACAGGTAAAAAAATGTGAATGAACTAGGATGTCCTATCTTTTAGTTAGGGCTACCTACGCTGACAACTGATTTGATAATTTGTATGTTTGATACTTCGGAAATGAAGACTATTTCAATCAAGTTACTGGGATCAACATCAGATTTATACAACAGTTTCAAGTAAGATGAAATGGTCATCTTTTTGAATAATAATTGTTCATATGGAATAGTAAGTAATGTTGAACTTCTTGTAGTGAATGCTCACTTCGTAAATTTGTGTATTTGGTGATTCTTTCTCAGAATTTCCCATTTGAAGAAATAACTTCTACCCAAGTCCCAGGTAAACATCAAGAAAGGTCCATTTAATCCAAGGCGAAGTTTGTTTTCATTCGCGTTCTATACAAAACTATATTCGGTGATAATCTAGTAAAAAATAGTAAATAGCTCATCACTTGGAATGGAAAATAGTTAGTGACTTTTGTCATTGTTTTTACAGTTATTAACTGAACGAATTTTCATTTCAAAATTTTGAATTTCAAATCAGAATGAAGAATATTGTGTAAGTTGAACTCGGTTAAACTTTATACTCAACAACACAGACCACTTAATTATTTTTGCTCAACAAGCATACACGAACACGAAAGGCGAGTTCTGAAATTCAACAGTAACTTCCGTCAGTTCTATCACCGAAGACTCTCTCTCTGTTTGTCGTTCGTCACAAACAGAGAGAGAGAGGAATCAGTGACAGAACTGATGGAATTTACTGTTGAATTTCAGAACTCGCCTGAACTCAAACACTTCTTCTTCTCATATTCCCCGAATTCGTATAAACAAATTATCCTACATTGCGATTGGCCGATTTTTGGGTATCTTCTGGGATTGGCTAATTTACAACAATTTTCGCCAGGGCCTCGCCCATTGTCCGTACCCGAGTAAGCGAAGCTTACTAGATCCAGTGACCCTAATTCGACACAAAGTCGAGCGCCATCTAGACAAAAAACGGTATACCTCTTGAATGAAGTGACCGTACAGATAGGTACGCCCCCTAGAGGGTACATTCAAAATTGCAAAGTTGAAGCAGGCCTGCTGTGGGACTCTGTAAGCAAATTATTGAAGCAAAGCGACAGCGATTCGCTTAGAATGTGACTAATATGAGTCATAAAACAAGAAAAGAAGAAGAGAAGTTCTGAGTGTGGTATTCTGTTTCACAATATGGTTGTGGTTGGGAATACTGTGGAAACAGAAAACTATATAATATTGTGATTGTGATATTAATGATATTATGTTGAAATTTGAAACTGCCCTGCCTGCATTAGTACTTTGTTCAAATCAAATCAATTTTATTTCCAGAGACTTTACAGCGTGGAAAAAGTCGATTATACTAAAATATAGAAATATACAATACAGTCACATAAAATAGTAAAGATATGACAGTATCAAGTGTGATAAATATAAGCAAGCGAGTTTGAACATTGATATTATTCAATATAATCGTAGAAATACCTGTATGATTATATAACAGTATAAAAGTTAAGATACATAATATATAATAAAATAATAGTTAAAATATATGAATATATGATTAAATGAAATTGAAAATAGAACAAGTGAAACTCTTTCAATCAAGTGGTTCATATTTCCAAATCAGCGTGGAAGTATTCATTGAGGGAATGAAAAGTTTTTTCATTTAACAATTTTTTGACATTTTCTTTGAAGGAATGCAGGTTCGATAACTGTTTGAGAGAGATTGGTAGTTTATTAAATAATTTTATGTGCATTATCAGGAGGTCCATTTGCTGCTTTCATCGATTTATGGTGGGGAACAATAAAATTAAAGTTTGATCTTAACGCATATCCTGTGGCAAGCCGAAGATTATCTCTTAATTGAAATTTGTCAGGATGAGTTTTGACATAAACAACACAATTCAATATATATAGTGAAACAATGGTTAATATATTCATTTCGGTAAACAGGCTCCTACATGAGTAGTCATATTTTTTGAAACACATTGTTCTCACTATCTTTTTCTGAAGTATTAGTACTTCGTTTATTCTTGTACAGTTACCATAGTTGATAAGACAATAATTGAATGAAGATTGGATATAAGCATAATAATAGCTCTTCAATATATTCAAGGGAACAAAATGACGGAAATTTCGAATTAAAAAGCAATGTTTCGACAATTTACTCAATATAGAATCGATGTGCTCATCCCAAGAGAGTTGAGCATCAATGTTCAAACCTTAGAATTTCACAGATGATGTTTGTTCTATTGACCTGCCATTTACCTTGACCAGAACACTGCGATCCATCTCTTTAAGTGAAAAGACGATTGTATCCGTTTTGGAGCTGTTGAGAATGAGACCATTTTCAAAACAATATTTTTGCATATTAGCAACTGCTTGATTGGCCTGACACGACAATCCCTCATAATCCGAGGACTTCAGAGTGAGCGAATTGTCGTCGGCGAATTGCACAGTACAATGTTGACGGTTACTGTTTTGGAGGTCATGTACAAATAAAAGAAAGAGCATGGGTCCCAGGACGCTGCCCTGGGGCACACCAGTAGGAACGATACAGGTTTTGGAGTGGAAGGTTCCAGCCTCCAGTTTAACCTTCACACTTTGAGTTCTGCAATTGAGATAAGATCGCAACCAATACAGAGATGATCCACGAATTCCTAGAGAAAACAGCTTGCTCGAAAGTAGTTCGTGATCAACAGTGTCGAAAGCTCGTGACAAGTCAAATAGAACACTCATCGTTTTTTCACCTCTGTCCAGATTAGAGATGACTTCATTGACCAAATTCAACGTGGCATCCTGAGTGGATTTACCAATTTGGAAGCCATATTGACAGTCTGGGATGATTTTGTATTTCTTGCAAAAAGAGAGGAGTCTTCTTTGATAGGATTTTTCGAATATTTTGGAAAATGCAGAAAGCAATGCAATTCCTCTGTAGTTGGAAATCGAGTGCTTGTCATTCTTCTTGTGGATGGGTACTATTATTGCATGTTTGAGTCGAGATTAAGGAGAGATTTGTGAGATATAAGAGGGGTTCGATCAAATTGTTTACAACCTTGAACAGAAGGTTGCCAGGTATTTCATCCTCGCCACTGGAGGTCTTAGAAGATATCGACTTAACTATCTCGAGGAGTTCTGTTTCATCCAGAGGGTATAAAAAGAGTGAGTTAGAGTTGATGCCACGACATTCATTTATTATGATGGGCGATGTTTCTTTGACTAATTTTTCGACAGAATTCAAAAAGAAATCACTGAATGCTTGGCAGATATCGACACCCTCGCTTACAGATAATTCATTTTCATTTGTAACATATTTTGGCAAGAATTGTTTTTTTTTATCACATGAGGTGTTCTGTTTGATTATAGTATATTATTCTCAACTTTAGAATCAGTGTATATTTCCAGAAATTTGCAATACGATTGTATTTATTCAAGATAATTGGAATCACAGATGCAACAGAAGATAATCGAAAAAAGAATCAGTGATTGTACTTGGGTATAATTCCAGAATGTTACCTGCCCAAAGAATTCTGATGAATCAGGAAGAAGATCGACAAAGAAAATTTGAGCTCCGACTTAATAAACGTGTTATGAGGGATGATAGTGATCCATTTTCAATGACTGATAAACGATTCATTGACCTTTTTAGATTGAACAAGAATCTTGTGGCTTATTTGTTTCAACACCTTGCTCCGCATATGAGAGGCCAAATAAGAGAAACGAGGAATGAAAAACAATTGAGAATCTTAATAGCACTTAGAGGTTTTGGTACTGGAAATTATCAACGTGGTATTGGAGAAGAATTTCTTCTTTCTATCAGTCAGCAGGTTGTAAGCCGATGCATTTTTGAGGTTGCCGAATGTATAATGACATGATCTAGCTCTATTGTGGATTGATTTTCCGAGAACAGAAGAAAGGAGAATGGTCATAAAAACAGGGTTTATGGCACAAGCTGGTTTTCCTGGGATTATATCACTGATGCCTCTATCTCTGTTTTTAGTTCGTCACAAACAGAGATAGAACTGACAGAAGTTACTGTTGAATATCAGAACTCATCGCCTATACTCTGGCCCTGTTTTGTCTTTTTTCGAGAATAATAACCTTTTTATGAACATGACATTCATCAATTTCAAAGATATATATATAAGATGACTCAAAATGATAGAATTCATGATCGACAGGCCCCCATCCAAGATGCAGGGTTATATGCATCTTGCCCCCCATCAAAAGGCACTTCGAGTATTGAAGGCGACTACCAATAAGTGATACCTCTTTTCAAAATTATTTTATTCATCTATTTTCCAATCACAATATAAAAATATAATATAAAATATATATTAAAATAAATATATGATAACATCCCTTATAAATCCTTATAGGTAATCGTGGTCATTTGATATCCCAATATAAAAATATAATATTAACTATGTATTGAAATAAATATATAATTACATCTCCTATAAATCCTCTCAGCTAATCGTGGTCATTTGATGACTGCTGATGTGTGTACAAATCGAAGAAATCTTTCAGAATTTTATTATGTTGCTCATGACTGTCAGCCAATCGAGCAACATTGCTGTTTATCTCCTTCAAAATTGACATTGTGTCATTGTGGACAGTAGTTAGGGTAACACTATCAGGAGGCTTATTCAATCGTCTAGACTTCCTAATATTTGTTATCTGTGGTTCAGGTTTCCTTTCCACTTCCCTCTGGTGTTCTGATTGTTTTAATATTTTATCACTCTCAGGAATTCTGCTGCAAGATGCCATTGACGGCATTCCTGTATTTTCTTTGGCAACCACATTATCCACCACTGTGATTTCCTCCACTGGTATATTGGAGTCCATGACAATAATTGATCCCTGTAAGACATGCTATGTTGAAGTGAGAAATGTATTTGGTATTGTGCAAGCTGAGATCAACATCGCAGCTGGCACACAGTTGTCAATACTGACATTTGGATCAAGATAACATAATCTACACTTGAAATAGGAATTCACTAGTAGAAAAAGTCAGTCCGGTGCACAATGGCACTGTACAAAGTTGTCTTCTGGGCGCAATCGTGAGAGGATATAACAAGCGGAATATATTAAAAAAACTTCAAACACATGCAGAATTTTGTAATACTCACCAATCCAAGTTCTGGCGTCTTATCTCCAGTCACACACTTCCACCCAACAATTGCCATCAACCTTTTCTCTACAGGGGTTAAGGCTGGCAGGGGTCCTCCTCCTCCTGTTTTTTTCATTCCACAAGTTATATCTTGTGCCTTTCCTTTTACTTTGCTTTTCCATTTGGTGAAAGCCTAAAAAAAGTCAATATTAGAATCAGCAATTTTGCTCTGAGTAGGTATCATTATCCGCAAATATTATAAATTACCTACCTCTATCCATTCATCACTGGTTTTTGTACCTTGTCCCAAATCATTAAGTCGCTTTGTAACTTCGTCCCACAGCTTCCTATAATTTTCACTTGCATCAACCCCCACAAAAGAATGAGTTACCATCTCTGAGTGCTCCTCTACAAAATCGACAAGGAGTGCCCAGTGAGCGGCATTTGTTTTCATTCTTTTTCTCTGATCCATATCTCAATTTATATAATTTAGGTTCAATAAGTTGATAACACTCTTCCTTCACTAAGTAACAGAAATAAACTACTAATGAAGAGATTATGCATATTTATTAGATACGTAGTACAGTACCCACAAAAAACTTGTAGCACCATCATCATGTGCCAATCAGGCCAATCTCAAGTTTCAAAGTTTGGAACAATTATTATGAAATTCCCAGAACGTCGTACCTACATCTGTGGTAATGAAGAAGAAGTATTTCAGGGTGTACTATTTTGCTCGGTTTCACATGTTAGAAAGAGAAAGATACTATCGCTTTTTGGAGACATCAAAATCGCTCTCGCAATCATAGAGATCCCGAAGTACTCTCGTCTTACACGATGACTTCCGATTGTGAAAAATTAATTGTCAAAGAGATATTTGTCGCTATTAGTAAGGAGAGTTGTTCACAAATCCCCTCCACGCCCGTATATTTCAATACAAAATAATCGGTCACAGTCTGAACAAATCGCTATCGCTTCGCTTTGATTTTGTGCTTACAGAGTTCCGCTCCTGGACTCCCATAATTCAATGTGAATAGGTGGAATATGAAAATTCACGCATTAATTTTAAACCATAAATTATTTTTTTATAAAAACATTCGACATAGTCTATCGGCAAACTTGAAGACTGGCGTTAAATCATTCGTTTGTATCTTCAAAAGCAAATGCAGGATTTTCTTCTGCGAAGAAACCTGCACTGGCACCGGTCGGATATAATTCAATGTCCTTCGTGGTATTAGCCAGGGAACTAGTTGTTTTCTGAAAGGTGCCAGCCAAAACTTAATATGTAGGTAATTTGAGACTGGCCTGAACGAATTGTTCGAAAGATGATTTTATTTTTTTTATGTCGAGAGACTTATTGCTAGCAAATTTTCCTGTCTATTATAGGGATATAGCTGACAGAATTGAAGTTATAGAACCTCGTTTATGTAGAATATTTTGTTTTTGCTTTGTGGTAAAACGGACTGAAATTTTCATGCAATAGTATTGTCACCAGACTTGCCTGGAAATTACACATGTGCATTTATAATTTTGAACTTGCGATAGACTGCATTCTTAGAGGGCGGCTAATACATACAACCAACTCGGGCGAATCTATGGTTGCAAAGTGATGCCCGCAGGGGGGAGTTCCTTCCCCACAATGTGGAACCTTAATATGGAAGAGTAATTCTGTTTGTTGGACAGAAATGGACACGAAATACTAGTTTATGCTGACGATCTACACCTTTTCCAATTGTAATTCAGATAATATAAGATGTTATTCAGAAAATATCAATTGTAATTCAGATTAGTCAAATGTAATTAGGAAGATATCAATTGTAATTCAGAATAATCAACTGTAATTCAGAAAATATCAATTTTAATTCAGATTGATCAAATGTAATTCAGAAGATATCAATTGTAATTCAGATCTTGTCAATTGTAATTCAGAAGATATCAATTGTAATTCAGAAAATGAACGATATGCAGACGTTTACGTTTGTCCAAGAACACAAAAGGCATTCAGTACTGGCACGACAATTCTGAGAACCCTGCGAAAACACCAATAGGGAAAAAATTGATATCTTCTATTTTCCCACACCATTCCTTCTGCATATTTCAGAGAAAAAGTGATTCTCAGACTATATAACGTATGGTTTGAGTGTCACACATGACCATATTACTTATGCACGAAAAAGCTGCAAAATATCACAGAAATGTTTATAATATATGCAGTGTTATCATCAACTTGTTAATAATGATAATAACCCTGCGAAAACACCAATAGGGAAAAAATTGATATCTTCTATTTTCCCACACCATTCCTTCTGCATATTTCAGAGATAAAGTGATTCTCAGACTATATAACGTATGGTTTGAGTGTCACACATGACCATATTACTTATGCACGAAAAAGCTGCAAAATATCACAGAAATGTTTATATTATATGCAGTGTTATCATCAACTTGTTAATAATGATATCTTCATTCGGTTATCATTTCTACTTAGGTATATTATAGCTTCTGTTATATGATGATAACTATTTTGATCGCCTTGTATCAATCAAATGAATGACAAGAGGGGATTTTGAAGGATTGAAGTTTTTTGACGGGTATATTGAGAAGTTTAGACAAGCAATAAAAAATAGTTTCGTTCATCGAAAGTTTACTGATTAAACGAACCCAACAAAAGTACAACCAAATAAAACATGGTGGCAGTAGCGTTCTGAGTTGTACAAGATTGCGGTATGAAAAGTAAATAAGTATACAAGAACTGAACTGATATTGCTAACGGTGTAATAAGAAGAAAGTCAGGAAAAAATGCCCAATACTAATGAGAATCAAGCTAATCCTACTATAAACCTTGCTTTGTCACCTCCAGAACCATTTAACTTCCAACCGAATGACTGGGAGCAATGGAAAAATCGCTTTCAACGATTTCGAAAGGGTTGTGGACTAGACTCAGCTTCCGAAGGAAGGCAAATCGATGTTCTAATCTATAATATGGGAGAACGAGCGGAGGAAATATTCGCATCATTTTCGCCTGTTCCTATAATATACAATACTACTCTACAAAAGTTCGAGGAGTATTTTGTACCACGTAGAAACATAATATATGAACGAGCAAAATTTCTGAAACACAAGCAGGGAAACGATTCGGCAGAAAAATTCATAACTGATCTCCATTGTCTTTCAAAAAATTGTAACTGGGAAACTTTGAATGATGATATGGTTCTCTTAGTTCTTATTATAGGTATGAGGGATACGAATATTAGTGATAAACTACAACTAGATCCTGCACTAACTTTGAATAAAGCTGTTACTTGTTTGAGACAACACGAAGAATTGATTCGTCAAAAACAGGAGCTGAATGAACCAACTGTATCATCGATTAACAGAAAATGTTCCATCAAACCCGGGAAAACTCGTACTAAAAAATTCGAGAGGAAGGAGGAAAATCCGAAGAAATGTACCAGATGTGGATACGAATGGCATGATAAATTAGCAAACTGTCCAGCAAAGAATGCATAATGTAGTTCCTGTAACAAAGAGGGCCACTATGGCAAGATGTGCTACTCTAGAAAAAATTCTAGTTCCAATCATAAAAAAATACGAGCTGTTGAGCAAGATTCTGAATTGGAGAGCGACGATGAAAATAGCTATGTTCATGAAGTCAATGATGGAATCAATCATAATGCTTGGACACAGAAGCTGCAAGTAAGTTGCGAGGGTAGATCTCTTGAACCCATAATATTCAAACTAGATACAGCAGCCGACGTTACGATGGTACCTATATGTGTTCTGAAAGATATAATATCAGAATTACCTCTTGCTACATCCAATAGTAAGGTGTTCAGTGCCAAGAAAAGAGACCGTTTGAATATTTTAGGTACTTTGACTCTAGATCTTAAGTATAAAAATAAAGAAATAACAGAAAATGCATTCGTTTCCGAAGATATTGATATTCCATTATTGAGCAGAAAAGCTTGCGAAAATCTCAACCTGGTGAAACGTATATATGCAATAAATACAGAAGTAAATTGGTTCGAAGAATATCCGACTCTTTTTCAGGGATTAGGAAATATAAAGGGAGAATATAAAATTGAAATTAAAGAAAATGCCCAACCTTATGCTATTTCAGCACCGAGAGCTATTCCTGTTCCACTGAAGTCCAAAGTCAAAGAAGCTTTGAACGACATGCAGAAAAAAGGCGTTATTGTTCCAGTAGACCATTCAACAGATTGGTGTGCACCCATGGTTGTCAGCAATGGTGACGTATGCATCTGTGTTGACCTGTCAAGGCTGAATAAAAGCGTGAAACGTCAATATCATCCAATACCACGAATCGAGTTATCATTAGCAGAAGTGAGTGGAGCTGAATATTTCAGTAAGCTTGACGCCAACCATGGATTTTGGCAACTCAACTTAGACAAGCACTCTCAGGATTTCACTACTTTTATAACTCCATTCGGAAGATACAAATTTCAGAAGCTTCCATTCGGCATAACATCTGCACCAGAAGAATTCCAGAAGAGAATGTCTAGAATACTTGAAGGGTCAAAAAATTGTATAGTTCATATGGATGACGTATTGATATGGGGCAAAACAAAGTCGGAGCATGACGAATGTGTCAAGATTGTACTCGAAAAAAAATTAAAAAAGGTATAACACTCAACAAACAGAAAACTGAATTTTGTAAACAAAAAGTTGAGTTTTTGGGATTTGTGTTATCAAAAGATGGGGTGGCACCTGATCCAAATAAAATTAAAGCCATAACAGAAATGGAAGCACCAAAAAATAGTAAGGAAGTGCAACGTTTTATAGGTATGGTGACATTCCTCGCTAAATTTATACCGAATAGGAGTGAAATTTTGGCTCCAATTACAAGTCTCCTGGGTTCTAAAGTTGCATTCGTATGGGGTCCAGCTCAACAATCCTCATATCAGAAAATCAAGAAATTGCTCACTTCATCGCCATGTTTAGCAATGTATGATTTGAATAAACCAACATTTGTGTCATGTGATTCTTCCACGCAAGGCCTTGGTGCTGTTTTACTCCAAGGTGAAGGAAATAATAAAAAACCTGTGGCATACATATCCCGCACTTTGACAAATGCTGAAAAAAATTATGCCGATATCGAACGTGAAGCACTAGCAATGACCTGGGCGAGTGATAGGCTGAAATGTTTTTTAATGGGAAAACAATACACCATCGAAACTGACCATAAGCCGTTACTACAGATTTTTACTACCAAGAACCTCGACGTTCTCTCATCACGACTCCAGCGTTTCAGGATGCGCATGATGCGTTACGACTTTAAAATCATATATACTCAGGGAAAAAACTTATTCGTAGCAGATACCCTATCTCGGAAACTCATTCCATCTGAAGAGGATAATAAATTAGAAGAAGAGGTCGATGCTTTTACTTTTTCACTCTGTTAGTCTCGCAAGCATCAATACATCCGATGAAAATGTAACTAAAGTTGTTAATTCTCAAAGTCATGACTCAGTTTTGTAGAAAACTCAAAGAACTTCTGAAGACAGAATGGCCCAAAAAATCCAAACTGTCACAGGAATTGCAACAGTTCTACGCCGTCCGTAATGAATTGTCTGATGTGGATGGGATATTACTCAGAGGAAATCGTATGATAATACGATTTGAACTTCGTGCAATAATGCTGGAAAAATTGTATGCTGGCCATCAAGGAATCACTAAGACTCGACGTCGTGCGCAAAGGACAATGTGGTGGCCAGGTATTTCTACAGATATTGAAATGAAGGTTAAATCGTGTCCAGTTTGTATCCAGCACACAAAAAATCATAATGAACCGTTGTTGCCAAATAAGTTTCCTGATTATCCGTGGCAGATAGCATCAATGGATTTGTTCAAAGTTGATGAAAAATGGTACCTTGTATTTACTGATAATTATTCGAGATTTTTCGAAGCATGTCATGTTCCTAGAATGAGGACTTCAGATATAATAGACATTTGTAAAACAATATTTGCAAGATATGGTATTCCATAACTCATTTGCTCTGACAGTGGAACACAATTCAACACGAAACAGACGTCTGAGTTCCATTTATTTGCCAAGGAATGGGGATTCTCAACCTCAACTAGTAGTCCTCACTTTCATCAGGCAAATCTGCTTCTGATTCCTGCTCCATATATGAATCAAATTCCGGGAAGTCTTCCACCTACCTTTCACTTGGAATCATCGGGAGAACAAGTTCCAGACATATCACAAACGATTTCAGACCTTATGCCAACGTCATCAAATCAGAGAGCAGTGAACAATAAAGAGTCAAATACCAGAAGTGAAACAATAACTGAGCCAGATGGTCGACAAACAAAAATTCATCACAGTAGTATTCCACCCAATAAGCTCTTCAGATATTCCTACAGGAATCACACAGATAACAACACGTTCCGGTAGGCCAATTATCAAACCGTTGCGTTATCGTTGAGTCCTATAAAGATGTTACCATCTTGAAGGGGGATGTTATATGATGATAACTATTTTGATCGCCTTGTATCAATCAAATGAATGACAAGAGAGGATTTTGAAGGATTGAAGTTTTTTGACGGGTATATTGAGAAGTTTAGACAAGCAATAAAAAATAGTTTCGTTCATCGAAAGTTTACTGATTAAACGAACCCAACAAAAGTACAACCAAATAAAACAGCTTCAATAAATTCGAATATGTAATATTTGGGTATTTTTTGCTACTATTCGATTTAATAATATTAATTATGTAAAATAAAAATAATAATGAATGAAATAAAACAACTTTTTTTTTGCTGCTTTTATTACAAAGGGCAACAAGAGAAAGTGCAATGACAAACCTGAACGGAATTTTCCATCGCGACAACGTTATTACATAACCAAGGTTAACTAATTATTGAATATAATTTATATGTGACATAATCGATTTGAAGTAACTAACAAACACGCAGAAAATAACAGCGCCCAACTACCACAGGCATTAATACCCGGTGAGGGTCACCACCACTACAGAAAATAAATAGAACAGTATAAATATATAATTATGATCGTAACACACTCTAACTAGCAGAGCCCAACTACCACAGACACTTTCGTCCGGCGAGGGTTGCCATCAATGAACCAGCAGAGCTCAACTACCACAGACACTCTTGTCCGGCGAGGGTTGCTAGGAATAAATCAGCAGAGCCAAACTACCACAGACACTCTTGTCCGGCGAAGGTTGCATTAAATAGATCGTATCAACCAATCGTAAACGAATGAACATAAATGAGTAGGTGTTATCGTCAGATACAGTATATAGCAAAGCCCAACTACCACAGACACTTTTGTCCGGCGAGGGTTGCCTCAAAATAACAATGTGATCAATCATAATACATGTCAAGCATTCAGATCGGCTAAGGGCTCTGAAGATATCACTTGGCTATTTTCTTATGATGTGATTGGTTGCATTGTATGTTGATTAGCACATATTTCTCACCTATATCCAAATATCCAAAACTCCCCACTATGACAATAGCCGCAACACAGATCACGAACACTTATTTTCCCGTTACCACAATCGCAGAACTATTCACAACAACAACTCAAAAACTCAATATTTCACAACACTTATTTTCCCAACCTACTTGGCCAAAAGCCTTCCAACAACTGATTTATCTCCTCAAAATAATACATAAGTCATTTCAGTCCTATTCGTCATTGATTTGATATCACATTCCAAATGAATCAGACGCGCAGTCAGTAATTGTTACATAACTAGGATCTATTCCTGAATATGTGTTTTGGGTGAGTCTCAATTTTAAATATCATACAAGTTTTCCTAAAGTAATTCCTAATTAACTAAATAAACAAAAATAATGCCTACACCATTTCCCGTCTCCAAACTTGAGAAAATACCTAATTCATCCTGGTTACTCATTCTCTCAGCAATGACACCGATATACAGGGCGCTGTGATGTCCTTCGCCCTATTATTTCACAGTCGGCCATCCTGTTCTTGCCTCGCCTCGAGGCTAGGAATGCCCCCATCAAATTCAGGGTCGGACAGTACTACGTCCCCATCACCTCCGCTTTCTGAATTGGTATCGTCTGATAACCCACCTGGCTTTATCCAAGGCCTCATGTGGTCAGCGGCAATAATATTTTCATATTTCGCTCTGGTTTTTCGCATCGAGCCCTCCATATCAACCACCACATAACGGTCATTGGGTAAAACTGCCTTCACAACCATTGGTCCAGCGTAGGGCGATTTCATTTTCGTGCATCCTCTAGAAGAATCCTCTTTCTTTTCAATCAAAACAAGATCGCCTACTTTGTAGTCACGAGCTTGTTTCCGGTTTTTATCGAATCTTTCCTTCCTCTCCAACTGTTTCTTTGAAATACATTGCAGTGCTTCTTCCCTCATCGAAACAAAGTCATCAATACGCTTAGGCAACTCTAGCATTATGTCGTCTCGTAATTTTTGGTCAGTTCCACTCCTTGGCTTATAACCATACATCATTTCGCAGGGCGTTTTCTTTGTGGTACTGTTCACTGAGCTGTTGATCGAAATTTGGAGCGTTCTCAATGACTCGTCCCACCTTTCTTCTTCAGGAGCCATTGTCAAGAGTCCTGCCTTAATAGTTCTGTTTAACCTTTCCACTTGTCCATTAGCCCTTGGAGTCGCCACGGCATTAAGAACATGCTTTATATTATTCTGTTGGCAATGGTTTCTGAATTGCCGCGATGTGAAAGCAGACCCCATATCAGATATGATGGTGTTAGGATTCCCAAAATACTTCTCTATCTCCTTGATAAAGTCAACTACCAGCCTGGCTTTAGTTGTGCGTACAGCCTTCAAAAATGCGAACTTGGTGAAGGCGTCTATGACCACAACTATGTACGCATTCCCCTTTCGAGACTTAGGAAAGGGTACTAAGTGATCAATGTGAACGACATTCATGGGGAGGGGTTTTGGATCAGGTAAGTGTAGGAATCCTTCTTTTTTTTCCAGCGGGCTTCTTATTATAGAGGCAAGGGATGCAGCAGGATATATAATTTTCTACATAGTCCCTCATCCTTGGAAACCAGTAATGTTCGCAAAGCCGATATAACGTTTTCTCCGTGGCCAAATGGCCAGAGTCATCATGAGCAGCCCTCACAACTTGCTGCCTCATTCCTCTAGGAACTACCCATTGGATCCCTCTTGCGGTTATCCTATAAACCCTTCCATTTCTCAACGCATAATTTTTGTATATCTCTCGCTCACTTTCGGATGTTGGGGGCCTACTCAGGGTGTCTTTGATCTTCCTTATTTTTTCGTCCGTGAGTTGTCCCGAGAGAACCCAATCAGCCTGTTCTATTCGAAGAATTGTTTCTGGTGGGACGTGCTCAGATTTGGATGGATTTCTGCTGAGTGCATCCACGTGCTTCATCCTATTCCCTGGTCTATATTTCACTGTGAAAGTGTATTCTTGGAGTTCCAACCACCACCTGGCTATTCGTGGTATCAACTCCTTCTTCTCGCTAGTTGCCTTGAGAGCATTGCAGTCGGTTATTATTGTGAACTCAATACCTAGCAGATAGACTCGAAATTTTCGAATGCTCTCAACGACTGCTAAGGTCTCCAGCTCATAGGAGTGGTAGTTTTCTTCACATCCCTTCGTTTGTCTACTGAAATAACTTACGGGGTGCAATCGTTCGTCATCCTGATACTGAAGTAATATTCCGGCAACACCGCGCTTGCTAGCATCCGTGTGTAACTCTGTTTTCGCGGTTGGATTATACAGCGATAACATCGGTCCATTCATCAACCTCAATCGCAAGGTCTCAAAAGCAGTCGATTCCTCATCAGTCCACTTCCACTGCACGTTCTTCCTGGTCAGGTTTGTGAGCGGTTTCGCGATAATGGCGTAGTCCTGCACAAAATGCCTGAAATAGCCTGTGAGTCCTAAGAATTGCCTGATCTGGTGAACGGTTCTTGGCGTTGGGAACTCGTTCATTGCCTTTGTTTTGACTTGACCGGGTTTAACTGTCCCTTGACAGTCTATATTTCATACCCAAGATAAGTCACTGACGTCATTAGGAAAGAACATTTTCTCGGGTTCAGCGTGAGACCCTCTTGTATCAGTAGATTCAGAATCATTTCCAGATTCTTCAACCCGTCTTCAACTGTTTTGAGTATATCAGTATGTCATCCAGATATATGGCGGCGAGATGTTGGGCTGGTTTCAGTACCTTATTCATCAGCCTTTGAAATACGCTCGGAGCATTTGTGAGTCCGAATGGCATTAAAAAAAAAAAAAGAAGAAATAAAACAACTTTTTTTTGCTGCTTTTATTACAAAGGGCAACAAGAGAAAGTGCAATGAGAATCCTGAACGGAATTTTCCATCGCGACAACGTTATTACATAACCAAGGTTAACTAATTATTGAATATAATTTATATGTGACATAATCGATTTGAAGTAACTAACAAACACGCAGAAAATAACAGCGCCCAACTACCACAGGCATTAATGCCCGGTGAGGGTCACCACCACTACAGAAAATAAATAGAACAGTATAAATATATAATTATGATCGTAACACACTCTAACTAGCAGAGCCCAACTACCACAGACACTTTCGACCGGCGAGGGTTGCCAACAATGAACCAGCAGAGCCCAACTACCACAGACACTCTTGTCCGGCGAAGGTTGCATTAAATAGATCGTATCAACCAATCGTAAACGAATGAACATAAATGGGTAGGTGTTATCGTCAGATACAGTATATAGCAAAGCCCAACTACCACAGACACTTTTGTCCGGCGAGGGTTGCCTCAAAATAACAATGTGATCAATCATAATACATGTCAAGCATTCAGATCGGCTAAGGGCTCTGAAGATATCACTTGGCTATTTTCTTATGATGTGATTGCTTGCATTGTATGTTGATTAGCACATATTCCTCACCTATATCCAAATATCCAAAACTCCCCACTATGACAATAGCCGCAACACAGATCACGAACACTTATTTTCCCGTTACCACAATCGCAGAACTATTCACAACAACAACTCAAAAACTCAATATTTCACAACACTTATTTTCCCAACCTACTTGGCCAAAAGCCTTCCAACAACTGATTTATCTCCTCAAAATAATACATAAGTCATTTCAGTCCTATTCGTCATTGATTTGATATCACATTCCAAATGAATCAGACGCGCAGTCAGTAATTGTTACATAACTAGGATCTATTCCTGAATATGTGTTTTGGGTGAGTCTCAATTTTAAATATCATACAAGTTTTCCTGAAGTAATTCCTAATTAACTAAATAAACAAAAATAATGCCTGCACCATTTCCCGTCTCCAAACTTGAGAAAATACCTAATTCATCCTGGTTACTCATTCTCTCAGCAATGACACCGATATACAGGGCGCTGTGATGTCCTTCGCCCTATTATTTCACAGTCGGCCATCCTGTTCTTGCCTCGCCTCGAGGCTAGGAATACCCCCATCAAATTCAGGGTCGGACAGTACTACGTCCCCATCACCTCCGCTTTCGGAATTGGTATCGTCTGATAACCCACCTGGCTTTATCCAAGGCCTCATGTGGTCAGCGGCAATAATATTTTCATATTTCGCTCTGGTTTTTCGCATCGAGCCCTCCATATCAACCACCACATAACGGTCATTGGGTAAAACTTCCTTCACAACCATTGGTCCAGCGTAGGACGATTTCATTTTCGTGCATCCTCTAGAAGAATCCTCTTTCTTTTCAATCAAAACAAGATCGCCTACTTTGTAGTCACGAGCTTGTTTCCGGTTTTTATCGAATCTTTCCTTCCTCTCCAACTGTTTCTTTGAAATACATTGCAGTGCTTCTTCCCTCATCGAAACAAAGTCATCAATACGCTTAGGCAACTCTAGCATTATGTCGTCTCGTAATTTTTGGTCAGTTCCACTCCTTGGCTTATAACCATACATCATTTCGCAGGGCGTTTTCTTTGTGGTACTGTTCAGTACCAGTATCAGTAGATTCAGAATCATTTCCAGATTCTTCAACCCGTCTTCAACTGTTTTGAGTATATCAGTATGTCATCCAGATATATGGCGGCGAGATGTTGGGCTGGTTTCAGTACCTTATTCATCAGCCTTTGAAATACGCTCGGAGCATTTGTGAGTCCGAATGGCATCCTATTGAATTCATACTGGCCACCGGAAGTGACGAAAGCAGTGAATTGCTGCAATACGTTTTCTGAGGGGCGATCTTTCTCCACCTCACACCGCCTTCCTCTCACGATGAGTTTGGAGCCCTTGAATGTCAATTCATTATCAGCTAAATTGATAATGGGGACGATTGCTGTTCCATCAGCCAGTATCGTCAATATCACGCTGGGGATACAATATTCACGACCACTTTCGGTTCTGATGCTTGCTTCTACATAAATGTCTCCAACGTACCCACTCTTGGTTGCTGTCTCCAAATTTGCTATGTGATTGACAGGGACCACCGTTGCTGTCTTCGTCCAAAGCTCTATTTTATCAGACATTCCCCTATTCAAATCCTGCGAGTTGTGTTCTCTCCTACTGAAACTCAGCTTCTGATCGTCCTTGTGAAGTACAACTGACTTGTGTTCTGTGAATGGGTGGCCAATTAAAATAGGTATATCTTGAGCAAAATCAGACACAACGTTGATTTCAGTATACACTTCGACTTCATCTACTTTGAGTGAACACATCACTGTTCCCAATGTGTTAATTTTATTTCCTCCATAACCCTGAAGAACGATTTGTTTTCGGGTATCGCTCTCTAATGACAGTCTTTCCGCCTCACTTAGAGTCATAACATTGCATGAGCTACCCAGATCAATGAAAGCTTTCGATGGCTGGTTGTTGACTAAAACGGTTTTGAAATATTTACTGTTGGAGCTATATGTTTCAGCATCTAGTCATGCTATCTTGGTTGTTTGTGTAGCTGGTTTACTCCTGGCGAAGCACTTCTTTTCGGTGTGACCTGCTCGTTTGCAGAAGTTGCAAATGAGTTGATAGGGATTCTTCCTACCACTGTTATTAGATCGACACTCTGTACTGATGTGACCAATCTTTCCACATGTGAAGCATTTCCGCTCTACTCTCTGCTGGTGCTTATTTTTTCGTTTCGCATGAAAATTGCTATTATTCCGGCTGACATGGGCACCTTTCCGATCGAATACTGACGATTCTCTCGACAGGCTGGGTGCAACTGTTCTTAAATATCCATAAAGTGCATCAGGGTTCCCATAGCCACCGGCTTGTGCAGCTGCCTTGATGTTGTCATCGTTCAAACTACCCATTATACAAGAAACGGCGTTAGACCCTTCAATACTGCATACTTGTAAGAGGGCCAGTTTTTCGAAGAAATATTTGGTGTAGCTCTCATGCGGAAGTTTCTTCCTTGCCATCATTTCTTCTAGTAGGTTATGGTAGTCCCTACTTGGTGGGAAAGCATTCGCCAGCTTTTCCTTCCATTCAATCCACGTATACTTCACACTTGGGAGGCTTCGATACCACGTTTCAGCGAACCCTTTCAACTTGCTGAGAGAATGGTAAATTGTGGCTGTCTCGGACCAATGATATATTTCCTTCAATTCATCAATTTTTGCCAGCCAAGAATGGATGCTTTGACGGTAATCTTCCGGATAGAAATCTGGGATGGCATTACCCCTGATAGAGTCATTAGACTGGGAGGTAGAAGGCAAAGCTTTCAAGAAATCTATCATAACAGTACTTAGCCGATCGATTGAACTACTTCGAGGAGGTGTATCACTCTGGGGCTGCGACCGTTGGCGCTTCCTTCGTGACGGAGTTTCATGATCAGAACCTCTTCCTAGAATCACTACTCTGCCGTCCCATCTTGCAGACAACCAAATACCTACAGAGAACGAATCGAAAGGACAATACAGGAATCCACACAATTCCTTTGTTTCCGTTCAGAATCGTATTACTTCCTCTTGTGCGGCTTTATCCCACTTCTGATATGTAGAATAAAAATAATAATGAATGAAATAAAACAACTTTTTTTTTGCTGCTTTTATTGCAAAGGTCAACAAGAGAAAGTGCAATGACAAACCCGAACGGAATTTTCCACCGCGACAACGTTATTACATAACCAAGGTTAACTAATTATTGAATATAATTTATATGTGACATAATCGATTTGAAGTAACTAACAAACACGCAGAAAATAACAGCGCCCAACTACCACAGGCATTAATGCCCGGTGAGGGTCACCACCACTACAGAAAATAAATAGAACAGTATAAATATATAATTATGATCGTAACACACTCTAACTAGCAGAGCCCAACTACCACAGACACTTTCGTCCGGCGAGGGTTGCCATCAATGAACCAGCAGAGCCCAACTACCACAGACACTCTTGTCCGGCGAAGGTTGCATTAAATAGATCGTATCAACCAATCGTAAACGAATGAACATAAATGGGTAGGTGTTATCGTCAGATACAGTATATAGCAAAGCCCAACTACCACAGACACTTTTGTCCGGCGAGGGTTGCCTCAAAATAATAATGTGATTAATCATAATACATGTCAAGCATTCAGATCGGCTAAGTGCTCTGAAGATATCACTTGGCTATTTTCTTATGATGTGATTGCTTGCATTGTATGTTGATTAGCACATATTTCTCACCTATATCCAAATATCCAAAACTCCCCACTATGACAATAGCCGCAACACAGATCACGAACACTTATTTTCCCGTTACCACAATCGCAGAACTATTCACAACAACAACTCAAAAACTCAATATTTCACAACACTTATTTTCCCAACCTACTTGGCCAAAAGCCTTCCAACAACTGATTTCTCTCCTCAAAATAATACATAAGTCATTTCAGTCCTATTCGTCATTGATTTGATATCACATTCCAAATGAATCAGACGCGCAGTCAGTAATGGTTACATAACTAGGATATATTCCTGAATATGTGTTTTGGGTGAGTCTCAATTTTAAATATTGTTAGGGGCGAATTTAGAGAAAGAGCATGAGCAGTGAATGTGCATAAGATGATACCCGCCTCTAACTGTCCCAGCAGCTCAGTTGAGTGTGGGTTCGACAACAAAATTAGGTTTCGTTATCAATGAAACACTTTGGGTTACTTTTCTGGTGCGCCACGGATTTATTGCCAGTGAAAATCCGAAACCACCCTGATGGAAAGGGACAACCCACTGCACTAGTTAAAATAATAATAAAATATGAATTCAAATATATATATAACAAAGATATTGGAATAATACCTGGTAGATATATGATTTCTTCAGTACCTGAATAACTTGGACCAGACTAAAGAAATAGACTTGTACCTTACTAATAAAATGTATTATGGAATTACACCAGTGCCACACAGCTTTATATGGCTTATACCACCAGTAACAAATAGATGGGTAAACGTATAGCAATATCAACTATGCAGACAGAAGACTGACTCAACTACCAGAAATCAGCATTCAAATAGATTTCTGTCACAACACCCCAAATGAGGATATCCAGGTGACTATATTTGGGTGAATTCAATTGATATTTTTCACTTAGATCTTAGTAATAGGGCTATTCATGTGACGTCACGTTGATAGCGTACATTATAGTTATCAATAAAATACTTGATGTGAATGAGCCTGATAGGCAGTCTCCGCTTAATATCTAAACTGATCTGATACTGGGATACTTCGTGATATTGCTTAATGCTGACTCTCTTGAACTAGCGGTGTCAATCTCTGTCTTCCTAGTCGACAGACAGGTCAGTCTTTGTATAGTTGCTGCATGAACACTGGGGGTCTGACAACACACAAAGTGGTAAATAGAGACCAAGAATTTTTTAGAACAATGTAAAATCTGGACAATAAGAATTAGAACGATGGTATTTACATATTCATCTGACAACTTGTGAAATTCATTGTTGCCAACTGATCTCAGACTACACTATACGAGGACGCAACTTCCCAGTGTTCTGTCCTGGTCTCTTGTCGGAACCAAAACAACTGACAGGTGACAATTTCTGATATTATTGCACATAAATGACCGAATGTTACAAAAGGAGTAGTGCGATTAGGTTCTAGGAACATAATAACTTTAAGGAGTTTGCGATGGAGTAAACAGTAGAAGAGAGGAATATATTACGGTCTTCTGTTCGGGTAACGGAACAGTAGTAACTACGAATAACGCTGAAGTCGTTGGACCATGCCTTAAATGTGTAGGATATTCATCGACTGACAGCACACGGTGTTGCCAAATCATTTAAACTGAAGCAATGTTTACGTTTAGGCAATTGAAGCGCTAACAAGTACTCTGAAACTCGAAAAAGTGTGATAAAGATATCATGTGGAAGTGAGGTAGTATATAGATGCGTATGCGGTCAATCGACGAGGCCTACTATGCGTATCTTCCCAAAATAAGAAAGAATGTGTTACGGTGCAAAATGAAACCGTAACAATATCATACAAGTTTTCCTAAAGTAATTCCTAATTAACTAAATAAACAAAAATAATGCCTACACCATTTCCCGTCTCCAAACTTGAGGAAATACCTAATTCATCCTGGTTACTCATTCTCTCAGCAATGACACCGATATACAGGGCGCTGTGATGTCCTTCGCCCTATTATTTCACAATTAATGATATTCATTCATACAACACAAAGAATATACAGAAAATTCACAATTATAATGGACATATATGTAGATAAACTAATACACTGCGGCTGCCCCAAGCAAGAGCACAGTAATTGTATTTCAGTGAATATGTGGAAAAAGTGGGCGCCCTACTCATTTCATTTCTGTTTCGGAAAATCGATTTTTTCATATTTTCTCCCCAGGCCACGCGTAAATTTCCCTTCATTATACTTAGAATCGATGTCCTTTTCAACCCTATTCGAGGCTTGTATGCGAAAATGGGGCACCAAAATCTGTCGCTATCTAACGGTCTGATTGTCTCCATTGAATATATAATCTGAAATACATTTGATATTTTCTGAATTACAGTTAACAAATTCTGAATTACAATTGACAAGATCTGAATTACAGTTGACTATTCTGAATTACAATTGATATCTTCTGAATTACAATTGACTTTTCTGAATTACAATTGATATCTTCTGAATTACAGTTGACTTTTCTGAATTACAACTGATACCTTCTGAATTACATTTGACTTATTTGAATTACAATTGATATTTTCTGAATTAAAATTGTAAAAGGTGTAGTCATCATGGCACAGGGCAAATACAACAGTATAGTGAGAGGGTGCATGAAGCAGGCCTTGAATACTGTAACTAGTTGGACCGATGAGGAAGGGCTCAAAATAAGTCCATCCAAATCGGTTATAGTGGCATTCACTAGAAGAATCAACATGGAAGAATTTGGAACTCTGAGACTCCGAGGTGAAGAAATCAATCTGTCAGGTGAGGCTAAATATCTTGGAGTTGTACTAGATTCAAGATTAACCTGGAACCAACATGTGGACAGAATAAAAAGAAAAGCGGAGGTGATACTTATATTGACCAGGCGCACGTATGGAATAAAAAGGAGATTCAAACCAAGCATGTTGTACTGGCTGTACACAGTGGTGGTTAGACCCATGAAAACGTTTGCATCTTTGGCATGTTGATCAAAGACGAAACAAATATCTGCTATGATCAAACTGAGCAAGGTCCAATGACTTGCCTGTCTGAGTATAATAATAATAATAATCTTTATTTCAGAATATGTCAACAATACAATAAACATATAATGACAACATATAATGAAATGACGTCACTGAGGGTTACAAGACACAATAATCTTGAGTGAATAGAAATATAAAATGTATAAATGAAGATAATTTTAAAGATTATGATTGAAATACTCTGCAATATTGTAAGGTTCCAGATGTGTGAGTAACTTTTTCATTTCCCTTTTGAATTTATTGATGCTGACCAATGCTTTTATTCCATCTGGTAATTTATTGAACAATCTAATTCACATGTATTGTGAGCTATTTTCAGTTACAGTGAGTCTGTGAACAGGGTAGTTAATATTTCTAGTACTAGTTTCATATTTGTGAGGGATGTAATTCATAATACACAAAGATTTATTTTTATAAAAGAACATTAAACATTCATAAATATAAATTGAATAAATGGTCAATATTTTGTTTGATCGGAAATACTTCTGCATGATTCCCTATATGGCATATTTAAGATTATTCTTAAAGTTCTTTTCTAAATGATAAATATTTTTTCCGTATCAAAACTGCTTCCCCAAAACATGATGTCATATTTAGCAGTTGCTTCAGAGTTTGCATGATACATAATTTTCATTGAACTGAAATTTAGAAATCTATTGAGAGTTCTCATGGCAAACACGACTGAATTCAGTTTCACGCATAATTTTGTTATTTGCTCAGACCAGCCTAAATATTCATTAATGTAAACACCTAAAAATTTAGTACAAGGAGCTATCTCTCTCTTTCTATTTTCCATATTTATGCTTGATGGACGTTCTATCTGTAGCTGTCTTGAACGAAACAGGATCGTATTAGTTTTCGATTCATTCAGAATCAAGTTATTACTTTCAAACCAATGTTCGGTACCGCCAAATAGATTACTTGCATTTTGCATAAGATCAGGAAAATTATTACCCCCGCATAAAATGTTTGTGTCATCAGCATAATTTGTGATGAACTGGTCTTCTTCAATACTAGTTGCACATAGATCATTCATGAAAATTATGAGAAATATTAGACCGACAATACTACCCTGTGGTATTCCGATATTTGATGATGATATTTCAGATTCATACATTTTTCCTTGATTTTTGATGAACACTCTTTGAGTTCGTTCAGTGAGATAAGATTTAGTCCATTTCAGAGCATTTTCTCTAACACCATATCTCTCTAGTTTAACCATCAACAGCTCTCTATCCAAACAAACATAAGCCTTGGAAAGGTCCAAAAACATTCCCAATGCTAGTGACTTTTGTTCCATGAAATATAATATATTTTGAGTAAAATGGCCGACATTGTTGACCTTCCTTGGATATACCCGTGCAACAGCTGCAATTAAAACAACACCAACAGCAGCAATGGAGGTGCTCTTGGATCTTTCCCCTTGCATCTTGTGATAGGGGGAGAGGCAAAAATGGGCCATTTTAGACTGGAAAATTCACAGGGATACAAAAGATTGGTGAAAACGTGGGACATGTCGAGGGACACATACTCAATATGAATACAGACCACATGTCACCCAGATATATATTCAACGCGAACTTCTCAGTAATGATAAGAGATCGTGAAGGGTGACAAAGAGATAATCTCTCTGAGAACAACCCCGGCTGGAGCACCTGGTTTACAGATGGATCCAAGACGGAATATGGAACAGGAGCTGGTGTATACTGTGTGGGAAGAAACCTAGGGTACAGTTCCGCTCGAACAACACACATCTGTTTTTAGAGCAGACATTTATGCCATACTCCAATGTGCGAGAACAATCAACCTGAGGTCTCAACGAAATGGGAGGATCAATATTTTCACGGACAGCCAAGCTTCACTCAGGGCACTGGATATTCCGAGAGTGACATCTATACTGGTGTGGGAATCCTGCGAGGAACTGAAATATCTGGCAGACCATAATAGATGACTCTACAATGGGTCCCAGGTCATTCAGGTATCGCAGGCAATGAAAAAGCCGATGAGCTTGCAAGACAAGAATCATCAACACCATACACTGGACCCGAGCCAGCAGTGGGGGTACCCAAAACAACGGTACGGAGTCACATAAGGAATTGGGTGAGAACAAAACATAGAGATAACTGGGAAAGTCTACCCATTAGCGCTAACGGGAGAACATTCATAATAGGACCGTCGAGGAAAAAGACTGAGGCCTGCTTCAGTGTAACAGGAATCAGATAAGGGTTGAAACAGGACCGTTGACTGGACACTGTCCACTCAAAGGACACCTGAATAAGATAGGGCTGAATAATGGCGACCTTAGCTGCAGACAATGTAACAAAGGGACAGGGACAGAGACAGCTCGACACATACTCTGCGCGAATGTGAGGCTCTGGATCATAAAAGGCAACGAATATATTAAAAACCTTTTTTGGATCCAGAAGAATATTACAAATACCCAGCAATCAACCTGCAAAAGCTTTTGCAGGGGACAAGGTTGTTGGAATGGGCGTCATAAAGTAAAGGAAAGCAAAGCGCAGTAAGCCCTGGAGGCTGAAGTGCTCTCCGGAGACCTGGCAGTGAAGGACAGGTCAGACGGCTTCCACAAGGGAAAAAATGGCATGGTTATTCGCGGACCCGTCAACTATGAAACGTGACAGGAGTCATTCGCCAACACGAAGGAGAAATTCTTATTATTATATAATTGACGAATTGAGGAACCTGCTCATGTCTGAACGAGAAGAATGCATTATTGTTATTTTTCTCAATCCACCCATATTCGGTTTGCAGAGATGGCAATGTAGTCTGCGCGTAGAACTTGCTCTACGATTTCTGATTGTCAAAGGGAGATTGTTGAACCATCAAAAGTCGTCGACTTTTTCGCAAATTTCTGGTTGATGTCATTGACCTTGAGTTTGTCGTACTTCCTTAACGCCATACATCTGACATACAAATGATTCGATTTTCTTCGAAATTTTCATCGTCGATAGCTTCGTCGTCGCAGTCCCCAAGCTCTGCAAATGTTGCCTGGTATTCCGTGGGATGTTGCAATAGAGTCCTGTAAATGCGTGGTACCCAGGAAGCGCTTTGCAAAAATCGGGGCCGAGATAACAATTTCTAGACATCAATGTATCGCTTCCCATTTGAAACTCCGATATTCATCTATATTTTCGTTCCGCTGGTTACGTGCTCCATATTCGCGAGCATTAAACAAAATGTTTGTATCGGAACAACGTATCACAACGGTTGACTTTTCACATGACATCTGACGTCACACGACACTGGGGTATGAGATTTTTCTACACATGACACGACTGGTGTGTGCCAGCCGAGAGGGAGGAACATAAAAGTGGAGTTGGTATGAGCAAGACTGGGTAGACTGTAAAAAAAATCGTGGGGTAGCAACACAGATGAACAGCGTTGTCGATAATTGAATGGTGGGATTGAAAAAAAAAGTTATGTTAGCAAGGATGAGTGGTATACAGAATCGATTAACAACTTGGTAAGAAAGTGAAGGACCAGTTTTTTTTATGCAGTTCGATTGAATCACAAATAACAATGATTAGGATACTACGAGCCGATGAAAAACTGTGTGTGTGAAGTGAGCAACAAAAAGGCAGCAACGTTTCTGTGAAATTCATTGATATCAACGATTCCGAAGTGCGGGTTTCATGCAATGAAATCAAAATAATTTCATCGAAATCGTAGTTTTCTAGGCATGAATCGTGATCATATGAATGGGTCATGTTCCAAAAATTTAGATATTGGAAAAAGTTACTAGACTTTTGAATAGGATGGAACGAGTAAAAAAATTAAGTATCTCTATTGGCATTAAATCTTGGGTAATATAACTGCCATGGGTCGAAAATAAGAAGGAAAGCCACCTGGAAATTTTCACATAATACCGAAAATACCAGATCAGATGACGGCCAAGCGAAAAAACAATGGAAATTAATATCGATGGTATTACTTCTATAATCAAATCATTGATATCTCGGAAAACAAGGAGAAAGCCACCTGAGAAATCTCACAGAATACGTAAAATATCACGATCTTTCCGAATTAAAATAATACGGTATTTTTAGATGGGACGGAAAGTCTCAGTGGGTTTTTGTTTTCATAAACGTAAAATTGTTTTTCCAATACTTTTTCCAATCATGAAATATAATGTTTCCTAACATTCATATTTCAGTTCAAATAATCACTTCTCAAAACAGAAATACTATTTCAGGTCAGAGAAAATGAAAAAATAAGGCAAGAACAGTACTGCTCTCCCTAGCCAAATAGGCGCATCTCGAAAATTTTGTTTTTGTTTTTTAATGCATTCCTCATCAATAACATAATTACTGAATATAAACATGAATATATCAATATAATTCTGAAGGCATCAATAACTCATATGCCTTAAAGACGTCAAATCCTAATTCACATAAACTCAATTATATCGGAAGTAAAATTGACTGGGTTATGTCTATTTGGCATAGGTTTGAACTCCTGTGGCGGTTAAGGAACAAATTCTGACGGGGCGTAGCCACTTCTCAAAAAAAATCCACTCGACTCAGTTTCAAACTGGGAGTGTGGTGATTAAGAAAAATTGAATTGTATCATGATGATAAAATAAGTGAAAGCCGTTCCAAACACTGCAAAAATTGTAGTGCGGTTCACTTCGAAAAATCCACAAGCCGAAAAATCTGGCTTGTTATTCTTGAATTGATATGCTAAATCCAATAACTCCTGCTTTTCTCGTGAAAAAGTTTCGAAATTTTCCTGGTATTTGTAGCAGAGTTCAGGCATCTTCATAGCTTCTCTGGTCACCCAGTCACAGCCAAAAATAACCATCACTGGCCCAGACTGTAACAAAAAATAATATTATAGAATATTTCTGGATTCCCTTGTAGAAAGTTATCACGTTCATTGAAGAATGAATCTGCTCGCACTGAAGTCCTGCAAACAAGGGAAAGAATTCGACATCCATGTCATCCCTTGTGAATCATAGGATTTTTTTTGTAAAAAAGTTTCATCAGTCAAGGGCATGGACGTAGAGGTCAGGGGCATATTGAGGAGGAAGAAAATATGAAAACGGATTTTTGTTTCACTCGAAATTAATTTGATTTTTTCGTTACAAGTAGTTATTGCGAATAGACGATCTGCATCAAGTTCCCAATGAGTTTTATTATTATTCTTTGTTAATGTCATTTGCCTAGAGGTTTGGTATGCCACTCATATTTGACAAATCTCAGTTCAGTTTCGCAATATATAAATTTAAAATGTTTGGATAAGTTTTCGACAATTAAATGGGCTCTGAGCAAGAAAGATCGACGTCGAAAAGCGATAGGTAGATGTTGTAGTTGACAAAATGGAATGGTATAGACCGGGCAGTAGTGATAGATTTCTTCAACCAATTTTGTACAGTCGGCCTGTGAGAGACGAAGCTGTCATAAAACACCACCCATATTCAGATTCAACATCTGCCATCGTAACGAAAATCTGACCTTTGCTCCATAAAGTAGCGATAGGAAGAAGGAAGAGGTTTGCAAAGTAAATGCCATAGGTACGAGCCGTACAGAACTCAATCAATTCACAAGGTATGTGAAATACGACGATGAAAGTTTCAAACAATAGATAATTCTTAAATGTTTGAATTATTATCAAATATTCCTTATGAAATAGCTACCAATACAAGAAAAAGTGATAAAAACTTACCAGAGTCATCAGGTATAACACGCCACTCAAAACCAAGTCTCTATATAAGATGTGTTCAGCCAAGGCTTGTCCTGACACGAACAACCAAAATACATTGAGCAGCTCTAAACTCAATATACAGCTTTGTACCAATCTGAGAAGAATTTGAATGCCGAATAATGAATTATATAATTCTGTGAAGTCGCATAGCTGTCTATATATTTTCCCAATGACAGTCAACGAACTATATCCGTCTTCTGGGTATAAAGTCTTTTCAACACCACTCTCAGAGAAGTGAATTTAGTGAAAATACTGCAGGTATATGCAAACATCAAGCTCATCATCACATTATCACAGAACATGTAGTAATAAACGAGACCATGCCTCAGATACTCGATTATTTCGTCCATTTCCATTGTTACAAGACTTAGACATGAGCCGCATACAAAACTCAAGCTAGTGATAACGAAAATTACATTGAAGTTTCTCATGTAGAAGGTTTCTCTCCTCTCATGTAGGAGAGAGCCAGTTTGTGAAAACCTATGGTAAAAGTCAGCCCACCTCTTTCTATTCCACAAGGCGGCTCCCAGAATGGTTAACATGTATTGTGAGAAACTAATGATTTCTCTTGAAGCTTGAATTAGAAATGAGCTATTGGTGTTCTTTTTCGACTCGAAATGTTTTATGAAACTGTACATCTGTAAGGCGGCTATGATCATAATGTGGATAAACGCATACAATTTGCCGTATATTCCTCTCATCCCCTGATCTTTGAAATCGAAAAGGGGACTGATTGCTAAACACTTTGCTACAGTGTAGCCGTTTCTGAATATATCAAACGAACTTTTTCTGTGAGCAATAACCATTTTTTCTCAGAACTATGGTGTTGAAGTTTACAAAATTGAAATGAACATATAGAGACAGTAGAACAGCGTTCGAATCGACCAGTTTGGGTTATTTATTGTGTGATAAATACCTAGTACCTACGGCAATTACCTGGCTCTGATTCATATCTTTTCTAACGATTACTAGATGAAAAATAATGACTGTTGAAAACATTCGGACCGTCAGTTTCCTATTTCCGGTTCGTGTATTGGATGACTGATGATAAAAATGATATTGCTCCAGTCATTATATCCAGTGGCGTAACTAAGGTAGGCCCAGCCCCTTGGCAAACATAGGGTCTGCGCCCCCCCACCCTATAAGTTATATCATATCATATATATATATGTATATATATATATATATATATATATATATATATATATATATATATATATACACTGTATTTCAAATACTTCGACAGTGAATACTGTACTCTTCAGGGGAGCTACAAATATTACGTCCTTTGTTAAAAATATGGATTAAAATTTACGACAAATGACATATGACAAGAATTTGCAAATGTGAATACTTCCCGCCACTACCATATTTCATGACCTCCAAATTGTTTTCGTTGCGACTACGCATGAATACCAGCAAGAGGCGTAGGTATTTCATATTCAAAAAAATGTCTGCACCCCGATTATTAGCCAGAGGCGGCGTGAAATTGAAAGATGCGTTCGAGTTGAGGCCCGATCGAGCGAGCAGTGCATTGGCCGGGCTTTCAATGCTACTGAAAACAATGGAACAGAACTCGCCCCGACTTTGAAAATAAATGCAATGAGGTGATTCAGGTTATTTAGAACGCACCCGGATTGTTTCGGGCATTCGGGCGTCAAATCGAACGCAGCCTATAATATAATCAGTTAGAACTAAGACTCCTTAAATTTCTTCAATGAGTTACACATTCCTCCTGATTTTTTTTCAATTGTCAATTGTGTATCTCTCTCTCTATCTATATGACATCCATCAGGTTTAATCATTTCAGATATAAATTTTTTTTGGTTATTGAATGCCTTTTGTTGCGCCCCCTTGGGCACTGCGCCCCTTGGCGCCGCCAAGGTTGCCAAGGCGTTATTTACGCCACTGATTATATCGATACTTCATCATAACAGTCATTATCGGAACCAGCAACTTGTTCACTTCACTTCCTATCAAATACATTACCTTCGTGGCCTCATGAGTTGTGAACCATTTCAAAATCAAATCCAATAATTTACATTCAAATACTGATGAACTGAATTGAAAATGTGTGTGAAGTTAGCAACGAAAAGTTAGCAACGTTTCTGTAAAATTCGTTGCCAGCCACGATTCCATAGGGCGGATTTCATGCAATGAAATTGAAACGTATTGACCAAAATCCAAGTTTTACTTAGCATGAATCGTAATCATAAGCATGGAGGATGACTGAAAAAACTTGAGAAAATAGAAAACATCACTAGTAGACTTTTGAATAGTACGGAAAACGTTAAAATTGAAAATGTCATTTTTGATGTTCGGAAAATATTTGAATTATATAATTAACCATTAGTCGGAAACGCGAACGGCTAACACTTGAAGCATGGAAATGATGACTGAAGAGTTCTCAAATCGGAGGGAAAGCCTGGAAAATTTTAATATCTTTATTGATGGTGACACTTTGATCATATATTGGCTCATAAGTCGAGAACAAGAGAGGGTGCCACTTAGAAATTTTCACAGAATACGTAAAATGACATGCTAATTCCGAAAAAAAATAGCACGGAATTCTCAGATCGGACGGAAAGCCTGAAAACATTGAAAATCTTTATTGATGGTGTCATTCTAATTAGATAATGGCTCATAAGTCGAAAACTAGAGAGGGTGCCACCTAGAAATTTTCAGAGAATACGTGAAATGACATGGTGATTCCGACAAAAAATAGCACGGAATTTTCAGATCGGACGGAAAGCCTGGAAAAATTAAAAATCAATATGGATGGTGTCACTTTGATCAGATATTGGATAATAAGTCGAAAACTAGAGAGGGTGCCACCTAGAAATTTCCAGAGAATACGTGAAATGACATGGTGATTTCGAGAAAAAATAGCACGGAATTTTCAGATCGGACGGAAACCCTGGAAAAATTGAAAATCAATATGGATGGTGTCACTTTGATCAGATATTGGCTCATAAGTTGAAAACTAGGAAGGGTGCCACCTAGAAATTTTTATAGAATACGTAAAATGACATGGTGATTCCGAAAAAAAATAGCACGGAATTTTCAGATCGGACGGAAAGCCTGTAAAAATTAAAAATCAATATGGATGGTGTCACTTTGATCAGATTTTCGCTCATTAGTCGAAAACTAGAGAGGGTGCCACCTAGAAATTTTCACAGAATACGTAAAATGACATGCTCATTCCGAAAAAAAAATAGCACGGAATTTTCAGATCGGACGGAAAGCCTGGAAAAATTAAAATTCAATATGGATGGTGTCACTTTGATCAGATATTGGATAATAAGTCGAAAACTAGAGAGGGTGCCACCTAGAAATTTTCAGAGAATACGTGAAATGACATGGTGATTCCGATAAAAAATAGCACAGAATTTTCAGTTCGGACGGAAAGCCTGGAAAAATTAAAAATCAATATGGATGGTGTCACTTTGTTCAGATTTTCGCTCATTAGTCGAAAACTAGAGAGGGTGCCACCTAGAAATTTTCACAGAATACGTAAAATGACATGCTCATTCCGAAAAAAAATAGCACGGAATTTTCAGATCGGACGGAAAGCCTGGAAAAATTGAAAATCTTTATTGATGGTGTCACTCTAATTAGATAATGGCTCATAAATCGAAAACTAGAGAGGGTGCCACCTAGAAATTTTCAGAGAATACGTGAAATGATATGGTGATTCCGATAAAAAATAGCACAGAATTTTCAGTTCGGACGGAAAGCCTGGAAAAATTAAAAATCAATATGGATGGTGTCACTTTGTTCAGATTTTCGCTCATTAGTCGAAAACTAGAGAGGGTGCCACCTAGAAATTTTCACAGATTACGTAAAATGACATGCTCATTCCGAAAAAAAATAGCACGGAATTTTCAGATCGGACGGAAAGCCTGGAAAAATTGAAAATCTTTATTGATGGTGTCACTCTAATTAGATAATGGCTCATAAATCGAAAACTAGAGAGGGTGCCACCTAGAAATTTTCAGAGAATACGTGAAATGACATGGTAATTTCGAAAAAAAAAGCACGGAATTTTCAGATCGGACGGAAAGCCTAGAAAAATTAAAAATCAATATGGATGGTGTCACTTCGATCAGATATTGGATAATAAGTCGAAAACTAGAGAGGGTGCCACCTAGAAATTTCCAGAGAATACGTGAAATGACATGGTAATTTCGAAAAAAAAAGCACGGAATTTTCAGATCGGACGGAAAGCCTAGAAAAATTAAAAATCAATATGGATGGTGTCACTTTGATCAGATATTGAATAATAAGTCGAAAACTAGAGAGGGTGCCACCTAGAAATTTTCAGAGAATACGTAAAATGACATGCTTATTCCGAAAAAAAATAGCACGGAATTTTCAGATCGGACGGAAACCCTGGAAAAATTGAAAATCAATATGGATGGTGTCACTTTGATCAGATATTGGCTCATAAGTTGAAAACTAGGAAGGGTGCCACCTAGAAATTTTCATAGAATACGTAAAATGACATGGTGATTCCGAAAAAAAATAGCACGGAATTTTCAGATCGGACGGAAAGCCTGGAAAAATTAAAAATCAATAAGGATGATGTCACTTTGATCAGATATTGGATAATAAGTCGAAAACTAGAGATAGTGCCACCTAGAAGTTTTCAGAGAATACGTGAAATGATATGGTGATTTCGAAAAAAAATAGCACGGAATTTTCAGATCGGACGGAAACCCTGGAAAAATTGAAAATCAATATGGATGGTGTCACTTTGATCAGATATTGGATAATAAGTCGAAAACTAGAGAGGGTGCCACCTAGAAATTTTCAGAGAATACGTGAAATGACATGGTGATTTCGAAAAAAAATAGCACGGAATTTTCAGATCGGACGGAAACCCTGGAAAAATTGAAAATCAATACGGATGGTGTCACTTTGATCAGATTTTCGCTCATTAGTCGAAAACTAGAGAGGGTGCCACCTAGAAATTTTCACAGAATACGTAAAATGACATGCTCATTCCGAAAAAAAATAGCACGGAATTTTCAGATCGGACGGAAAGCCTGAAAAAATTGAAAATCTTTATTGATGGTGTCACTCTAATTAGATAATGGCTCATAAGTCGAAAACTAGAGAGGGTGCCACTTAGAAATTTTCAGAGAATACGTAAAATGACATGCTCATTCCGAAAAAAAATAGCACGGAATTTTCAGATCGGACGGAAAGCCTGGAAAAATTAAAAATCAATATGGATGCTTTCACTTCAATTAGTTAATGGCTCATAATCATTCCAAATGACGAAGCACGAAATGGATAACGAACAAGTATACAAATCATATAATTTTGAAAACAGAAATCATAGCGAATATTTCTTGGAATAACACACAAGCTGCAACAGTGATAAGTATAACAATGGAATATTACAACGTCACAGAATATCACATAAAATAAAACACACATTTCAATGGCTAATAATATATTCTAACTTGTTCCAAATCTTCACTGTTCCATAGGGTCTGACTGAATCTGCTGAGTTCAATCCAAGCTCGTACACCCCTCCATCCAATTAATTTTCATGTGGTTCGATCCAAAGCTTGAAAGGTACTATTTATCTTCTAGGTATAAACTTCATCAGTTGCAATCAATATGTAGTGGCAATTGGTCGGTAGACTGGGTCATTTATTGAAGGTCGGAAAAAAACAGTCTTCAATAGTTAGTAGGGTATCCTTAATTCAACAGAACCAATAGATGCTGGTCTTCGGTATATTTGTGTTTGTTTATCTGGATTGGTCAAGAAATGTATCACTTCTAATTGGTCCTCACTGCAAGAAATCACTCCCAGTGACAGTCCTTTCACTAGCACCCAAGATCTTTAAGTAATAGAGGCTGGATATACTTGTCTCGATCTGATTTTCTCGATCAGTCAGCAGGCAGGGTTCTCCGAAAGACGTTGCCACTGATTGGTAGAAAGGATTCTGAGGATGAGCAATAGGTAGCCATACATCGATTTGATTGATATACCCATTAATATCACAAGTCTGGTGGGTAAATTATGCTCAAAAATATTTCCTCGAAAGCATTATTGCATAAAGAGGAGTCTGATAAGAAGGTAAAATAAATATTTTTAATTTTAAAAGTATTTTTTCGTCGTGGTTATCAAACCATATAAGGAAGGTTAAGAATGTATCGTTCACCTTCAAAAATTATTTCCTTATAATTTATTTTTCCTTGCACTGCAGATTAAGTATCAGAATAGTAGTAACTGAAGTGTAGTTCAATGATAGAATATATATACAACGTTCTTCATTTCCACCAGCGCCCTTCCGCCCCATTGAATAAGGCTGGCCTGCAAAATTTGTGTCATTAAAATGCTAATGGTAAGATTTGCCCCATTGTCAGTTGTAAACTGGTTTTTCTTTGTTGTTGTTTTTTTTATACATATTTCGAGGGTTGTAGCGGGTGAACACCACGATGTAGGCGACTGACAATAAGCGAGCGTCGATTATTTTCCTGAAATCTTTGCTTTCCCAATGTTCCCAGTCGTAAACTTACGACAAATTTTGCTCACTTTTTTTATACAGATCGGTCAGCCCCCTACCCTAACTTCGCCCCGGAAATCATGTATGGCGAGAATCTCTGTAGCATGGTCGACATCGATAATACAAGTTTCAGTGGTCGATGGGCGTAAACTTATCACTACCAAAAATAGTGACACGGGCTCTTGGTCTATGACGAAGGCTGGTAACATATCGTGCCAGTGGCTTGCCAACTGAGTTGTTCGGAAAAATTTCAAAACTATTATTTAGGTACTGATTTTGATTACTACAAGTTTGTGGTTGGCTCTTTGGAAGGATACAATAAAAATTTCAATGAATATACATTTTCAGTGAACAATTATTTCGAAATTAATCATAAAAGGAATGAGTTGTGATAAAAATAAAAACAGTGTGAAGATAGGTATACCCACCCACCCATATTTATTGCTCATTTGAGCCATATAAATGATGGTGGATTCATGCAGTAATCGTAGCTCGGAAGGGAGACATCGTAACTCGCAAGTTGGACATCGTAACTCACAAGTCGTAAATCTTAGTTCGTAACAAAATATACACCCAATGAGAGTAGTAACCCAATGTTTCAGAGAGTAGTGATGACAGCAAATTTGAAAAAAAATTGTTGAAATTACTGAAATATGTACAAAAACAAGAATATGGTTTAAAAGAGACACAAATTGAGATCAATTGAAAATTCCGTGCAATTTTTTTTCGGAATCAACATGTCATTTCACGTGTTCTCCAAAAATTTCTAGTTGGCACCCTCTCTAGTTTTCGACTTATGAGCGAAAATCTGATCAAAGTGACACCATCCATATTGATTTTTTATTTTTACAGGCTTTCCGTCCGATCTGAAAATTCCGTGCTATTTTTTTTCGAAATCACCATGTCATTTCACGTATTCTATGAAAATTTCTAGGTGGCACCCTTCCTAGTTTTCAACTTATGAGCCAATATCTGATCAAAGTGACACCATCCAAATTGATTTTCAATTTTTCCAGGGTTTCCGTCCGATCTGAAAATTCCGTGCTATTTTTTTTCGAAATCACCATGTCATTTCACGTATTCTCTGAAAATTTCTAGGTGGCACCCTCTCTAGTTTTCGACTTATGAGCCATTATCTAATTAGAGTGACACCATCAATAAAGATTTTCAATTTTTCCAGGCTTTCCGTCCGATCTGAAAATTCCGTGCTATTTTTTTTCGGAATGAGCATGTCATTTTACGTATTCTCTGAAAATTTCTAGGTGGCACCCTCTCTAGTTTTCGACTTATGAGCCATTATCTAATTAGAGTGACACCATCAATAAAGATTTTCAATTTTTTCAGGCTTTCCGTCCGATCTGAAAATTCCGTGCTATTTTTTTTCGGAATCATCATGTCATTTCACGTATTCTATGAAAATTTCTAGGTGGCACCCTTCCTAGTTTTCAACTTATGAGCCAATATCTGATCAAAGTGACACCATCCAAATTGATTTTCAATTTTTCCAGGGTTTCCGTCCGATCTGAAAATTCCGTGCTATTTTTTTTTCGGAATGAGCATGTCATTTCACGTATTCTCTGAAAATTTCTAGGTGGCACCCTCTCTAGTTTTCGACTTATGAGCCATTATCTAATTAGAGTGACACCATCAATAAAGATTTTCAATTTTTCCAGGCTTTCCGTCCGATCTGAAAATTCCGTGCTATTTTTTGTCGGAATCACCATGACATTTCACGTATATTAATTTTTACAGGCTTTCCGTCCGATCTGAAAATTCCGTGCTATTTTTTTTTTCGGAATCACCATGTCATTTTACGTATTCTATGAAAATTTCTAGGTGGCACCCTCTCTAGTTTTCGACTTATGAGCGAAAATCTGATCAAAGTGACACCATCCATATTGATTTTTAATTTTTCCAGGCTCTCCGTCCGATCTGAAAATTCCGTGCTATTTTTTTTTCGAAATAAGCATGTCATTTTACGTATTCTCTGAAAATTTCTAAGTGGCACCCTCTCTAGTTTTCGACTTATGAGCGAAAATCTTATCAAAGTGACACCATCCATATTGATTTTTAATTTTTCCAGGCTTCCCGTCCGATCTGAAAATTCCGTGCTAATTTTTTTCGAAATAAGCATGTCATTTTACGTATTCTCTGAAAATTTCTAAGTGGCACCCTCTCTAGTTTTCGACTTATGAGCGAAAATCTTATCAAAGTGACACCATCCATATTGATTTTTAATTTTTCCAGGCTTCCCGTCCGATCTGAAAATTCCGTGCTATTTTTTTTTCGGAATGAGCATGTCATTTTACGTATTCTCTGAAAATTTCTAAGTGGCACCCTCTCTAGTTTTCGACTTATGAGCGAAAATCTTATCAAAGTGACACCATCCATATTGATTTTAAATTTTTCATGGCTTTCCGTCCGATCTGAAAAATCCGTGCTATTTTTTTTCGGAAGGAGCATATCATTTCACGTATTCTCTGGAAATTTCTAGGTGGCACCATCTCTAGTTTTCGACTTATTATCCAATATCTGATCAAAGTGACACCATCCATATTGATTTTCAATTTTTCCAGGGTTTCCGTCCGATCTGAAAATTCCGTGCTATTTTTTCTCGAAATCACCATGTCATTTCACGTATTCTCTGAAAATTTCTAGGTGGCACCCTCTCTAGTTTTCGACTTATTATCCAATATCTGATCAAAGTGACACCATCCATATTGATTTTTAATTTTTCCAGGCTTTCCGTCCGATCTGAAAATTCCGTGCTATTTTTTGTCGGAATCACCATGTCATTTCACGTATTTTCTGAAAATTTCTAGGTGGCACCCTCTCTAGTTTTCGACTTATGAGCCATTATCTAATTAGAATGACACCATCAATAAAGATTTTCAATTTTTTCAGGCTTTCCGTCCGATCTGAAAATTCCGTGCTATTTTTTTCGGAATGAGCATGTCATTTTACGTATTCTGTGAAAATTTCTAAGTGGCACCCTCTCTTGTTCTCGACTTATGAACCAATATATGATCAAAGTGTCACCATCAATAAAGATTTTCAAATTTTCCAGGCTTTCCCTCCGATTTGAGACCTCTTCAGTCATCATTTCCATGCTTCAAGTGTTAGCCGTTCGCGTTTCCGACTAATGGTTAATTATATAATTCAAATATTTTCCGAACATTAAAAATGACCTTTTCAATTTTAACGTTTTCCGTACTATTCAAAAGTCTACTAGTGATGTTTTCTATTTTCTCAAGTTTTTTCAGTCATCCTCCATGCTTATGATTACGATTCATGCTAAGTAAAACTTGGATTTTGGTCAATACGTTTCAATTTCATTGCATGAAATCCGCCCTATGGAATCGTGGCTGGCAACGAATTTTACAGAAACGTTGCTAACTTTTCGTTGCTAACTTCACACACATGAATTGAAAGAGGGTGAAACATGAACTAATCTAATCAACAAACATTTGATATGTTAAATCGAACTGGATGAAAATCCATATCAATAAACAATATTAGTTTTCTCAAAGATTCTCACTAACAAAGGGTTTACAAAACTGCGACGTTAATCGCTATACGATAGTTTTCTCAAACTATCAAAAAACTAATATCTGAAACTAAACTGAAACAGAAAACTTAAGTTAATTTAAATGCAGTTGATCAAATGATGGAAATATTAAAAATTCAAATCAGAAAAATTGGCTTTCAGTGAGCAGAAATTAAATGAAAAGCCAAAACTGTCAGAAATTAAAGTTCAATTGAGATGAATTTCAATTTCAATAATCAGAAAACAAATGAATGAATGAGCGATATTGAACAAAAATAATAATGAATATATATTCCTAAACAAGATAAACGGAAGGCAGAGTTAATCAAAATTGAAATTCAGAAATTAAAAAATAGATCAGGCAAGTGGTACTTTCACAAAACAAAAATTTTCAACAGCACTTTGATGGTGAGAAATCGTTGAGTGGTCTATATTAAAACAAATAAATGCGTGAGCTGGGGGTTGGAAGTAAATGTTTGGGGGTAGTGTAAATGAGTGAAAACGGTATTGTCACAATTTCTGACGGATGGTGACGTCCTAGAGAAAAGTTTCCAATGTAGAAGTTACAGATCTTCAAAAAGTCTAAAACAATTGTATGAATGACTTTTGCACATATTCTCCAAATAACCGATATGAATGCGAAAAACTGTGTTTTTCATTTTTTATTTTTCATTTCCACAAAAGTTTTTATATTTCGATGAAGTTCCGTACAAATATACTTTGTACGAATCGAATAGTTCCAGAGATAATAAACTTTTTCGTCAAAAATACGTTCTTTCAAACTCATTTCCTCCTTTAGAGAGTTATCCTGAATTGTTTTTTTCTGGGCTCATTATCTTCCTTTCTATCTATAGTTTCCAATCATGTAATAAAAAAGTATTGTCTCCATTCAAAAACACGCTCAAAAATGAAAGAAACAATAAAAATAGTATTCGCAACTGTGAATTTGTTAATAATTGTCGATTTTTTATTGAAATTTACAAAAATTTCAAAAAATGAATCACATCATTCAATTCTACGGAAAAAAAACATGAAAACTTTGTTTCATTTTCTGGGGAAGGATATTTTTGTTGAATGGAATTAATGAAAATAAAATTTTGATACCACTGGCAAGAATCATGATCACACAGTCACATATGAACAATAATTGTGTATAGAATTGGCATTATAAAAATGTTTCAAGCGAATCTGAAACTTCTTGATGGTTCAAGAGTGTGTGATAATTTTTCGAATTTAAAAGTGAGCATTTTATACCGTACAAATCTCAAATGATCTGGGGATTATTATTCTTTAGTGCACTTCTGTATCTATCTAGTATGTTGGCTTTTGCTTCCTTCAAGGCGCATTTTATTATATTGTGCACTTGTAAATTGAAGAAATTAATTTACAGCCATTTCGGGTAATAACCTCCGGGTCTGCAGCAGTCACAAAGAACTCAGTCACCTCTCCAGTTTCAAATAGTGCATTAAATGTTGTTTTTTCCTGTTGTCTGCAAAACCAGACATTATGTCGCAGCCAGTAGAGCGATGTGAAAATCCAACAATTGAAGTTGGGCACGAAATAGGGAACATGCATGATTTTTGTAATGTCTTTGAAATTTGGATAAGAATAGATATATTCAGATTACTGTTCCAAGCAAAATGTGAAAAAACGAATGAATAAAATAAATAATAAATTTTAGCCTTTCAAACACCACGCTGTATCGCACCCTTTAGTTGCTTGGTCTAAAATCAGTAAACGAATTTTATCAAGCAGAAATCGAACGATTAGCACTATAAAATGAAATGAACAGAGATAAAACAAGAAATGCTGGTGAAATGAAAATTGAATTCCAATTAAAAGAGGTAAAAAATAGTGGAATCAAATAACAGAACACCGAAAAAATAATGAATTATCAAACCTCCAGGTTGAGTGTATTCACGACGTTTCGCTTACTGCTATCCGCCGCAATCGTCTTCGGGTGATGACTGACTCAACAAATTCCAACTGATAGTAGAACACATATTTTTCTATTTCTTGTAACCATCGCCTGATTCGAGTATTTTATTTTGTTTAAATTATAACACTTCACATAACGATCACGAATGTTAACTTATTTCTGCTGCAGAGCTTTCCCTGAAACAATATCAAAGCATTCATGTTTTTGCAGGTACTTGGCAAGTGGCATGACGTTTACAGATCTTCACTACGTATCCAGATCAGGAACATCAACAATACGTAACATTATAAGGGACGTATGCAAAAAAAATGGGAAATTATACTCAATGAATGCATTCCACCAGAATCGGAACATATGTGGATTTGCTCAGAATGCCAATTTTCCAAACTGCTTCGGAGCCATAGATGACAAACACATAAGACAACGTAGTGGTACATTATTTTACAATCAACCACATTATTTCTCTATCGTATTATTAGCAGTTGTGGATAAATCATACTTTTTTCGATATGTTGACGTGGGAGCCTACGGTAAAGAATGTGATTCCTGTATTCAAAGATTCAACATTTTGCCATGCATTGAATGCGGATGCTTTGCATATACCTGGTCGCAAATGCTTACCACAAACAGAACATCAGGCTGTATAACATATGTTCTAATTGGAGATGAAGCTCTCGGATTGACTAACAAATTTTTACGCCCGTACGGTGGAAACAACTCAACACAACAACAACAACGTGTCTTCAATTACCGTTTTTCACGTGCCAGGGGTTATGTCGAGTGTAGATTTGGTATTTCAAGCAACAAATGGGGAAATTTTTCATAGACCTATGAACGAAAATCCTGACTTTGCCATTGACATTGTAAAAGGAACTTGTTTTCTGCATAATTTGGTTAGAATGAGAAATGGTTTCAGTATCGTAGATGCCGTAGAAGTTGCAGACGATTTTGCAGAATATTTTAATAGTGAGCCAGGTTTGGTACCGTGGAAATTACTAAAAATTCAACTGATTTTGTTTTTGCTATTTTTCATCATATACCTTCTTCTTCTTTCTCGGACAAGTCTTCACAGTTTGACTTGACACTATGCACGATACGAAACCACTGCGACACTGTACACGGCGCCGGCGATTTGAAAATTCTCCTTCGTGTGTTGAGTCACATATACCTGCATGTATTGAAACGACTACGGCAGTGGTTGATTTACAAAACGGCGGCCGTGTGTTCGCCGGCCAAATTTTGAATCTAACGGCGGCCAGCCGGCAGAATTGCCGGCACCGTTGCGTGTGTCAGGTGTCAGGTTGCATTCGAAGGTACAAAAAAAAGCTTGTCCATTTCATGTTGGCACGGGATTAATGACGTATATGCGCGGTCATGCGCGGCAGAGAGCACTTGACGGCTGAAAGTATAATCGGAGACAAAAACTTTTCTCGTTCTCATTACTGGGTATGTCGAAATATATTTCAATTAAGTGTTATGTAAGTTATGAAGAAATAGTTAAGGCATAAATATTTCTTCATGGATTAGCTATAAGAGAAAGGAAAAGTTGAATTCAATACAAAACTTGTTTTTTTGCAAGTGGATTAGTAGGTACTAGAATTATACTAGGTGAGTATTAACATGAACATATAATGTCTGTTTTTTTCTATAATGTTACTTATGTTGACCATGTATACAGAGATATATTTATATACTTTAATTTTTGGTTTTGACAAACAATTCGTACACCATTTTATAATGCCGAGTTTACATTGTCAAAAAATATTTTCAGATTGCTCATTGTATTTCCAGTTTGAAATTGAAAACAAACGTATGGAAAATTCACATTCTACATTTTCTGCATAATGAATGTATTGCATATCTCATATCGTCTGTTAGCGTTCTCAAGCCCATCCTTCTAAAACAGTCGAGCAATGGAATATTGTACTCCGTTAATGTGCGTTCTACTGGAACCCGTTCGACTGACTCAGACCAGCAACGTGGTTAACGAGAGGAAACCGTTTTGTTACGAACTTTTTATATCTGTAACATGTCAACAGCCAGAATCAAAACTGAGAACCCATCGGGTACATACTACTCAAGCCTGATCGTCTGAAACAGACGAGTAGCAGACATCACGGATGAAAACCATCAAAATTGAGGACAAAAATACTTTTGTTTCCTTGGAAGAGAAAACATTGCAATGCACGATGGACAACAGCCAAGTAAAAATCCATCGTCACTCTACTTTTAACTTTCCTCAAGCTATCATATCCACCTCTATAATTCTATTCGTTTTCTAATTTATGATGTATTCGACGCAACGAAGGAATTTTTTTCTCTGTCATTCGAAATTTATGATGATTTTTCTTGAAAGTGCTTCGTCAAAATCATCTGAGGTAGTCTTAGGATGTGACACTGACTTTTTTTTTGGTGTCGAAAATGCAGGGCTCTGACTCACTCCACTAGCAAGAGAAACTCTTTCATAATAGTTTTGGAGTGCTTAAGCTGTTATAGGTTGGTTTGCTTCAGCTTCTACAAGCATGAAATTCGAAAAATTCCACGACTTTGTCCGCGTAGCACTTTCCCCTTTATTCTCGACATAAATGCCATAGCGAAATTAGGAAATAGTTTTATAATTAATTTTATCTACACCCGTACTCTAATAATACACCTATATGCCCACAACCCGTTTTATAATGAAATCCATTACGATACAGATTTTCATTACGATACAGATTTTCAACCAATAGAAACCCATTATTTTTCAATCAAGCATGATGTGCAAGCTTTGCATTTTGACGTTTGTCAAGTCAAAATCAGTAGGTATTGAATTTTTTAAGAATTTAGTCAATTTTCGATAATCGTATGATAATGTCTTATAGCAGTGATATAGACGAATTACCAGCGACCCTCCACAGATGTCTTAGACAAGCAAAAAATACAATCGAAAGGATTATATTTTTCATTTGACAAATGCAAAACATATATTTTTATTTTAAAGATAATTCCATGAACTGTTGTGTCCGAGTGGTCAACGGCGCTGTCAGTGGCCAGTTACGTCCGGGTTCAATTCCTGACCTCGGCAGAAGTTTTTTTTTCCATTTCTTTCTTCTTTTCATCTCTCATTGTTGTATTTTCCGTGGTTATACCATTAATTATAATTTTGTAGAATTTTTCAAAGAAATACGATTGATTACCTACTATTATTGTGTTCAATAAAAATACCTAATAATATAAAATTTTTAGTTCTTCATTATTTATTGGGTGTAGATAAAATAGCGTATGCAACTCTCATGTAATGGTTATTAATACACTCGCATAAACCATACGAAACTCACCTTCGGCTCGTTTCGTATCCCGGTTTATGCTCATGTATTAATAACCATCATTACACGATTGTTGCATAATATACTAATTAGAACTATAGGTTATGACAACCAATATCATCACGGTTCATTTTTTCAATCTCAGCCACCTTCAAATAATCTAAAATGATTTTCAGACAGGACTCACAACACAACGAACAAAACGAAACGAGAATCTTCGATTCAAATGAGACAATGCCGTAATATTAAAGATAATGCATTACGGCGACTTTGTTATCACTCATTTTACGACGACTTGCTCACAAATAGTATATGTTTGAATGCGAATTTCAATGTCAGAATATAGAAATAACTCATATTTTCCCATTATTCATTCGATATGTTCACCATAACGTAACACGATTCAAGAGGGAAACATTATTTATAATCAATCTCATAATTATTTATCATTCATTGAATCTATCTGACAATCCACGAGTTGATCTTATGAATTCAACACAAGTAGTGCGTAAATTCAATCCTGTGCCACTCGTCAATTTCATAATGTAGGTATCTATCATATTGGGTCCCGTCGCCGTTTGTTCAGCCAGTTCTGTCGAGCCAAACTTATTTCAACTTTTGTCACGATCTGTACCTACAAAAACGTATCAGTGCGCAACTGGAGAGGCGGAGTTATCGTGCCAACCAGAAATGGATAAGCTTTGTATGTGAAGTAATTATCTTCGGTTTTCTCGCCGGCCGGCTAAATAACCAGTCGTGGACAAGAAGCCTAAGTAAGCTTCTCTGTCTCTGTCAGCCAACAGGCAGTTTGATATGTAGGTGGCTGATAAGCGTGAGGTGAAGGCAAATGAGCAATGAAATGGGTGAAGCAATGAATAAATGGAAAAAACTTGCCTAATATATCGGTTGCTAATTAATGTCTCTGAGGGTAGGTTGGATATCCAGTCTTCGTCGTGGTTCTGCAAAATTAATTTTCCATTCTTGGAATAGGATGGTGTATTTCTTTCATATATTCATTAATAGTCATTTTATAGTTAGCACATATTCTGATATCTTTACCGTACTTCTTTTGAATATCTATTAGTAGTAACTCTATAGTTTTCGCATATTCTGATATCTATTCCGTTGGCTTTTGTAAGAGGTACTAATAGAGTTCCCCTAGTCGCATTTGGTATAGATTTAATTACCCTTTCAGTTTAACATCTCTATGTCACTTTTTACCTCTTCCCTAAATGCAAACAGTATCGGTATCCGAAAATTTGGTACAGCATCATCATATACCTGTTTCTAACCTTATCTATTCATATTTGTATGTGCCTAACTTCTTTTTTAATGAATCTAAAAACCTATCTAGAATTTCATTTAAAATAACATCATTATGTTCAGAAATAATCAATTGTCTAAAGCTATCCATCTTTACTTTTTCACTGTAAATATCAGTTCCATTTAGCTTCAATTTAAATTGCAGCCAAATATCTTGGTCTAATAAACACCTGGTAGCTCCTTCAACGACCAAGAATTCACATTATCTAAAAATATTTATAATTGTGGCGTCCATCTCAGTTTGGTCTATTGGTTTTACAAAAGAACTGTGGCAAACCTTCAGAACAACATTTGTGCAATTCAAGGTAATTGAAATATTTTTTATATATTTCAAACGGCAAACAAGATATGCCTGCTCCAGTATCAACCTCGAATTGCACTGAGTTTTCATCAAGCGAAATATTTGAATTATCAGGTTTTACTGATCTATTGCCAGCCAAACTCAAAATTTCAACATTGAAAAAATCTAATTCATTCATTTTTCTCCGACCTAACTTCAACATCATCTGTCCCTACTTAAGTCCTACAAGAATTAATAATATGCCCTTTGTTGTAGCAGTTTCTGCAGACAAAACTCTTGTTTCGGAAATTCATAAAAATTAAGTCAAAATCTACAACATACCAAAAATTCAGGGAACTTTACCGAAAGCCATTTTCCATTAGGGGTGCGGGATCGATTGATAGATAATTCATCTATAAGATTATAAATTCATGAGATTCCATTCCACTCAAGTCGAAAACAAAAAGATAAAACAATCTTTTATGTAGTCAGTCAGTGTATTCGGCCATTAGAATCATGAGAGAAAACATGGAGATGTGATGTCGCGAGATGTTTTTTCAAATTTTCAATGACTTACACTCACCAAATTTCATAAAATTGGCGTTCTTCGAGGCCGTATTGAGAGACTCAATTTATATGTAGTATCACAAGAATAAGTTACTATTGAACTTTTATTTTATTTCATTTAGACATTGCTCGAATCTAAGTTTTAATTGAATGGAATCAACTTCCAGTTAGGTTAATAGTGGGAGGTAAGTTATAACTATATTTTATATGTGTGACTGATAAGTTGATATTTCCTGCGGATGAATACTGAATACTTCCATTTGTGGGTTTTGCCTCGAAATCTATAATAGTATATTATGCAACGATCGTGTAATGATGGTTATTAATACATGAGCATAAACCGGGATACGAAACGAGCCGAAGGTGAGTTTCGTATGGTTTATGCGAGTGTATTAATAACCATTACATGAGAGTTGCATACGCTATTTTATCTACACCCAATAAATAATGAAGAACTAAAAATGTTATATTGATAGGTAGTTATATTAAATAAAAGTAGATAATCAATCGTATTTCATTGAAAAATTCTACAAAATTATACTTAATGGTATAACCACGGAAAATACAACAATGAGAAATGAAAAGAAGAAAAAATGAAAAAAAATTCCTGCCGAGGTAAGGGCTGCTATTCTTGAAATGAATCCGTATACGACTTTGTCTTGTGTCGCAGTTTAACACATCTAGTCCATATATCTCTACGTCATTCTATTCGTATGAAAACAAATCCGCATGACTCAAGAATTGCAGCACAGGATTTGAACCCGGACGTAACTGATCACTGCCAGCGCCATTGACCACTCGGACATGAGAGCTCATATAAGATAAGATAAAAACATATGTGTTGCATTTGTCAAATGAACAATATAATCCTTTCGATTGTATTTTTTTCTTGTCTAAGACATCTGTGGAGGGTCGCTGGTAATTCTTCTATATCACTGCTATAAGACATTTTCATATGATTATCGAACATTGACTAAATTCTTCAAAAATTCAATACCCACTGATTTTGACTTGACAAACGTCAAAATGCAAAGCTTGCACATCATGCTTGATTGAAAAATAATGGGTTTCTATTGGTTGAAAATCTGTATCGTAATGAAAATCTGTATCGTAATGGATTTCATTATAAAACGGGTTGTGGGCATATGAGTGTATGATTAGAGTACGGGTGTAGATAAATTATATTAAACTATAATGTTGCAACATTATAATTGAACACTATAATTATTTTGCGATGTTTTTTTATTCAGATTGCTGATCACAAACATCGAATAATGTTTGCTAAGAAGAAACAGAAATGCCCCATTATATCACCATAACAGAAAAATCTTGTTGACCCTCTTATTACATGAGTGAACAATATGAAATCATTAACCTTCACTGGAAAATAAATTGTAGCTGTCATGAGGATCTGGAATTTGAATATTGTTTGAAAACAATTGGTGTGTTCAAATAGCATTGAAGTACAATAAAGCTATGCTCAACCGTGTTGAATTATAGTTACTTCAGTTTCAGATAGGTAAATTTCACCCCAGAGACAATGAACTGATTCCTGCAGATTTTCTATAAGTAAATGGAATATATTTACAATGAAAAAGGTAATAAGTATGTGAATATATTATAGTCTATGTATGTATCCAATGATCCATATTTTTATATATTGCTTATTTTTTAGCACTAATGGGATTTCTGTTTATTCAAAATATCATGCAGAGAAGTATTTCCAATGGACATGTTGCATGTCTGAGAAATGCACTATAAAAATATAATTATTACTATCGACATACTAGCTCGAGAGGTCGTAAAGTAGCTCACAATCATACTTATCGAAACGCCAACAAGTATTGTTAATTAACAGGAACATACTATGTTGTAACAACACTCGTAGTTCTGGGGCATCTTCCTGATTTTTCAGTAACATAATGCTATTTCAACCATAGAGAAACTCGGAAAAACCTACATTTCTACAAGGTGATCTATATAATTAATTTGCCGTCTCTCTTATAGATTATTTCGCAAAAGTAAAATACAAAATTAGGATGCATAATGATCGGTCCTAACAACCTTGAAAGCAGCTTTTACCCAGTATACTTGGTTTTTGAGAGATATAATTTTCTAGCATGGTTCTTTCTTTTTCAGAAGGCATTTACAGAATTCATTCAATAAGAGAAGGAAGGGCTATGGATATAATATTGTCCGATGGGTCAGGCTGCCAAACGATTACTATCGAAACAGAATAGTGAAAATTGAATGTTTCACCACCATATTATCCAGAATGTGAAATTCATTTTTTCAATATACAGTGCACGGCTAAATTATGGAACAAATTCGATATTTCGCAAGCATTTTGCTTTTGACAAAAATCCTGAAAGTGGTCGATTTTTGTTTTTAAATTCCGATTTCTGTATGTTTTTTAAAGAGGTTATGTCACTGGTTTTGACGTGGTGACGTAATCGGTATTTTTTTTAAATGGAAATATATGTGTTGTGATACTTCATCTGAAAGGTCTTTCAATACTGCATTCAATGATAATGAATAATTTGAATTATTTGTATAGGGTGAACAGAAATTAATATTTTATTTCAATAAGAGAATAACTTTATATCATCAATCTCTTGACAATAAGCAAATCTACAGACACATTCCTTTTGCACATTGCGAATAACTTCTGGAGTAATTCTGCTGATTTCGAGCCCAATTCGATTTTCCAACTCCTGTAGATTTTGTGGCCTATCTACATAGACTTTAGATTTCAAATAACCCCACAAAAAAAATCCAGGGGTGTAAGATCTGGAGATCTTGGGGGCCACTCTATCGGTCCGCGTCTATCACCTCCTAGGAAAATAGTTATTCAAAAACTCGCGAACATCACGTGCATAGTACGGGGGTGCACCATCTTGTTGCAACCATATACTTTCATTTGGTAGGTTAGGATTGTTGGCGTTTGGAAAAATATCAGCAAGGATAGGTATATGTTCATTTCTTAAAAATTCCAAGTAACGCTCCCCTGTGAGATTTCTTTCGATAAAATAAGGGCCAATAATTCTGTCCTTTATTATCCCTGCCCAAACATTGAGTTTCTGAGGGTATTGAGTATGCCCGTCCATCATCCAGTGAGGATTATCGCCTACTCCAATATCTGCAATTTTGACGATTCACTGAACCATTTAGGCAGAACGTAGCCTCATCGGAAAACATAATTTGTTCAATAAAACGGGTATTGCGGTTACATAAATCCTGCATAATTTCACAGAACTCCATACGGCGATCGGGATCATCTTCATTGAGTTGTTGATGGAGCTGTACTTTGTATGGATGATACTTTTCTGCTTTTAGAATACGTAATTCAGAGCGTTGGGATACGCCATGGTCTGCTGCAATTTGTCGTGAAGTACTGTGAGGATTATTCTCTACACTCAATAGAACATCAAGTTTCACGTTTTCTTCTACTCTAGGACGTCCGGCAATCGGAATGTACTTGACATGACCAGTTTCTCTAAATTTTTTCTCAATCTTACTTACTGTTGAACGACTGATAGGTCTTTTTGGATACTTCGCAATGAACAAGTCGCATACCTCTTGCTGAGTTCTGGTTCTATCTCCGCATCCAACAAAAATTAAAATTTCTATACGTTGGGTTTCACTTAAAGTAGCCATAGTTTACTTTCAGAACCTTTCCACTTGAAATATGTGGTGAATATTTCTCAAAACGTCTTAAGTAAGATATTTCAACTGACATTTACTTGACACTCACTTGACTTTTATGACATTGATTTACGATTGTCTTTTTTATATTCCCGTAGAGTGTAGAGCGGTAGACCGATCAAAAACCTGATTTGTCACGGTTACAAATTTTTGGGAGTGAAGCATTTGCTAAAGTTTTGGGATACCCCAAGAAACTGGACAGTCGCAGCAAAATGTTCACCTGTGTTGGCTACGGTTGAATGGCTATCGGCTGTGGGATTCAGAAAAACAACAAATAATAACTCGTAGAGATGTCGTATTCAGAGATAAAAAATCCTACACTAATGTGTTGACTGATGAATGTCATAATGAAAATATGTCAGAAATATATGATACTGAAAACCATGGTGATGAGAAAAGTTCAGACAATATCATGGAATTCTGGGAAATGACTTGGTTGATAATCAGTCTGAACATTGAAATGAAGATGAAAGTTCATATGAATTGAGGAGAAATGAAATAAGCAATAAAGCCACTGGCTCAGGAGAAGAAAATAGACATAGAACTGTCAGAAGACCCAAGAAATATTTATGTTTGAGGGGATTAGAGCCTTGGCGGGAGCTCAAAGAAGTCAAATTTCGCATTTTTCAACACTATTTTATTAGCTTCACTTGTAACTGACAATGTAATACAATCTTGGAAGTCAATTTTCACCCACTTCCAATCGTCTGAATAATCTGAAATTTTTCACACATATCAAGGACCGACGACAATACAAGAATTTCATAATATTTATGTAATTATAATGATAATAATAAGAATTTTTTATTTCAGTTTTCACTCAAATCAAATCCTCCGAATAATCTAAAATTTAGCACACATATCAAGTACCGACGAATGTAAAAATTGAATAATAAATTATAGTTTTGAAAAAACTAAAGACACGCGCTTTTATAGTACTATGAAATAAAAAGTAAAGAATAATATTAAAATTTAACTTTTATGTTAACAAAGCGGACGCGGACCGATAGAGTGGCCCCCAAGATCTCCAGATCTTACACCCCTGGTTTTTTTTCTTGTCGTGGATGGCATTTTGAACATCTCATTTGAATGTTATATTTTGTTGGATATAAAGTTATTCTCTTACTGAAATAAAATATTAATTTCTGTTCACCTTATACAAATAATTCAAATGATTCATTATCATTGAATGCAGTATTGAAATACCGATTACGTCACCACGTCAAAACCAGTGACATAACCTATTTAAAAAACACATACAGAAATCGGAATTTAAAAACAAAAATCGATTTTTGTCAAAAGCAAAATGCTTGCGAAATATCGAATTTGTTCCATAATTTAGCCGCGCACTGTATAATATTATATTTCATTGGGTTTCATTTCGGAATTTTCATTCAAACTCTTCAGACAATGCCTCAAATTTAATGATAATGAATTTTACTTGTATTGCTTATTGAACTCACTCTTTTTCAGGATAATCGTAATGACCCTCTATCTTGGTCACTTAATCTTCTTGGCTTCATGTAGGTGCCTTCCACTAACTTTCATACATTTTTATTTTTTTGACAGATTCAATATATGATGGAAGTTAGAGAAATGACCATTCTGCATGGAAACGTTTTGTGCAGTATATATGATAAAATCACATGACGTCATTTAATAACACTTTGTGTGATTATTCCTAAACAGTTCACAAAAGTTCTACACCTTCCACTATACACTAGCTTTTTCAGATGTGTTATAGTACTACAGAGTGGTATAGTACCATATAGTTCTGTAACCTGCCTGAGGAAGATTGCATAGAGGAAAATGTGCAATAGATTTGTGAACTGTCTAGTGAAAATCACACAAAATATTTTTCGATTACCTTACCAATTACGTGATAAATGTTATGTACCTAGTACATGATGACTTTCTCATACACAGTGCATAGTAACGGATGCTTAGAAAGTGTATGATGACTGCTATGTACAAAGAACATGATGGGTGTTACATACATAGTACACGAGGAGAGTTATTTATGTAGGGTTTACCCTCGATGTAAACCATCCTGAATGTATAAAAAATTATAATATGAATATTCATTCATTTTCGCCAAGTTATTAAAAGGGTCATGTAATTGACTAGCGTACATATTCATTCAAATCTCATATCAGCTTTTAGACCGGGAGGTCATGACAGGTGACGTTCCACCATTTTTTCGTGCATGCCTTTTTAAGGCTTGATAACTAACCCTAAAATATCAAAGATAGTCGGGGTTTTAGCCCCCCCGCGCGTCCTCTTCATAAGGAAAAACGCTTTTCTTTCTGTAGCGAATTTTTGTATCTTTCCGTGATATTTTACTGCATGCCATCGTAATATACGGAAGTTTAAACTAATTGAAGCTCTAATAATTGATGGCATGCACCCCGCAGCGGCCCAAGATGATCAAAGGGTTATGGAAACCTGAAAAAAAATTACAGACAATTCCGTGTTTTCAAATTGCATGCCGATGTGAAGAATTGAAGTTTTTGTAATAAAAACACTATGGGAAAATTGGCATGCACCCCTCGTAGGACCAACGGTGAAAAATTTCCGGAAAATTCTGTTAAATTTTAACACCCATTTTCGGTGATTCCAAATCACTCCTAATAAGAATGAATATTAATTTTAAAACGAAATAATTATCTTATTCAAATGGCATGCATGTTGAATGAGCACATCGTATTATAAATAATAATAAAAGTTGCAAAAAAAACAGTGCAAATTTAGGTGACTTGTTTTTGCAAGCCGTTTTGTATTTGATGAATTTACCTTATTTCAAGTCATGAGGGTAAATGGCATGCATGTAGGACCGAATCACCGAAAATGGGTGCTAAAATTTTACAGAATTTTCCGGAAATTTTTCACCGTTGGTCCTACGAGGGGTGCATGCCAATTTTTCCATAGTGTTTTTATTACATAAACTTCAATTCTTCACATCGGCATGCAATTTGAAAACACGGAATTTTCTTCGATTTTTTCTCAGGTTTTCATAACCGTTTGATCATCTTGGGCCGCTGCGGGGTGCATGCCATCAATTATTAGAGCTTCCATTAGTTTGAACTTTCTTATATTACAATAGCATGCAGTAAAATATCACGGAAAAACACAAAAATTCGCTACAGAAAGAAAAGCGTATTTCCTTATGAAGAGGACGCGCGGAGGGACTAAAACCTCGACAATCTTTGATATTTTAGGGTTAGTTATCAAGCCTTAAAAAGGCATACACGAAAAAATGGTGGAACGTTACCTGTCATGACCTCCCGGTCTATTCATATCTAAATTATATCGAATCTCTTCCTAGCACTCTGAATATTATTTCCGCTTTGCCCAAAAATGCATCTACTAGGAATCTATCAAAGACAAACGATCGAAAATATTTGCAATCCATTTTAATATTGACAAATTTATGGAAACTCTTCCATTTCTTTCAATTATCCCACCTCAAATAGGTTCAAAAAACGGTATTCCACCATTTTAATGCAGGATACGTGCTTAGGGATGAAATTGAAAATTTGTGTTCCGTATTTCATTCATTTTCCCACTGAAGAGCTTAAGAAATAATTTTTCCTGAGCGAAACGAGATCTTGTCTGAATAGTTTTCTGGTGAGTGTGATTTTTTCTACTTTATGTAGATATTTTCTATGTATGATGTCTATTCGATTAAATTTTCTTGGTGTACGAATTGAACAAGAAAAAGTGATTTTTATGTGAGCAGTGGCCATTGTGCCATATAGGAAAGGAAAGTAGCTGTTTATGGTGGACTTTTTTATTAGTAGTAGTAGTATTTGTAAACATTTTTTTTCCACTTCTTTCATAGGAGTTGTAATTTGAATTTTTCATTGAGAGAAGAAGAATTCCAAACAATTATTCATGAAATGTTCATAAAAATGGCTTTCTTGTTTATTCGGTTCTGAAAAACTGAGAGTTTATTCTATCATAAAATACCGTACTAATAAATACAAAAACATACCGAGATCACGAGATATTGCTCGTTTTATCTGATATCATAGTGAAAAAGTTTTGATTCAAAACGTATTTTCCTCATTCACTATTTACTAGTAACTTTAGGAAGTGGGCATAGCACCTTTCTCAACTCATTTCTTCTAAAGGTATGTTCGATAGTAAATCTGAATCTTTTGTATAGAATCAAGTTGAGATTAATGAATGATGTAGATCCTCACGCATTGAATATTTCTTTGCTCAATTATACAATTGATGGTGTCCTCCTGTATGATGAGCCCACTAGAGTAATATTCAAGTGCGTCCCTGATTGATATTATTGCTGTATCCAATACGAAAAATGTTTAAATGTACACCAAATTATTTGAGACCCATGAATATAAATAGTAGCGGCTATTTCAAAAATCGTATAAAAGGCAGCCTATAGTCAGATTTACTCTTTTGTGTCTGATAATAATAATCCTTCCTGAACACAAATCTGGTTTTCCAAAGAGTCATAGTACAACTAGTGCCCTGTTCAAAATGACAGACGATATTTTGTCAGCCGCCGATAATGAAAAAGTCACTTTTTTCTTGTCTCTTGATTAGAGTAAAGCTTTCGACACCATGAATCACAGGCCGATGTGCGCTAAACTTCATTTTTGTTGTTTTAGTAAGAAAGCATGCGACTTTATCAGCTCCTGTTTGAGCAATAGAAAGCAACATGTGATGGAGGGTAATCAGTGCAATAATATGAATGTACGTCCTGGGGCCCCCCAGAGGTCAATTCTGGCCCCGCTTCTCCAAAACTCTAAAGCTTTTCAACATTCATACATACGCAGACGACACTTACATTTACTACCCGACGTAATGAATAATCTCATTGATCACGAAGCGACTGATAACAGTGATGTAAAGAATCTTGTTCAGATTCCGCAGCAACACTGTTCAAACCTGAATCCCAGTAAATCATCTTTAATAATTTTTGGAGAAGCCAAAAATCATGGGGCGCCATAGATAGTGCTATTTGTACATTGATGGACATCCTGTAAAAGTAACTGATGAAATAAAATGCCCAGAGCTTCATATACACTCAGATTTATTCATCATGTCAATACTCTCATTCAAAGATTTTACGGTATACTGAAGTATATTTGTATTCAAACAGACACTTCCTTAGCAGATCACTAAAAACTACCCTTTTAGACGTACTGATTCTATCTATGTTCTATTATTGTGATATCGACTACGGCCCTTGTCTCGATTCCACAACTTCTGCTAGAATTCAGAAGGTACAAAATGCCTGCATAAGACTAATATTCAGTCTGAACTACAGAGATCACGTAACCCCTTTAATTAACGAACTGAATTGGTTGAAAATGCAAAACAGGAGAGAACTGCATTTTGCCTGTTTTCTTCACAAACTGATACAAAAACAACAGCATACCTATCTGATGAAAAAACTGCTTCCAAGACATCCTAGAAATCTTAGATATAATAATAATTTTGACATTCCGAAACATAACAGCACTATCTTCAGACGATCCTTCACGTGTCGTGCTGTAACAATGTATAATTCATTCAGTGAATCCTTGAAAAATTCATCACTACCGATATTCAAACATGAACATCTGTATTTTTTTTCTACTATTGCATTATTGTACTAATGTAATATTTTATATTATGCCTTTTTTGTGAATTTTTTTTTCATGCCTGGTTGAGTCGAAGAATAGCGTTTCGCTAAACTCCGACACGAATTCATTATTATCATTAATATAAATAAAAATATATTGTTTCGTATTTGCTTTTGAGTCACAGCTTCAATTTCCAAGTGCAGATGAAGGCCTATTAAAGTTTGCTGTCTCATAAATATTTTTAATTTGTTGAAGTGCGTTCTCTAAAAATACTGGATCAAAAACCATCCGTAGATCACTACACTGCAAAACAAGAAGTACTCTCTTTTTTTTTCAATTCTTTATTTAACGTCGGCCTATTTCCGCTACCAAGGCCAATCACCGACGCCGGTGAGCACACTTCCCCCAACCGGAAATTTTGCCGAACCCTCTGGTATTCCAACCAGAGGTAGGGATCTTTAACGAGCCCAACATCCATGGACTCGGGACCGACGGCTTTACGTCCCCTCCGAAGGACGGCATATCCTCAATATATCTTGTGCTCATTGATATATTGTCTGCGAGCTATGATATGCTACTTCGCTGCAGCTGTACGGGCTTTCGACACGGTATTTCCCTTTATGGTCACCCATCCAAGTACTAACCGCGCTCGGCGTTGCTTGACTTCAGATATCGAATGACTGTCAGTCAACCTGAAGAGCTGGGCCATGCCCAAAGTACTCTCTTATTCAATGACATGTGATAGAACAGTCATACAATATACCGGGATACGTCTTCTTATCAACTGAAATCTGTGATTTACAACATCAGAGGCAGAGTAAAATCTGACTTCATCCCTGAGGTGACGAGATCCACAGCAAACTGAAATGCACGTAAGATGCCTTTTTCTTCAGCTGGAGCACAAATGATAGTCCAGCAGCCACCGCCTGATTTTTCGAGTGATTAATAACAGGCTGGATCTCTGTGAGTCAGTTCGGTTCGACGAGACGCCCAAGTTTTCCCTCTGTGAAAATTCTCGTTAGAGGTAGCTAACGTACTGCGCAGGTGTGAAACATGTCGATTCGATGGGGTGTCGAAATTGTCGAACTAACAGTCACTTTTTCATTCAAATATTAAGATAATTGGATAATACACTCGGAAAAACAATTGTCCTACAAAATGGATGGTTTGACTGGAGCGTCCTCCACTCCGAATATGTCGAAAAAACGAGGACATAAAAATTATTAATAACCAGCTGGTTTTTTTTATACAGCTTAGTAAATACTTGTATAATGAAATGGCCACATAGTCCTACAAATTTAGTGGCACGTTTTCCCAGTCCTACTCTTGAAAGTTGTCGATACCACGGTAACACTTTTTTCACTAATAACAACCTGATTTCAATTTTTTTATATCGGGAATTAAGTGTGGAACACAATTTCACCACTGTCCCACACAAAAAGTGGTATGTATTTCCAGGAATAGATATATTTTGTTAAAAACTCACTCGACGCATTTCTCGCAGTTTGGAGTTTTACAGAGTAAATCACCGAATTCTGTTAAAATGTACATTTCATAAAATTAAATAATTTTACCAGTATAAGTCGTTGGTGAGAGTAGATCGAGAAACGAATTTCAAAGTTACCGCTGAAATGAGATTCTCTTTATAAGTGTCGGGCGCGTGCTATTGTATACATACAAAGTTTGGTACGCCGACAGCGTCGGTTGCCCTTGGGTTCCATTCCCAACAGGGTTGGGATTTTTAGTAGTATTCTACCAAATTTAGTACTTTTCGATTCTTTTTAGTAGCCTAGTATTCTCAATGGAAATCTAGTATTCCCATACAATATGCTAATATGCGTCATTCTGTCATTGTCATTCGTCAGATATTTGCTCCCCCATGGAAGAAATAATTATATCAGCTTTTTTAATTTCTTGCATTTTGAATTATATAGGTTTTCCAAATTTCCCGCATTTTGTTTCATCACAAATATTCGAATTTGCCGCGTTTTGTCGGTATAGAAAGAATTAAGTACTGAAGCTTCCAATTTAGACTGGATTCCCACAGATCCGAAATTCGATCGTACGACGATCAGATAGCTTTCTGATTGGTCTGAATTGGTCTGAATTCAAATTTAGACCAATCAGAAAGATATCTGATCGTCGTACGATCGAATTTCGGATCTGTGGGAATCCAGCCTTCGTAGCCAATGAAGTCAATTTTAGTACAGCTAGCAACGGAGCCCAGCACAACACTGCTTCCCAAACCAATCGGTTACAAGCGTTCAAACAGCACAAGTCGTTAAATTGAAGTGTCGTTCAAAAACTTATGCCTCATTGAGTGAATATGGAGTGCTTTTACTTTTATTCTAGCAGGTCATATATACCTACAGTTCATGCAAATACAATTAGATTATTTTAAAAAACTATTGATTCTTCTCACGAATACATGTGTCCCAAATGACCCAAAACGACAACTACGAATGTTATTTTCAGTATTCTTGTAGGACTAGCAATACATACCCATCTTTTGGTAGGACACTGTTTGATTTGGGCAAAATATGCACTAACCTATCATGTGTTATCTTTGTCCTACGGTTATTGATGAAAAAAGTGTTACCATGGTATCGACAACTTCCAAGCGTAGGACTGGGAAAACGTGCCACTAAATTTGTAGGACTATGTGGCCATTTCATTATACAAGTATTTACCAAGCTGCATAAAAGAAAACAGCTGGTTATTAATAATTTTTGTGACCTCGTTTTTTCGACATATTCGGAGTGGAGGACGCTCCAGTCAAACCATCCATTTTGTAGGACAATTGTTTTTCCGAGTGTATTTTCCAATTATCTTAATATGTGAATAAAAAAGTGACTGTTAGTCCGACAACTTCGACACCCCGCCGAATCGACATGTTTCACACCTGCGCAGTACGTTAGCTACCTCTAACGAGAATTTTCACAGAGGGAAAACTTGGGCGTCTCGTCAAACCGAACCTACTCACGGAGTTTCAGCCTGTTATTAATCATTCGAAAAATCAGGCGGTGGCTGCTGGACTATGATTATTCACATTCAATTGAAATACTCAAATGAGCACAGAAAATAACAAAACGAAACACTATATTATAAGGTCGCCTATGAGAAAATACAAGGTGTGCCAACAGCCGCCATATTGGTTTTGAATTGACAGGTCTCTCTGGATCGCCTTATGGAATATATTCAATATGACACCCTTATCAAAGAATACAAGTACTCAGAAGAACTTTGAATAAATCCTTTATTTAGGAATTGCAAATAGCACAAAAATATGTATATAGATACTGTCATGATATAAAAAATATGAATACATAAAGTATAAAAATATAGAGATATACTCAAGGTTGAGATACTAATTTGTATGAATATCTTCACAATTGTAAATAAACATAAACATATAAAATTGTATAGGAATTAACAATATAATGATCAAATTTGTCAAGGCACTCTTTTAAAATATAGTAGAACATTAAGATCTGATAGAGACTTTTAGAGCCGAGCCGTGGGTATCAACATATAGGTTTTTGTTAAAGAAAACGTTAAACAAATTAAACAGATTCAAATCATTCTCTGGGCAAGTGGTATTAATTTCTGTTTGAATAGAGCTAGCGGGGTACTTTTTTTGAGGTTAATGCCTAGGCTGTTGAAAGCTACCGTTCATGATATATGGATTTTCAAGTGCTTGTTTTACTTTCGACTCCAATATATATATTATGCCTAGTCCTGATGATGGTTTTCATTGAGTTCAATTTTGTTTTCTACTCAGGTAATCCGGTGATATATTGTGGTTGGTAGAATTGAATATTGAACATCAACTTAAAATGATATCATAGCAACTGAACTCGGTTACTTACTGTTATGTATTTAAACATACTGTGAATAGGATAAGTAGTTGTTGCTATGGTTGATGAAAATGAAGGAAAATTGTGTATTATTTAACAAATCATTATTGTCAAAAGATTTCAATAAAGTTCCTCATTTTTACTGATTTCCTTCTGAAGTTATTCAGTTCACGTATATTAAGATACGATAAATAGTGGCGACGAGGAAAATAGAGTTAAATATTTCAAAATGGAAGAAAAACTTGTGATAGTCAATAATTCGACATGTACCATCAATGGATTCAGGCCAGGTGATGACTGGGAAATATTTGTTGAACGGTTAGACCAGTATTTTCTGGCAAATGCAATAGGAAAGCAGCTGTATTATTAACATTGATTGACGAAGATATATACAAGGTTCTTAGAAATTTGTGTGATCCGGTGGCTCCGAAAGATAAGGAATATGACGAAATTCTTCAATTACTTCAAAATCAGTATGAGAAGAGAGTAAGCATTTACAGACAGAGAGTACGATTCGGTGATCTGAAGCAGGGAGATGAAAGTGTTGGTGAATGGTACGTCAAGGTGAAGCAATTCGCTGCCGTTTGCGAGTTCGGAAATATTTTGGTGGAAAGAGTCAAAGACAAATTCGTTGTTGGGCTCAATTCTGGTCCTATATTAGATCGACTCTGTGAGGAAAATCCAAAACAAAGATCTATAGATGAATTGTTTGAAATTGCTCTGTCTAAAGAAGCAGCTCTAGAAGAAATCAGGCGACCGGTACAATCAAACAGTATTCAAAAAGTCGAGAAAATCTTCAGCAGAGAAATAGAAAAGGACAAGAGAGGGATTCACTCTACTAGAAGATCATCCAATGAGATTTTTTATAGAGTTTGCTTTGCTTGTAATAAGAGTAATCATGATTTCCGTTATTGTAAATTCAGAAGTTTCACATGCAATTTATGTAAAAGAAGAGGTCACGTTCAGGCGGCTTGTAGGGTGACTAAAAATAATTTTGTTTCTCAGGATCAAATCAAAATCTTGCAATAGCCAATGATGATCAAAATGATTTCATAGAAATGTTCAATATTAACGTTCATTCAAGTTTTAGATCGGATCCTATATATATGGAAGTTAGTTAGAATGGAAAATCATTTGAAATGGAACTGGACACAATTTCTACTGATTTCCTTCTAAAGTTATTCAGTTCACGTATATTAAGATACGACAAATAGTGGCAATCGCGACAAGGTATCTGCCCTTGCGGTATTTGCTCCTTTAACATAAGAGAAAGTATAATCAAAAATTTGACAAAAATAATGACCATCGTTGAATTCGACCGGAAGCCATGTGGGGTAAACTTTTCTGCACTGCCCAGTACACAGCCAAAGCTTCTTTATGAACAATTGAATAATTCTGCTCGAACTTATTGAGAACCCTGGATATGAAACAAATGGGTTTTTCTGACCCATCTTCGAAAACATGGGACAGACATGCCCCGATTCTTTGGTTACTAGCATCGCAATGCAAATTCAACTGCTTGCTCGGATCATAGTGGACAATAACCTCATCTGAAACTAATTCACTTTTAGCAAGTTCAAATGCTTTCTGACATTCCACAGACCATGTGAACGTTCTGTCTTTTCCACACAAATCATATAATGGTTTCGATATGGTAGATAAATTGGGAATGAACTTCGAATAATAATTCTCAGTTTGAATGGTATCAGACATATGACCTCTCCTAGGTACCACCCATCTAGTAATGGACAAGCAGAAAATTCTGTTAAGAGTTTCAAACTTGCATTATCGAAAGCTTTGAAAGATCCAATTGAAAGTTCCGAGACATTGATGCATAGATATTTACTCAGCTGTAGAAATTGCGTGCATAGTGCAACTGGAGTTACACCCTCTGGCAGAATTTTGAAGTGTAAACCTAAGATGAGATTCGATTTGTTGAAAAATTGTACCACCGGAATCAAACCACTCGAGGTTGATGGAGAAAACAGTCATTTTTCTGTGGGGGATCAGGTCTACTGCAGAGATTTTAGAAATCCTAATAAAAGAACTTGGACAAAATGTATAATAGGTGAAATTTTGGGAAATAATATGTATTTTTGTAAAGTGGAAGATGAGGAAATTATCTGGAAACGTCATTCTGATCAGATTTTGAGAAGAAACGATTCTAGTGATTTTTCCTATGATCAACCAACGACATCAGTTTCAGGTACGAACTTTTCAAATTGTGATAACGATTCTAGTATACCTGTTGGTAATGCAACAAGAAATGAAAGTAAAAGTTTTCCGAAAAATGATAATCCTCCACCTTCATCAAATAATGTTGAGAGACTAACAATTCAAGAAGATAGTCATTATAATCGGAGACCTAGGTCACTTCTGAAGCCACCTGATCGTTTAGCTTTGTTGCGGGGATATTGTTATGTATTTAAACATACTGTGAATAGGATACGTAGTTGTTGCTATGGTTGATGAAAATGAGGGAAAATTGTGTTGTTGTTTAACAAATCATTATTGTCAAAAGATTTCAATAAAGTTCTTCATTTCTACTGATTTCCTTCTAAAGTTATTCAGTTTACGTATATTAAGATACGACACTTATATACACTCTACTGAACTATGATTCAAGTAAACCAAGTTCAGTTGTCAAGCAACAAACGATTCTATTGGTTAATGCTTAGCAGCTGAAACACAATTCACCGGAGTATGTACAACTGGACCTTAGTGATACAAGCAAATAAATTCAAGTGATGAGATTTCAATACGGAGAAGGGGTGGTTATCAACTAATAATCACTCCTACAGGTTGAGCGGAGATGTGCAGGAGTTGACCTTACATTGCTGCTTCTCATTCATTGATAATATACCTTCAAATAGGGATGTGAAATGCACTCAATAAGGTGAGATTTGTTGGTGCTGCATACACGTGACTGATAAATCAGGGAAAGTCGTATTTCGTGTAAATAAATTTATTTAAATATCGCAGAGCGCTTTCGGCTATTAAGCCATCTTCAGTGCTATACTCGTCTAGGTATTTACAGGAAGATCTTCCTGTAAATACCTAGACGAGTATAGCACTGAAGATGGCTTAATAGCCGAAAGCGCTCTGCGATATTTAAATAAATTTATTTACACGAAATACGACTTTCCCTGATTTTGCACTCAATAAATCTACCTGAGATGAATTATTATACCAATCTTTGAATATACTGTGATAAAACAAAACCGTAACAACCGAAGGACCAACTCATTGGTGTATATTCTGAATGATGGTGAAATTTTAGTTAACGAAAGCAGGGTCCAGACTAAGTTCGCAAATTGTTCTCGAACAGTTAGCGAACAGATCGAATACAGTGCGCGAACTTGGTGTGGACGGGAGTTAGCGGCCAGTTCCAGAGCAGTACGCAAACTCCACAAAGTTCGCCCAAGAGACGAACCATTCTTGATGTGGACGCGTACCTCGCGTACAGCTCTCAAACAGTTGGCGAGTAGTTCCAGAACTTCAATTTTGATCTGGACGAGCCTGAATAAATGAGCAAAATTAACCTGTTCAAACGAACCTCATCAAAATCGACTTCCTTATCAACAACAGAATCATCCACTATAGTGTACTATGTATTGTGGATAAAACTCGTTATCAAAAAACTTGACGAGAACACTTTCACTTGCAGCTAAGTCAGCAGGCTCCGGTGGTATGATCAATCCAGACTGGCCATCACATCTTGATACTTCTAAAACTTTTGCAACAAACATGGTACGCACTGGAACGAAGACTCTCCTTGGATAATCTTTTGCGTAATCGCTATTTATTGCGAACGATATCCCGTTTCCAAATTTATCATATCTGTAACCACTACTTCCCATCTTCCGAAAATCGAAGTTTTCCTTACAAATTGCATCTTCATTACAATCCTTTGTTCCGTGGAACACTATGTGTTCTACAACTGTTCCATGCATGCTTTGTTTCTGTTTCATTTTCAAATTATACTGTACATAAAGAAATGGATTTTCAACTCGCTTGATATCTTTGATATCCCGAAAAATATTTTTATCGAATTTATGATATATTTTGCCATATTCAAATGAATAGGAAGATATTTCGACCAGTTTGTATGGTTCATCAAAGCCGATAGCACTCCATGATGAAGTATCCGTTTCATTCAACAGGTTTTTCACGATCGAGTATTCTTTGTGAATTTCAATTGCGACTTGGATTTGTCGTTGTTCGTTCTCCATTATTGAACTGTTGAGAAAAGAGAAAAATTCAGCAGTAGAAAAATGTCATCAAGTGTAATATATTCAAATGGATTCAATATTTTTTACCTCTCTTCAGAAATGGCCTTGTCTTCATTGATGATCGAGTGAATCGACTCTTCTTTGAGAAGGGAAATATTTATGCTTTCTTCTTTCTTGACATTGGAGATCATTTTCTCTTGAGTAATAGAATCTTTTCCTAGCTTATCAAGGAAAAATTCCTTTCTTTTTGTGTGGGCGATGAGACATTGTCTGAAAAGGCCATATTTTATCCTTTCAATTCAAAATGTTTCACTAAATGATTCACAATCGAATGATAATTTTGCAATTGTCGAAAATTTCTACTTTGATTTTTTATGTGAATGTAATTGAGGTTGCATCTATGTTTTTGAGTTTGTATGTGATCTACCTACATTGCCTTTTTTAATCTCACCCGTATAAAAAAGGGCCTTAGTTTACTAGTTATTCAGCTCTAGTTGAAAGAAGCTGCCATGAACTGATAAATTCGGTTCATATCCAAAAAATAATTTTCCAGAAAATCGAATTTATAAGTTTCTAAAACTAGAAGTAGGAAATTTCCGACATGGAAGCGAAATTTGTTTCTTATTTTCATCACTCTCAATAAAAACCATAAGTTCCTTCATTATTTGCATATTTCGAAAAACATAAAGGATATTCAGATATCATCATAATATTTGATGGAATTAAATGAAATGCTTACCCATCATCTACGGTATAATCTTTCATTTCATTGTTAGTTGCTCCGCCTAACTCATTTGGACTGAACGAAATAATAACGTTACTTCCTTCCTCGCCGATGAGATTTCCAATTCCCTCGTTGGCAAAAGGTTCAACCACTTCGTTGACAGAATAATGTTCCATTGGGCATTCCATGATTGAGGTAGTTTCCATTCGTGCTCTGTCAGAAAAATATGAGTGAAATGAACTGAATCAGTTTTGGAAAGGTTATACATTGGTTGAAAGATACAATTTGGTACTGAAACCATTTGATAATGAATGAGTTTCCTTCCCATCTAACACCTCCGTCAGTCTAAAACCGCCGAAGGTTCTCGATTGAATAATATCAACTACCACTAGAATTCGAAAGGAATGACTTCCATAATATGCGATGGAGAACTCAGTGTCCTCGATAGCTCAGTTGTAAGATCATCCACCTAGAGAAGGATGGGTTCGAACCCCGCTTGGGTAAGTTTATTTTTCTTGAATTCTAATTCGTCTGAATGCCGCTATCATTTCATTATTTCATGTATATATCTATGTGAGACATTGTCGTGAGACAGTACTCTTGGCACACAACAACTCCCCTTTATAATAAGTTGTTGCTTTGGCTGCAATTTTCATCAGAAACTTGCATGAAAACGTTCCAAAGAGCCGTTTTATTGCGGAAAATGACTCTTTTATGTTATAAAGCATACGGAGATCTCTCATCATTGTATAATTAAACTCGCGACCGGAGGCACTATGAACTCTGAGTGGAGTCCCGTAGTGTTGAAGAAAAAGCATCGAAGTACTAACCACCGAAAGTTCGGATTTATCCTCGATGGGGTACGCTTGGGTAAAATTTGTTATTTCATCTCTAATAGTCAGACCATAATTTCTGTTTGGAATTTCTGAGAAGGTTTATTCTTTCGAATGGTGTTGTAGGCGTTTCGGTGACTACAAGAGGACTGCTTAGATTGTTCCTGCAAATTTTTATTTTCTGACAGGTTTTGTATTTCAGATTTTAGATTTGGTTATATTTTTGTTTCATTCGCCTAACGGTCTCGTTGATACCTCGATGTGAGTTACTTTTATCAGAATGACATTGATCCATAGTGATAGGAATTCCGTCCGTATCGGGGGTTTTTGCGCAAAAGTCGCACTTTTCCTCCCTAGGAATGAAAAGTGACGTTATGGTACGTCATCAATGAAATGACTCAATACAGCATTGACGATCTATACTATATACCATTATTTAAGCATAAAGTTTACCGTTATTTAAAGAACACCCTGTATTTTGCAATATAGCAGAAATCCTTAGAGAAGGTGAGATATTTTCAAGAAGTGAATATATTGAGAAAATGGAAGTCAAACGGCAAATAATAAAATAGAGCTACAACGATACGCTGTTCATAATTCCGCAGTAGTTGCCTATCAGCCCGATATCGCAATGAGCGCTAGTCCGGCATCGACAGCATTTTTTCTTTTTTAAATTATTTTTTCTTTGTTTTGTAGGTTCTCTTCATTTTCAGAATTTCAGGAGTGGGTACAGTAATTTTGTTTGTTTGTTCCATAGATGAGTTTTTTAAAAATGTCTTGTTATTTGAGGGAGGTGGAAGAACCATAAGTATAACATGAATTATTACTTTCATCCTCGGGAATAAAAATTGCACTTCCCTCCCTTGTTATTCCTTCGAATAGCTATAGTATTTTCCAGAAAAGTGGGAAATTACATGCAAGAGATGGAATCATGACTGATTTATGAACATAACCTATATATAAATATAAAAGCCATCGAGCGGAATTGAACGCGGAAATCACGGCATCACAAATTAACATTTCAGATCAGAGTAGGCTTGGAAACCAGAAGTGCACCCCTGCTGGCACAATCTCAAAGGGGTTGTTTCAGTTTAAATTGTTCAATATCAAGGAGGCAAAATATCGAGTATAAGTCAACACACCAGGGCTTTTATGCTTTTATCTTGATTAAATCGAAATATTTTTCATTCATCAATTCAGCGCAAGAATTTCACCGGATTCAGTTACGTGATAAATCGAGAACTTTGTACTGCTTTTTCGTTCGAAAAACATTTTCATTAAAAACGCTTACCGATGCGGATGAAAGGATTTTCCGCTAGTTTTCAGAGTTTAATGAACAATGTTTTATTAGGACCCGCAAGTGAAATTTTTCGTTGGGAAAAAGTAATTTCCTGATCACAAACGAATCATTCGTTTTTTTGAGACTTGAAAAGTAATTATTGAGATCATAACGAAGAACTAATACTCACGAAAGGTTCCCCCTTGCCACCATATTCATAACCGATATCCACCCCCGTTTAGGGTTAGTTTATTCCTTTGATTTTTTGAAAAACTTTGCTGACCGGGGCAATTCAATTGATATATTTCATTGTGAAGTTGGGACATGTTTTCCATGCCACCATATAGAAAATTCATAAGAACTTCCTCAAAAGTTACCTTATACTTGTGATTTTTCGAAAAACCTTGCCGTCGGTTGTTATCCAATCTTTATATTTCATCAAATAGCTGGAATATGAATGTAAGGAACATACTTTTTATGCCACCATAAAGAACAATCATAACACACCCCCCCCCCCCCCAAAAGGGTAGTTTCCTAATACTTGTCACTCTTCGACGGGGAGCTTTCCAACTGATATAATTCATCGAAAAGTTGGAATACGGATGTAAGAAATAAGCTTTTTATGTCACCATATGAAAAATTCATAGCCCTACCTCAATATTCTTGTGATATTTCGAAAAACCTTGGCTACGGGGGTATGCCCTTGATATATATCATCAAAACCCTGTAATATGAATGTTAAAAACATGCTTTTTATGCCACCACATAGAAGTCATAACAACACCCCCAAAAGGGTAATTTATACTTGTGATTTTTCGAAGAACCTGGCCGGCGGGGGTACCAATTGATATATTTTTAAAATAGTTGGAAAATGATTGTATGAAACATGCTTTTTATTCCACCATATAGAAAAGCTCTAACAACCCCTTCAAAAGGGGGCATATCCAATTTACATATTTCATCAAAAAACTGGAATATGGATATAAGAAACATGATTTTCACGCCCCATATAAAAAATTCGTAACAACCCCCTCCAAAAAAAAAGTTTATTTATACTTGGATCTCTTCAATGCCTTGGTCCAATCTACTTCAAATTTTGCATTAAAATTCTCTCACAGAATTGAAGGAAGACTTGTTTTCCGTATTTTATCGCTGGGTTGGAAAGGGGTAAAAAGTTATTTTAAGGAATAATCAACGCAAGCCTAAACCATTGTTCATAAGAGATCTGAAACTCGGAGGGTGCTTTCTTTGTATGACGTAGGCATCCGATAAGGAAGGATTTTCTGAAATGTCACCCCTAAGGAAGTGAAAAACGGAGTCAAAATTTGTGTGGGAAAACTTACCTACTTAAATCTACTTCTAATTTTGCAGGAATATTCTTCAACAGAATTGATGGAAGACATATTTCATTGAACTGCGTTGTATATCGGGGTGAAAAAACGGTTTATATAACATTTTCGACATCTTTTGAATACTCTTTCGAGTGAGCTCAGAAGGCAGATCTGTAATGAATCTATTGAAACTAAGTACTGAGAACCACACAATATGGTTGTATCAGAAAAATGATTTAACGCTCAACGATATGGGTATGTGATGTGGGTATATATATATATATATATATATATATATATATATATATATATATATATATAATATATATATATATATATATATATATATATATATATAATATATATATATAAAGAATTCCGTCCAACCTGAGCCAACAATAGCAAACCGTACATGCAATCTTGAGCCAGTTTGACAAAGCTGAGCCGTATATGTGGCTCAGGTTTGTTTTCATGTGTTTAAGGGTTTATGTGATCTGAAAATACCATAGATTCTTGTTTCAAACGAGGCCCATTTCATACCAATCCTCATCTACAACTCGTTGCACGTGATTAATTTTTATGATACCCTCTACCCGCCACTTTTTCCCTCCATAAATTGGCTCAGCTTGATACGAAAAATATGAATTTTAGTTCAGCATAAAGTCTACTGTGGCGCTGCAGATCTAGCCACATATACAAAATGTCTATATGTGAAACTAACTTCGTACATTAAAACCTGAGCCATATAAATGCGGCAACATTGGAATTCTATGAATAGATATTTATCGTTGAGTTTTGGTTGGTTCAGAAGTTGTACTGAGAAGCTTGTCTTACGATTAAACAAACACTATTAAACAGTTCTTTAGATTGCTGCATGAATGGTGTATATTTTGTTACGAATTAGACTTACGATTTCCGATTACCGACTTCAGATCTACGATTGCTGCATGAATTCACCATTAGTTGTTTCGAATGTTTGGAATTCGATACTCTCAAATGGATGATAGATTCCACTGAGGATAATATTTCTGCTGACAGAATTGTATATTACCTCCGTTCTGACCGGGAAATTTGGATATTAAATAAAGAAAGAGTTACTTCCTGTATTTTTTTATTGAATTGTTAGTTGGCAGTGAGAACTTTTAAGATAAGTAGAATCAAGCTGAAAAAGTCACACTTGCCCTGTATTAGAGTTGCAGAATAATTCTCGTCACAGGTTTTGCCAACAAGTTGACACCGTCAGGAGATGAGTAAAATTGTTTCATGTCTTGATGATGCCAATTCAGTTTTCGGAACGTGTCAAGAATTGGCTTTTTATATAATTCATTGGCCTCAATGAATTATATTTTCGATCAAAATTATTAATTTCAAATATTCGAAGCAACTGAATAACGGGATGTACGATAATTTGATGAGCACCATGAAGTACTTGATTCAAATATTTTTAATGAATTCTTCCATGACAAAAATCCTCTTGAATATCAATTTTACGTTATGATATGTTTTTATGCTGTTGTATCGAAGAGCAGCAGAAATAATTATTCAGATTACAAAAATGATTATTCAAATTCAGGCAAAAATATTTCGATTCATTTATTATTGAAAATTCTATGACAGTTACAATCCCTAATAATTATGAAATGAAATTCACTTCTTCATTCTTCACTCGAATTATCGAAAAAGCAAATATGAGAGCATACATTTTGAGATTTCGATTACTTCCTTTTAAATAAGTCTTTATCAGAGAACTTGATTATATAATAATAATAAAATCAGTCTCGACGCTAATTGACTACAACTACACTATAAATACCAAATGTCGGAAAAATATTCATAAGTTTCATTTTCGTATTGATAATACTTCACCTGAAAAAAGCGATACTGAACTGAAAACATCGAACAAACTTTTTCAAAATTTGAAAGATTCTGATTCAGTATCGAATTGGGTAATAGAGGTGGAATCAGAAATGTTGAAACAACAATTTAACAACTGACGAGGTGCTCAACCTAGTACATAGCATTAAAACAAATGCGAAAGGAGTCGATGGGATAAATTTGAAAATGCTTTCGTTGGTCTTACCAGTCCTAGGCCATATACTCACTCACATCATCAACTCCTGTTTATTGAATAGCTCTTTTCCAGAAATATGGAAAAAATCTCTTATTTTACCTATACCAAAAAAATCTAGTCCCTCCAGCTTTTCTGACTTCAGGCCAATCAGCATATGCCAACTGTTTCCAAGATTCTTGAGAAAATAGTTTCAATTCAATTGAAGAAGGCTCATGGTCTTTTGCTGAATCACTCCAAAACCGAACTTCTCGTTCTTGGATATAAAAATAAGGATATAATCCAACATTCTGATTTTACCATTTCCCTGAACGGTAATGACCTTGAAGTATCTGACAATTGTAAAAATCTAGGCTTGTACATTGATTGTGATCTGAAGTTCAGAAAACATATTAGTGAGCTTCTGAGAAGATCTTATGCAAAACTCAAAATGCTGTTTATGCATAGAGATATTTTGAGCACCGAACTGAAACTAAAATTGTCTGATTCTTTAGTATTATCCCTACTTTCATATTGTAATATTGTTTATTGGCCTGCGTTAACATCTAGAGACCTAGCTTCGTCTCTAGATGTTAACGCAGGCCAACAGAAAATACAGAATTCTTGTATTAGATTTAGCTACGGTCTACGAAAATATGACCATATAAGTGATGCATTGCGTAATTCCTCCTGGTTGAACTTGGAAGAAAGATTTAAATTGCAGATATTATCTTTGGTTTTCAAATTAAACAGTGATAAAAAATCTCCTTTATACTTATCAACTAAACTGATAAAAGTGTCAAACGTCCATAATCGTGCCACAAGATTCTCTAATATTATATAATATATTATATAATATTATATTATCTAATACCCTCTCACAAAACTTCAACCTTCCAGAAGTCATTTTCGTATATGTCAGTTAAATTATATAATAATTTACCATCTCCAATCAAAAGTGCTCCTTCGCTCCATTCATTTCGTGGGCAGGTCAAAACCTTTCTCCATGGTACTAGGGTAGATTCTTAGATATTATGTGATTTTTATATTGATTTTTTTTTCATTGCCTGTTTTATGGAAATTTGTAATGACAATATGTGGTAATGGGAGGGTTGTATGAAAGAAAGAGCAACACTGTTGAATACCGCCCTTCCTGTGGTTGAATGTTCTTTAAAACGCTTCTTGAGGAAATAAAGACACATTATTATTATTATATCAATAATGGTTTCTGGACTACTTCATCAGATAACAATAGTAAATACTATGAGATCATGGAAAAGGAAAATACAGAAACCTCACCCAAATTACGCCGAAGTATTATTCCCATAAAGAAAAAAAAAACAACGTGTTTTCTCAGTATGTTTTTCAACTCAGAAAGCAGAAATGTGTTCGAGGCAAACAACAATAATAATATAATAGATTGTGATGAAGCCTGCGAGTTGCCTTCGCCTGCCTATCCTAGCAAAATATTCAATACACATTTACCCATTAGATCTGATTGTGTGGTCACCCAGGTTTCGAAGATCCTCATGAATTCCAGAATGAAGATACTGATGACATCGAAAATGATGGGAGGAATGCGTTTTTCAATGGCTCTAGTGACGAGAGTGTGAATGCTGAGGTTAATATGAATAGGAAATATGCATAAAATTCGAATGTCTCAATAATTTTTTTCTCGAATCTTTATTATCGTAATATTATAATCAAAAGCTAATTTTTTCATTCAACTAATATTTCAACACTTTTCGAAAAGAAATGTGGCCTCAGACGTTACAACAGTGGATTCAAATCTCTATTTCACTTACGAAGAGATCAACATTATGTTAAATGATGTATTTGAGTCTATAACATAGATTGTGTTTATGATAAATGCCCACAGCAGATATCTAAATTATAAATTTATATTCCGAACTTCGTTAACTAGGTTAGGGTAGGTAATAGTGTGTACAACCGAATTTTCCATTGCCAAATAGCTAATATACTTACTTCTGACAATTCACACTGAGCTGTATATAAATATAGCACAGTTACGTTAAAATCATCTTCACAACAATATAATACAACAGAAACATTCTGAGCAGTATTTTTCTCAAACATTGATAGTGAAAAATATCAGAATAATTATTTGATTTGTCCATTTGTGATATGAAATGTGTTTAAGTTATGCACCTGTGTTCATATGCATCAATACATCATTTGTATAATTAGCACAGTATATTGGCAAGTTTCAAATGAGTGCTTGTAGGTATCTTTCTTGTACACGTTCATTTAAAAAAACTCAACCCGCCTTTTCTGTAACAACAACTTTGGCAACAATGTAGGGCTCAGGATTGTTAACTCAAATAAAGAAAGTTGTATATTTGGTTCAGTTTTGATAGGTATTTCTTAATGGATCAGGATTGTACGGATCAAGTCTTTGTATATAAAAAAGTTCGTTTTCTTTTAAAAAAGCTGTTTTCCAGATGTATATCTCTATTAGATATTACCTTTTCGCTTGTAAATGAAACAAATATCAAAAACTTGAATTTTCAATAATTATTTATGGATGGCTCAGTATATGTTGGTTAAAGTAGTGGCTCGGATTTGATGGAAAGATCTATATATATATATATATATATATATATATATATATATCATCACTGGAGTGATGATAGCCAGCTAGTGAGACAACTCAGACCTAGACGCAAGGTCACTCAGTCTTGAAAATGGCTCCGAAATGGGAGTCGAAACGTAGACAAGTAAATCTTTCCAGACGCGGATCAACCGGAAGTTCCAGCCAGCACATTTCTGACCGCGGAAGCCTAGCCGATCAAATATATATATATATATATATATATATATATATATATATATATATATATATATATATATATATAACCGTCTAAATTTGAAAAATCCTCATGCAATGAAAATTAACCTTGGGGTTGCAGTCATAAATTGAGTTTGGCCTGATATAGTAAAACTCTTTATTAAATTGTCGAGCTTTCGAAAATCTTTTTTTTTTCTTTTTCAAGACATTGATGTGAGATTAGATATAAAAGAGAAGACGAAAAATCCTTGTCCATCACAAACAGAAAAAACATTTCTTATCAGAAACATTCATAAAATCTAAACTGGAAACCATGTCTCCGAAAATATTACTGGGAAGGAATGGAACCATTCATCCATATTACATTAAAGTGCACGAATTAATACATTTACATTATCAACAACAAAAGCGACTTGTTGAGTGAACTCAACAATCTCTAACTAAGAGAACTTTATAACACAATTTTGAGTTTCCGTAGTTCCTAAATACGATGACTTGCCCAAAAGACACTTTTGCTATGTTGTTTCTTGAAAGCAAGACTGAATAGGATCATTCAAATCACATGAAACACCTGAATTCCTGAATATAAAAATGATAAAATATGTCTAATTAGAATAGAAAGATTTTGTGTAATACAGCTTGTTCGAGAACTGGTAAGCTCAGGATTGTATATTTACTGAGAACAAATCCCATTGATTTGAAAGTTTGTTGAGGATATTTTATGATCTCAAAAACGGTTTGTTATTATTATAGTTTTTCATAATTATATTATTGGGAGAGGTGTTTCTTCCAGAGTATTTGGTACCTACATTGATTACATTAAACAGATTGTGAAAGTTGATTATAAACTAAGGTGTGATAGGCAAGATTTATATCTAACAGAGAAATAATAATAAGAATTCAGAATAAATGTGAGCATTGATTGACGAGTTGACAAATTTGATTGTATCCATAACAAGAGTCGATTTTTAACATCATTCATAAAGTTAACTTAATAATACCATGTAATTGGACACAATCTCCGCAGAATGAGAAATAACAAAACCAGCACATATAACTTTGGCCTCGGCCTTAAAGGTAAAATATTAATGAAAAATTATTTGTATACTTATAATTAATTATATCACAGTACAAGGGGTTACATTGAAGTAATGGCAGAATTCCAGGGTCATGTAAGCGATCAAATCAAAGATGTTGAAACATTACTTCTTTCAATCGTTCAATATTCTTCAACAGAATTGATGCAAGACATATTTCATTGAAATGCATTGTCAAACGGGGTAAAAAAAGGCTATAAATAACATTTTCAACTTCTTTCAAATGCTCTCACGAGTGCGCCTAGAAGACAGATCTGTAATGAACCTGTTGAAACTTAGTACTAAGAACTCCACGATATAATTGTATGGGTCAGCTAGTATTGTCTCTTCTCCATGGAAACTGGTATTGATAATGATTCTCAATGTAAGTCGTTGCTTACTCTTGCTTGGTTACTTCGTAAGGGGAGTGATTGACCAGGACGGTATGGACAGATATTCGTCTCACAGTTCTTGAGAATGAATTCAGAATGGAATTCGAAACGTCGAACAAATCAGAAGATACCTAACGGATAAAAACCCAGAAAAATTCATCTTGCATATCGAAGATCCGTGAAAACATCAATTTCTACATATATATATATATATATATATGATGAGTTGTTTTTTCGGGTTTCATTCCGTGTTCTGTGGTTTTGATCCCCTGAAGGATAATTGTCACAACGTTTCGGCAAAGTCTCATTTGCCATCTTCTAGGTGATGATTGAGTTTCGTCCTCCGAACTCGATATATATATATATATATATATATATATATATATATATATATATATATCAGTTGTGTTGTTGTTGAGTTCGGGTTGTTGTTGAGTTCGGGTTGAACCGCGTCTGGAGTTTTGTTCTCGACGTTTGTGACTTCACGCTGAGGTCTCAATCTGCCTACTCCTCAGGTGTTGTCACAGGGGGCAAGGGTTTGTGACTTGACGCCGGGGCCTCAATCTGCCTACTCCCCAGGTCTCGTCACGAGTTCTTTCTAAGGTCTCAATCTGCCTACTCCTTAGATCGAACTGAGGTATCGAGGGATGTTGGGTAGTATTTATAGCAGCGGGTGCTACTAAAGGACCGTCGGATGTCTTGGTGGGGACTGGGCATCTGGAAATTAGGGGTTTCCATGCAGTTGGAAGTCTCTGGCCGTCGTCACGTTTATTTAAGCAGGAAGGTCGCTTCTCGATTTCGATGGCCTCGCGAATTATACGAGCTTGTAGTGTTTTTGCTGTGGCGATGGTCTTAGTGTTCGCAAAGTCTATGTTGTGTCCTGTCTCTTGATGATGTTTGGACAGAGCTGAAGATGGGTCTGATTTTCGGACAGCAAGTTGATGTTCGTATACTCTACTTGTCACGCGTCTGTTGGTCTGGCCTACATATGTTCTATCGCAATCAGAACATGGTATTTCATATATACCCTGTGATTCGTTGACAATTTTGTCCTTGGGGGAGCGGAGGAATGTGGAGATTTTATTGCTGGCTGTAAATATCGTTTTTATGTCCTGTTTTTTGAGAATTCGGCTGATTTTGTCAGTAACACCTTTAATGTAGGGAAGAAAAGCTTTGTGGGGAACGTTGTTGTCTGTTGGGTCTCTGGGAATGGAATGAGAAGTGGTGGTGGCGATGTCTTGTCGGGTTTCTTCAGCTATCATTTCAGGAAGGTGAGTGATAGCAGATTCGATTTGGGTGATGAGTGATTCGGTTGGAATTGAAGTGGGAGTGATAGAGAAATTGAAACCTTTGGATAAAATGTTGTGGGCATTTTCGTCCAGAGGGGTGTCGGAGAGATTGTGAACTATTGTTTGATTGTGTAACTCAATTTATGACTGAAACCCCAAGGTTAATTTTCATTGCATGAGGATTTTCCAAATTCAGACGGTTTTAATATATATATATATATATATATATATATATATATATATATTTATTTGAAATTGTGACTGTATGCGTTATGTAGAGAGACTTATGTGGGTTGCAGTCTGGGGATGACAATTAGGCTGTTCTCTTTGTTTTTGTCGAGCTTTCGAAAATGTTTATTTTCTTTCTCAAGACTCTACAATATGTAAATGTATAATATGAATTACAATATATATATATGTATACTTACAAAACGTGAAAATCAATTAAAATTATTAAAAATGAATGACATATTTCACGAAGATCGGGAAGTCACTTGACGGAAGTTGAGTCATATACAGAGTTATTATTTTTTAATTATCTACTGATATTATAATTGCAAATGAGGGAGTATTATATTCAATGAGGATGAGAGTTATCATTCGTATTCAGATTTTTATGTAGGATATAAGTATATATATTGCTCAGATCACTAATATCTGTTCGTTTATTCAAAACAATATCTTTTTTATTGGAGATCCCACATAGCAATCAAAAGCATATTCATAACTCGAGCACATGCTGAGGATATGTTTCAACTCATATTCCCCAAATAATATCCCTAGTATATTCCCAGCATGAGTACTTTACTGCTATGAATGTTCTTTTCATCATATCTGTCTAGGAATATTGTAGCATATTCTAGGGATCTTGGGACACATTCCCGTAAATACTTCAAAGAATATTTGTTTTGAAAAATACGTACATAACAATTCAACATTTACATTTTTGTGAACTAACCACTCAAATCAACCCCGTAACCTTACTTTTTAGAATCTATATTACATTCTAATACATTTTCAACTTGACTTTTAGTACAAACTGGCTAGGTTGAAATCCCAACTGTTGGTACTTCGTTAAAATCTTCCTGGCAGCACTGCATGCATGCGTGCGTGGCAAGTCGCAAGCTAAGCTTCCATTTTCCAAGCTTCTTGTTCTTTGTTCTTGTTGAAATTGAATGTTATCTACAATCAGTTTACCAGTTAAATTGTTTATTTTCAAAGAAGACATTTTCATTTTATCAGTGTGTGTTCAGTGTTCTCTATTGTGGATTGTGCATATTCGATACCGATAGTGAAGTGTGGGGAAGTTATCGAAAAAAAAGTTAGGTTAGGGTAAGCTTTCTTCACGGCTCTTTTTATTCATAGAATAATATCTTGTATATCTATTTTAGATGCTGTTCAATGTAATAAGAGAACACAAAATGCCTGTGAAGATGAAATTATCCAAGAAATAAAGAGATGGTTAGCTAAAGCTGAAGAACGGGTTAAAAATGAATTGAAGAAAACTGAGATGAGGTGAGTTTTGAATTTTGGACCCTACCACTGTCCCAGTATACCTACATGTTCCAATGGAATATCTCATAAACCAGAAGTGATTTCCGATATTTACATTGCTCAAAGCAATATGTATAATTATCTATATTGATTATTCAGAATTTTAAATTTTTATTATTTCAAATAAATGAAATATTCCATTGTAACATGTATACCGGGACACCCGGTATATTGTTCTAATCCATTATATTTTTAGGTCCCAAAATCAGCAGCGTTCCCAGGACACTGAAATAGGATAAAAAACAATAACATGTGAATGAGAATTTCTTAGTTTTTCATAAATGTTTTAAAAGTATTTGATGTCTTTTGTTTGAAGATAATCAAGGATGGCATTCATGCTTCAGAAAATGCCAAGAAACTAACTACTAGAACCTTTAAGGATAATGATGTTGCATCTCCTAAAGTCCCTCACCAAAATATATATTCATCTTGGACATATCCAGTTTGCACATATAGGGTATATTGAGCATATATATAGCATATGCTATGTTGGTGATATAGGTATATTCTGAGGATATTTGAATATATTCAGGGTATATATTTCAATCATATACGTAGCATCCCAAATAGCACACGACGTCCTGAAGACGAACCATTTATGTCCCAGTTACGTCGATACGTCCTGGGACGGATAGGAGACATTCGAAGAACGTACATTACCGGATGTACCATGTATGTACTGGTTAGACGTCCCATGTAGGTACATACTTGGTCCCGTTCCAATCGGAATGTAATAAAAACGTACATGCTTGGAAGTACTATGTACGTACTTTATTAAGTGTCCCTGATACGTTTACATTAACTCCTCTTCAGGTACGTACTTTTCGGAATGAATTAGGGACATACCAATTACGTGTTTTTTTTGTGAATCCCATGTATGTACTGCTCAGACGTATCATTTACGTACATGTTTGGAAGAACTATGTTCGTACTATTTGGACCTTCCAGGTGCGTACATATTGAGTCCCTTTCAGATACGTATATTTCGAAACGTTTGCGGGACATAATAGTAATGACGTACATTTTTGGAAATCGTATGTACATACTATCTGGACGTCTCGTTGACGTACTTTTTTGTACATACTGTTTGGACCTCCCAAGTACGTACGGATTGGGTTCCTTTCATTTTCTACATTTCTGTTAGTATGTACATACTGTTTGGACCTCCCAAGTACGTACGTATTGGGTCCCTTTCGGTTCAAGGGGTATTGGGATTTTGAGAGTGATCACTTAGTGTATTCATACATATATCAATATTGGTAATGGAATATTCATAATGAATTATTCCTAAAAAAATTTGGAAAAATTGAAACATCGACATGTGGTGAATTTAAATACCAGAAAATTACATACAGAATTTTTTGCACAGCAAATTTGATATTCCAAAACCGCCATCACATGAGATAGTGATCCTTTAGTGTTTTTTCGAATATATTTTCATTGTTACTGAACTTTCTAAAATTTTAATATTATCTCGAACAAAACTAACTTGAAGTCATCACATCTATAGCACCCAACTCCTTCTTAAAAACAAGTCTCTTCGTGCCGTAGAGCGTAACAGTGGTCGACAATAATATCTCCATAGAAAAGGTCGAGAGTTCAAGCCCCGCAGCAGCCAGGTCTTTTTCCAGGTAAGTATTCGGTTAGATGGTTAGTACACGTGAATGAGTAAAATTTCCAACTTGACTATTTGGTAAAAAAGAAATGAATAATCCCGAATATGAAAACTTAGATTCATTAAGTGATATCATATGATATATCATTACGTTGTTTTCGAATATTGATCTAATATCGCCGAATGTTCACATTTTTTTGTGGCCACTATTGATATCATCTACAATATAAGGTTAATATTCCCGTAATATTGAACCAATATTGGTCAAATATGTTTGTTCTACTTGGGATAGCGCATACAGAATGGAAAATGTACGTTTTCGGAATGTCCCAAACAGTTCCCCTTTCTGTACATTTCAGGTCCTGTGTGGACTAGAAAAGTACGTACCTGGGATTACCGACTATGCGGAAACGGTAAGTCGCAGGGAGGTCTTATGTACGTCTGTCGGAGACAAAAGTACGTCCTAAATACGTACAATGCATCCTCACCGTACATATGCAGTACGTCCACTGGACGTACTTGTGCTATTTGGGATATACTACTTGTGGCCAAAAAAATATACCTAGCATATTCTCAGCATATAGTAACCATATTCTATGTATATGCTAGGGATATAATCTCAATATTCTTATGTGTTTAGGAATATGTTTAGCACATACTTGGTATATAATTTTGCTATGTGGGATGTGGACCATTTCTAGAAATAGTCTCTTGGTCAAATTGGTCTCCATATCTAAAATTTTTACATTTTCATAACTCAACCTATGATCTAAATCAATTGAATGTTCTGTCAATGCACTTGATCTTATATTCCTTCTGCAGTCACTCTTATGTCCAGTTAGTCTATCTTTCAAAAGTTGTTTTGTTTGACCGATGTATACTTTATCACAATCCATACATGGTATTTCATACACGACGTTGGATTTGGATGTTAAAGGAATAGGAGATTTCAATTTAGAATGTAAGTCAGATATTATTTTAATATTAGTTCGAGCGATTTTTATGTTATGTTCACTGAATATATTAATCAATTTAGGCGTCAATTGATGAATGTTAGGTAATGTTTTGTAATAGAAGCGATCTTCAGTAACTGGAATTATAGGTGAGGTAACACTATCAAAAGATGGGGTGCTGAAGAGAATTTTATTGACTAGAGAATTTGGATATGAATTTTCTAATAGTATAATTTCGAGTTCTTTCAAACATTCAATCCTTAAAGAGGGGTGGGATAACTTTTCTACTCTATTCTTGAAATTTTTTATTACATTGATTTTTGTTTTCATATGATATAGATAGTAACAGATTGTTAAATTATCATTCATATCATCCTATGAAAACAAAAATCAATGTAATAAAAAATTTCAAGAATAGAGTAGAAAAGTTATCCCACCCCTCTTTAAGGATTGAATGTTTGAAAGAACTCGAAATTATACTATTAGAAAATTCATATCCAAATTCTCTAGTCAATAAAATTCTCTTCAGCACCCCATCTTTTGATAGTGTTACCTCACCTATAATTCCAGTTACTGAAGATCGCTTCTATTACAAAACATTACCTAACATTCATCAATTGACGCCTAAATTGATTAATATATTCAGTGAACATAACATAAAAATCGCTCGAACTAATATTAAAACAATATCTGACTTACATTCTAAATTGAAATCTCCTATTCCTTTAACATCCAAATCCAACGTCGTGTATGAAATACCATGTATGGATTGTGATAAAGTATACATCGGTCAAACAAAACAACTTTTGAAAGATAGACTAACTGGACATAAGAGTGACTGCAGAAGGAATATAAGATCAAGTGCATTGACAGAACATTCAATTGATTTAGATCATAGGTTGAGTTATGAAAATGTAAAAATTTTAGATATGGAGACCAATTTGACCAAGAGACTATTTCTAGAAATGGTCCACATCTCCAATAAAAAAGATATTGTTTTGAATAAACGAACAGATATTAGTGATCTGAGCAATATATATACTTATATCCTACATAAAAATCTGAATACGAATGATAACTCTCATCCTCATTGAATATAATACTCCCTCATTTGCAATTATAATATCAGTAGATAATCAAAAAAAATAATAACTCTGTATATGACTCAACTTCCGTCAAGTGACTTCCCGATCTTCGTGAAATATGTCATTCATTTTTAATAATTTTAATTGATTTTCACGTTTTGTAAGTATACATATATATATTGTAATTCATATTATACATTTACATATTGTAGAGTCTTGAGAAAGAAAATAAACATTTTCGAAAGCTCGACAAAAACAAAGAGAACAGCCTAATTGTCATCCCCAGACTGCAACCCAAATAAGTCTCTCTCTCTCTCTCTCTATATATATATATATATATATATATATATATATATATATTCGAATCACAAACAATCATTCACGAAAAATTTGAGCCTGGATCGTCTGGCTGGGAGCTCCCCTGCTCTTTCTTGTTCACCGGGAAATTGGAATTTATATAATGGATGCAAGGGGGAAATGCCTTGATATGAGGCTTCAATTCTACCAGGTATTTAGATATGTACAATTGGAATGCAATCATTGCCATTACCTTTTCTTGAAATTTTCAGCGGCTTCGTCCGAATCTGAGTTGAGAAAATTCCTTTTGACTGCCCCATATTGCTGTAGACTTGAGGTTTTCTCTTTTTCAGAAACGAAAACCTCTATTCTTCTCAAGACGACAGGTGTTTCCTTCCCCAATTTGATGTTCACCTCATCTTCGATGTTTGTTTTTTCCATACTATGAGTGGAAGCAATTTCTATATCTCTAATTGTTTCAATATTAGTGTTTATTTCTTCTTTATTGCCTTCGCGGCCTAGCATGTCCTTGCAATGGGATTCGCTTCTCCCACCAACTTCAGACGTTTCCCTTTGAACTGAACAGTTCACATCTTTTGAAAAATCACTCATTATTGGACACGTCGATGAATTTTCATTCACTTTTTGTTCTTACCGCTTATTTCAGTTATCGTTACATATTACAAGCGATCTTAAGCGAATTTTACAATGGGCACGTAAAATCGTACTATATTGCTTCTACTCCCAGAAACTTCTCTAAACAACGTAATATAATTATCTATCGCTGAATCGGCTGAATTTCTGGAGAAAGGCGTGGGCCAGGGGATCCACTGATGAGCAGAAACAACAGTGTTGCCAGATCGTTTGGACTGAATTTCTTACACGCAAGAAAGATAGGCAACGATAACCTCTTGTTGAGAAATACAGCAATTCTACTTTCTTACACCTTTTTCCGGTCTCACAGGTACTCCAGAATTGAGGGCCGAGCGCATTATTTTTATAACATTGCGTTTGCCTATGAACTCAGGCTATGATATTCATATTCATGGTATTTCCCCAATACTGCATTGTTTCTTGTAACGTAAAGCTACATTTCTTCAGAAGGACCATTCAGAAACTTTTATGTTGCTCATGGTTGGACGAACAATGAGTACAAAAAGTTTCTGAATGTTCCTCCAGTGGAAATTTAGCTTAATTCGCAGAACTGAGGAACAACTGTTTTGTCATAAGACTTCTGGATCTTCATTCTCTCGCATACTTTCACAGTCTGAAAATGGAAAGACGATAACCGAAATGAACGGAACAAGAATATTCTGAAAGGAATATTCTTGTACAACTCCAGTGGAATATTCCAAGAATAATTCGTGAAAAAAAAACAGCAATATTCGACTTGAGGATATTCCTGAAATGATTTGAGCTATTTTTGAGTGTTAGCTAAGTCCTCAACAACTAGTCAAAGTGCTTGGTCAAAACATTCGATTGGCTATTGAGGACTTTGCTGACAGCTAACTTCTCTAACATCTCGACTACTGTACAAGGATGAACCAAAAGCATTTGAAGACTTCAAACTATAACCTGTAGCGTGATGGTAGGCTAATAACAATCCTCGTATCATAGATATAATAATAACAACTTTATTGCACCTAGATACATGATTGAGGAAAAAATGTATAAGCCAGTCGAAAGAAAACGTAGGAAATAGTTTGATACAGACTATAAACAGAAATAGTATCTGTTCACACATTTCAATTGGTGATGGAGTGATGCAACATATGGCTCAATATCACAGAATTTCAAGATTCTTTTCTTTATTGAAATCCTGATTTTTTTTGAGATGTTGAATGATTAAAACAACTCAATGCAAGAGTAAAGGGTCCCTCTCTCTATGAGATTAGTTCCAAAATGACGATTCCTTCCATACCCCTTTCAGCAGATGTTATGCCCAAAAAGAACTGCAAAACTTTGGAGAAACAACATCCCTCTGCCCTTCTGGCTGGCAGCTGGCCATCGGGCACACTCCCGGAAATGCTGGTGCTGGCTGTTTTCTGGTCAAGCAGCTGAAGGACAACCTTCGAAGTGTTGTATTATGAAAGGATAGGCACTGCTGAAGTGTGTCATCACATATATATGCAGGCCCGGTCTGGCTCCATTGGGGGCCCTTGGCTAGACGGTGATTTGAGCCCCCCCCCCCCCCGCCAGAAATGAAACCACTACCATGCAATAATGATTAATTATTCTGTTTATGTTAGCCTTTTAAATGTTTTATCTTACCATCGTAGGTATGGCATTTGTACCCAAACAACATAGAAAGAAAACTTAGTATTATTAACAATTATCAATACTTAACAATCTTCAAAAACGGTGATGAAAATTCGAAAAGATAACCATTTTAGGTAAAGGCTAAGCCGGCAACGGACGATGAGCGATAATATAATATATATTATGGCTCACATATTTTGAAAATATCGCTTTGCATTGAAAAGTGCAGGTCGCCATGCATTGATACTATAATATATCCTATATAATCGTCCTTTGCTGGTTTATTTCATGACAAAGCTATAAGATATAGTATAGTATCGCTCGTCGTCCGTTGCCGGCTTTATAGGCTTATAAAAAGCTTATAGATATTTTCGCCTACCTGTTTGCGATTTGTCATTGTTCGCAGGATCGGAGCTGGAACCAGCTAACCATAAGTTCAAACTTTTTGAACCTTCTTTTATTTCCAAAGATTTTCTCTTCTTCTCTTTTCTTTCAGATGCACCACTTGGGTAGACACGTTTCATTTTATAAACTAATCGATTCACGTTTTAGTCCTTCAAACATAACCCACAACACACATCAACCATTCGACTAACTCAACTCAACTCAGTGTTGCCAGGTGGAAATCTGAAAAATCCCCATGACCTACCATGAAAAATCCCCACTTTCCAACAAAAATCCCCACTTTTTCTATATCGCCTCTTTTTTCTTATTTTATCACTAGTATTGACCTGTGGTATTGACACAAGCAGTCTATTTTTCACGTTACTACTCACGTACCAATGTACGTATTGTTTCTCAATCACTGGTTGATAATATTGTCGGAAAAAAAAATACAATTTGGCGGGAAACTCGAATTGTGATGCAATTCAACTAAGTGTTATTATTCGGCAATATTAAAACAAAAAATGAAGATTTATTAGTCTAAACAAATATAATGGAAACTCATCTGTATAAATAAACATGAATGAATTAAAATAAATATTCATGGGAATGCTTGAAGACTGGCTTTAAATCAAATATTCAAAAAATGAACAATTTGTTTTGGCCAGCCTCAACTCACCTACACTGTAGGTTGACGGACTAACACCTATTAGAAAACAATAGGTGTTAGTCCGTCAACCTACAGTGTAGGTGAGTTGAGGCTGGCCTGAACAAATTGTTCATTTTTTGAATATAAATGAATTAGGAGTAAATAAGAGTAAATCCCAAAGAATAAATGAAAATCAACCCTGAATAACAAAAACAAGTCTATTGATAAATGAAAATGAATTCTGAAAACAAAACAACAAAAACAGCCAAACGAGATCACTGTCATATATAAGATAAAGTCATCTCATTTTGCTCGTGTTTTTCTAAATAATGTATTCGGATTATTCAAATAAAATTATTTCACTTTTTGGTAATTTCAGTTCATCTTCGCTTTCTCTCTCTATATATATTTATTTTGGATGGTCGGACACGGTCGGAGCTTCCTATCAACATTCAGTACATCTTCTTTGTTTTCACTTCACATCATCTTCTTCCTTTTTGGTGTTGGGCTAGACCAAAGAATACGTAAGGTGTTCCGTGGCTAGACAAATGACTTCTGACAGATAAGAAATATGACAGTAGACGAGAATCGTAAGAAATACCCACAAATTCCTCACTTTTGAAAATTCCCCACATAAATCCCACATGAGGCGGAAATTCTCCACAAGTGAGGACTTATCCCCACACCTGGCAACACTGACTCAACTGACAGAGTGACAGTAGGTGCGCGTGCAGAGAATATCGCGGTGGGGGAATGGACTTCGCACCACTAGCGCTGAGCTGTTTGCTTGAGCCTGTATCCACATGACTACGTGATCACAGATCCATTGTAATTACGTGCCTACTACCAACCAATCAATGGTTTTATGCAAAGCACTTCGACTGGTTGGTATAAGTCACGTGGTAACAACGGATCCGTGATCACGTAGTCATGTGGATGTGGATGCAAGCTGAGTCCAGATAGGGCGCAGACACGCCGCTGTCGCATCACTACAGCTCGGTGAGCCGAGCCGAACGGTGTGGCGCGGTGAGATCGTTGACTGGCCCCGAGTGTAATCGCTGTAGTACCTAAGGTTTACTCTTAACTGTAATTCAATAAATAGGTTATTATTTAAAATTATTTTCGCAAGATTATGTCGCTGTAAAACAGTAAAACAAAATAATTTTGATTATAAAAAACCTTTGTCAACTCGTATTTTTTGGCTTTTGGGGGCCCCCTTGAGCCGGAGGCCCTCGGCGATCGCCGACCAGCCGCCCTGGCCAGACCGGGCCTGTATATATGATCAGTATTGCCCCAACATAGTATTATTGGTAGGTGTTTTCTGAACAATTACTCAGTTATGACATATACTGTGTGCTGGTTACATACACATTCCTTTCTTAAACCACTGAAAAAAACTCGTATTGTCAACACATCAGCATCATCAGAATAGTGAAATAGTATTTAGTCATCTCCTGATGGTGCCTGAGTATTGGCAGTGGTAATATAGCACTTAGATACATGACTGAGGAAGAAATGTACAACCCAGTCAAGAGAAAACGTAGAAAATAGTTTGATACAGACTATAAACAGGAATAGCATCTGGTCACACATTTGAGCCAGTGCTGAAGTGATCTACTGTAGTGCTCAATATCAAAGCATTTTATGAAAAGATCATTTTCTTTATTGAAATCCTGATTTTCCCTGTTGAATGACTGAAATATTTCAATGCAAGGATGAAGGGCCCCTTTCTCTATGAGAGTCGGTGATAGAGATAGTTGAAATCTCACGTATTTTTAGTGCTGTCATTATGGGTATTTATGACATTATCAAAGTGATGTCGTTGCGTGGAAATACAATACATTCGTATCGTAGATATATGAGGCTGTTATAGTGAGATCTGAAGATTCAAAAGTGGCCTCTACATGAATATAGCTCAGTTTCTTCATTTTGATTTATCATTTTTCTATTGCCTTCAGACTAAACATCCTCCCAGATAATGATGCCATATCTGGCTCTAGTGTAGAAATTCGGAAAGTAAACTTACTATTCTTGTGTTGTTAATTCCAGATAGAAGTCCAAGGCCATAACAGAAACGACTCCGGTGCATTTGCACAACTCAATGTTTCAACAAGAAGATACCTACCTATACACCTTATATAACTAGACATGATTATTAGATGTGATTATATCAGGTTTATCTACACGATTGGTTCTAAAATAATGACCTAGCTAACACGAATAAGCGGCCCAGTACACGAGAAGATGCAAATGATGTGCCCAAAATTCACTGCAGAACTTTGAAGGGGCAGCATTCCCGTGTCCCTCTGGCCGGCAGCTGGTTATCAATACTTCTCCCAGAAATGCTAGATCTGGCTGTTTTCTGGCCGAGCTATTGAGAGGCATACTTCGTATTGCTGGATTGAGGGAGGGATATGCACTCATATAAAAACTTAGAACCTTCAAAAATCTGAAGTGAAAACGAATTCGCATCTCTTTTCTCTTAGTTCACAAAAGAGTTTTTGTATTAATAATAATTCCATTCTCAACATGTCAACATAATTATATACTACACGCATCAAGTGCGTTCAATGGAGAACTTGTCCTAATCTTGCCAACATTGGTTTATTCGAGTGAAACTAGGAAACTCAAATTCAACTAGAAATGGCTTCATTGGATAGATGGGGTCGGATTTGGTATGTCCTATTGATTTTACGTTCCCTATACCTGTAATTTTCGAATAATGGCGAAAAAAACACTTGTGCATTTTCAACCGGTCATGTTAGCAAACTCACTATTGAAATCTGTATTAAATTATGTCTCTTTCTTTTCGATGCATGTGAGAAATGCTGCTATCCTTGTTCCTCGAAACATCAACAAACGAGTTTATCAAAGTATCAGTCACTTGTAACATGTGTAATGTGTAGTCGACATTCGACATTTGATTCCAGGGTATTATTATTACTAACGATCTAACTCGTCTAATATTGTTGTGATGGAAAGAAAGTATTTTTCCTCTAGTATTAACCCACAAAAAATATGACAACTTTTTTCGGTATGAATTTGAGGAATTGAGATGAAGCTATGTTGATGCAAAATTTTATAACTGAACAAAAACATTAGAAAAAAGACTGATAGTATTTTGAGGTGAGTTGCTAGTTGTGAGGAATGATAGTTGTATTTAATTTTATATATTCAACTTTGGGAATTTTCAGATATCTACCCGGATAGCACAAGTATATTCCTAAAATGTTCCAAATATGTTCACGTGCGATAATAGATAATATGTTCCGAAAATGTCGCAAAAAGTCGCAGAACATCCATAAGTCACCAAAAGACATTCCTGGAATGAACTTTTTGTAGAAATCAATTACCCTAACACCAAACTGATATTATTTGCACTCGACGCGCGTTTCGCTAACGCAAATCAATCCTTAGGATGCTAACATTGTTAGCGAAACGCGCGTCAAATGCAAAAAATATCTGTTTGATGTTGGTAATGGTGAAAGGCGAATACCTGTTCGAACCTCTTCGACCTTCCTATAGAGGTCGAAATTTCCTTCCATTGCAAAGAGTGCAATTCCTCTTCCATGATAGTGGCGGCTCCGAAGACGTTTTTTCTGAGCCTGCTATATATATATTCCACACTCGCAAAGAAGGTGAAAGGAGTCTTCCTACTCTTCACATTCCGCACACAGTGGGTCTGTTTGAACTCCCACTTAGAGTCGAAGTTCTTTGCGGCTTAGTTTCAATATCTTGGCCGTCCTTGCCCTGTCGGGCCCCGATATCATCTGCTTTGACTGCCTGCAGCTGTCTATTTTTTACCTAATGTTTCAACAGTCCACTTGTTCAGTGCCGTTGTTACGAGTCTCCTTGTTATGCCGAGTGCGGGTTCAGTCCCGTAGTAGGGTTGTCCCACTCTTTCCTATCCGGGATCTCAAAAGAGATCATCCTTTTCACTTATTCTGTCCTCTGCGTGTATCACTCGAACTGGTTGATTGAGAGAGATCGGGAATATTCTACGAAAAGATTTGAGGGTGCAGATGATGCACAAACATTACTGTTCGATAGGTAGTTAACTCCCATAGTTCTTGGCAATGGAGTGACTAATTCAAAAGGAGTGATTTGTAAATGAAAAAAGGCATTTATAAAGTTGATAATATCTTCAGTTTGCAAATTGTTTCGCCCAAAGACCTCCACGTTAACTTTCACCGCTTTGTGTATCACCAACACTTCTTCAAGTAATTTCAATTTTTTTTTCCTCATTCAGTTGAAGAACGTGATGTAATCCGTTTGGTTGTTTTGACTATCCACCCTGTAGCTTGCAATTCTACATTTGAAAGCAGTACGAATTATTTTCACACCCTCGATCTACATATTGGACACATGCGTTTGTTCTATGTTCCAAAGTTCTCCGATGTGAATTGATCTGATTACAGGCAACCATCACATTGTATTGATGGAGGTGTAGAGCGAGTATCCATCCTTGGCCTTTTCGATGGCCCAGCTTCATTTTTCAACAAACAAGAATCCCGCTGATGAAGATGCAAGTTGTCACTCCCAGTGAATATTTTACCACAATCACTGCACGAATACATGAATACATGGTGATCTTCAATAACTCACTCACTCTCAATAAGAGAAAACAAACACGTTGAATGATCGTATAGTAGAAGTATTCAGGACTCTCGTTATATATATTCACCACTTCCTTCTCAACTCTGGGTTGATGGTTAGCTGAAGAGTTATGTACAATATGTTTGTCTTGAGAAGTTTCAATAAGTTCAAGGTCATTCAAGGATGATGCTATTCTAACAGGGCGGTTATTCACACAGTTTGGGTCGAAATTATTCAACATCGATATAGCCGCCTCAAGGAGCTTTATCGTTTTCAAAGTTATTCGGGGGCAATGTTATTTATATAAAGGTTCATTCGACAAGAAATGTGCTCAGGGTTATTTGTGGATCAACGTAGATGTACTTTCGAAACCTCGCATTATTTTCAAGCAGACAAGGTTATTGAAGGGCAGTTCAGAGAGTATGCACAATATGTATTTCCAATCAATATGACATCGCAAAAAGTCATTTGATGTTATATAGAAATATATTTACTGTAATGTTCTTAAAACGCAACCTGCATTGAGATTTACAAATTTCAATGTCATCACTCAAGGGTATTCAAGGTCAAACTTGTATGCGCTACCAAAGGTCAATCAAGGTGACTTGCCATCAAGGTTATTCAAGGTCAAAAGTGGTGAGGGAAGGTCCACTTGCGTCTTAAGCCTTCTACTAACGTTCCTTAAGAATTATATAGTGTGTAACAACGAAAAATGAACAGAGCCGTTGTTGAATATAAAAAGTAATATTTTTAAAAAAGCTCGGACTAGTCGATTTATAATTAAAGGGGGACACCTTTCAGACTCCTCAGATTTTTTGTAGTACGCACCCCCTCGGAGGGGTGCGCCCGACGACCCTTATTTAGATAGGGAAAATAGGTAGAGTGGCACTTTGTTTTGAAGGTCTTTCGAATACCTTTACAACTCTGTTAACAGAAAATTTTTGTGACGATTAGTTTTCGAAATAATTTGAGGTTTTAAAGGTATTTGTATTGAGTTCAACGCTTTTTAAAATAAATCGAATTGTTTTTAAGGTACAATTAACGTTCAGAACTTTCATAAAAAAATAAATTTTTGCTTTTACGACAACCTGCTAATGCGTGTCCATGTGATTTCGTATTTTTTGTGTATTACGAAATTTTTTTTGGGGATGGGGTTGGTTACCAATCGTTACGAAAATTTTCTTTTAACAGAGTTGTAAAGGTATTCGAAAGACCTTTAAAACAAGGTGGGACTCGACCTACTTTCCCTATCTAAATAAGGGTCGTCGGACGCACCCCTCCGAGGGGGTGCGTACTACAAAATATCTAATTAGTCTGAAAGGTGTCCCGCTTTCAAAACTCTTACTTTTTATATTCAAAAAGGGCTCTGTTAAGTTTTCCTTGTTACACACTCTATATTTCTCAACTGCAATTCATACCAAATGACTTCAGGATGTCAGTATATATTCACATACGCTTCTTGTATCGTTGTTTTAGACTCCCTAAAACACCTTCGAAATAAGTTATTTATATATTACAAATATACTTGCAACAACACTCGATATTCAAGAATCGCGAATGACGGGATATAGAAAACAATAGGGCAAGCGCCATCATTTCAGTTTCAATTCTCTATCTACAGAAAATCCATCTTTTCGAAGTGAGAGTGTCATTTGCTTCTGGGTATGAGCAAAGTAACGATAGAAGTAGAGCACCAATAGAACCCACAATATTGATTTCAGCACACCGAGACCGACCATTGGAAGGGGCACAGTTTTTAAATTATCAATGCGCATGCGTAGTTACTCACCGAATTATTGCATAAACCACCATTTTGTTGTAGGTAATCTATCAGCTATTGATCGGTAAGAAGAAACAGCTTATATTATTTCTGGAACCCAATGCGAAGCAGAATATCGAGGATTTGCCCTTTTCACGGGATCGCAGTAGGCTGGGTTCAAGGCTATCACTCAGGTTGAGTATTGTGAAAAGTGTGGCCCATGAAGGACTACGCCTGACCAAAAATCAAATCTCTGCTTCCACAAATGACCAAAATACAGGGTGTCTTCAGCTTAGTGTGTCACACTGTATAATTTTCATAACATTATTATATACTCATATCTGTACCACCTATTCAGTGGATGGTTTCACACTCAAGACGGATCTGGAATTTTTGATGTGCGTATTAGGAGAAGCCGACCCTCAGAGTTACACCACACCACATCTACGCTTCAAGGTCTCGAAAAACTTTGAATAGAGAACAAAGGCGATGCCGTCGAGTTATCTATATGATTGTGGTATTCTGTGGTTATGATTAGATTAGAGCCATATTTTCCTGGTGATGTATTTGGAATCATTCCATTTTCGCGTTGAAATAATTGAATACAGTGACGTCATATCTGTCAAATATTGCAAGTTTTTCAGAACGTTCCAATCGACTGAGGGTGCAATTCCAAAGAAATATTGGAAAAAAACTACTAGTAACAACGAATTGTGTTATCATGAGCATACCCATGTTACACGATAGAATTACCAAAGACTTGATCTGGTTCTGGTTGTGTTCAGAGCCTCAATTGCGGCCTGGCTGTCAGAGCAGACATAAACACGTCTCTCTGTGCCTAGCCTCACTTCTTCCATTCTGAATGCCTACAGGATGACATACACCTGATTTTATAAAACTGTTTCCTCCCTTCCTTTTCCAAGTAAACCCCTGCTCTGGCTTTTCCTTCCTTCAGTTCGGACCCGTCTGTAAAACAGACCAAGCTTTCTGAGGGAAAGATCACCCGTTCCTATTCCCACTCTTTCCTATGCGGGATCTCAAGAACACCCGTTCCTCTTCCCACTCTTTCCTATCCGGGATCTCAAGACAGAACATCCTTTTCCATCTCATTCTGTCCTCTGTCTGTATCACTTTGATAGTAGATGATGATAGTTTCTTTCTCCACTACCATTGCGATTTCGGTACGCCCTGTGTACCCCTCTCCTCGCCAGTTTCCTGAGTACCATATCACCAGATAGGACGCCATCGCTTCCTTCTTTATATAAGTTGGAAGCGACGATAGATCCAGCAGGAATTTCAGAACTGCAAAGGGGGCGTCCTCCTTGCGCCGGTCATTCCCCTAAGTACAAGCTAGTCATTGTATCTTTCCCAGCTTCTTGGTTGTGATTATCTGGTCCACTCTTAGCCACCAGACCACAGCTCCGTATAGGATTCTGGGTATGATTACCACCGTGTAGATTCAGTGATGGATGATAAATTTTAGGCCCCACATTCCCTCCCCCACGGGACGGCGCAGAGTTCATATAGCCATGACCGTCTTCTCGAACGGCGTGTGGCCCCCAACTTAGCTTCGAGTCCAGTATCACTCCTAGGTATTTTACCTCGCTAGTCAGCTCTATAGGTCTTCCACCGATTACTGCTGATCTGCACCCGTCCAACTTTATTCTTTTGGTGAAGAGAATCATATCTGTTTCAGTCGGATTAATTGCGAGGCCGATTCCCCACACCACCATTCTATTTTCCTGCACACCAATTGCATTCGGTCACAAACCACGCCTAGGGAAGGGTCCGTCGTCGGAGTATGCCTGGGCATAGAAAACGTTGGCGGCAAGTTTTCTGAGGACTTCGTCCATGACTAGACACCATAGGCGAGGGGAGCTACCTTGCAATCAACCGCTCTCTCTTAGATACACCGTCACCCTTCCTTCGCCCGATTGCCGTTGCCACTGTTCTTGCCTTGTGTTGGTGCCTTTTCCACTCTTTGCACTACTGCGTGGAGGCCTCTATACATCTTGATTCTCCTCGAAGGAATGCCTTTTCAGTGCTACTTCTAACAGATACCCATCCACAATATTTTTCGGGGCCTTCAATAGAAAAGATGGGAGGCTGATAGAAAGGTCTGGAAACCTTTGCCTGGGTCTCTGTTCTCCGATTTTTGGATGAAGACTTCTTTGGCTGTTCTCCAGGTCTTCGGTGCATATCCCATTGCCAGGCTGGCTCTGAAGACGTCCCTTATCCGGGGAATGATGCATTGACGAATAGCATTCCTGGATGTACTGATCGAACGATGTGGGGCTAGACTAACCCACAAAGAATACCGAAAACCCACACACACGGATAGGTACCTGCACGCACTATCGAACCACCATCCCAGCCAAAAGAGAGGAGTAATTTCTACTCTAACGGAACGTGCTCGAAGAATATGCGAACCAGAACATCTGGGGAAAGAACTGGAACATCTTCAAGTGACCTTGAGGTCGAATGGATACAGTGTACCCGAGATCAACAGGGCCATGAAACTGAAGAATTCCACTGTTCGAAACAGGGAGGACGTTCAGATAGTTGCACATGCATATTTGCCATACATCCCGAGGGTCACAGACAGAATTACGCATACCGTGCACCTGTGGGAAGGTATACATCGGTACCATCAAAAGATCCATGGGAACAATAAGGCTAAAGGAACATGAGAGAAACTGCAGACTAGGGCAAACTGATAAGTCGGCTATGGCGGAACACGCACTTAGTGAGGGTAACCACAGAATTCTGTTTGAAAATGCAAAACTGATTGCACCCAACCAGGGATACCATAGCCGACTGGTACGGGAGGCAATAGAAATCCAAAAACACGGATAATTTCAACAGAAAAGAAGAAGCTGTCAACCTCAACCGAATATGGAATCCCATTTTAAGAAAATCGATAATAACTGCAGGTAGTTCTTCAGATAATAATGATGATTATTCATTCTCCGAACCCATATGAGGTAAACAAGGTACAATATTAATGACAATTCCCCTAATCCGAATGTAATAATTGGCACCGCAAACTACCTGAATAAATACAACTTGCGAAGAAAAAATATCCAGTCATCGGAGTGAATTTCAAGATGAATGAGCCTCTGAAGAAGCTAGCCACTCGAGCCAGCGAAACGTCAGGAAGAAATTCCAAAAAACGACGGCCTTCAAACCCGAATAAAAATAGTGATACTGAAAACTTCGGCCGCGAAAGCCTCAACTATTTTGTCCTAGGGAATCTTTTACCACAATCACTGCACGAATACATGGTCATCCTCAATAACTCACTCACTCTCAATAAGAGAAAACAAACACGTTGAATGATCGTAGAAGAAATATCCAGGACTCTCGTTATATAAACATTCACCACTACCCTATTCTCAACTCTAGATTGATGGTTAGCTAAAGAGCTATGTACCATATGTTTGTCTTTAGAAGTTTCAACAAGTTCAAGGTCATTCAAGGGTGATGCTATTCTAACAAGGCGATTATCTACACATTTTAGGTCAAAATTATTCAACATATAGATATAGCCGCGCCTCAAGGAGCTTTATCGTTTTGAAGTTATTCGGGGGCAATGTTATTTATATGAAGGTTCATTCGACAAGGAATGTGCTCAGGGTTATTTGTGGATCAACGTAGATATACTTTCGAAACCTCGCATTATTTTCAAGCAGACAAAGTTGTTGAAGGGCAGTTCAGAGAGTATCCACAATATGTATTCCCAATCAATATATGACATCGCAAAAAGTAATTTGATGTTATATAGAAAGATATTTACTGTAATGTACTTCAAACGCAACCTGCATTGAGATTTACAAATTTCAATGTCATCACTCAAGGGTATTCAAGGTCAAACTTGTATGCGCTACCAAAGGTCAATCAAGGTGACTCGCCATCAAGGTTATTCGAGGTCAAAAGTGGTAAGGGAAGGTCCACTTGCGCACCAAGCCTTCTACTAACATTCCGTAGGAATTATATATTTCTCAACTGCAATTCATACCAAATGACTTCACCCAAATAGCACAAGTACGTCCAGTGGACGTACTGCATATGTACGGTGAGGATGCATTGTACGTATTTAGGACGTACTTTTGTCTCCGACAGACGTACATAAGACCTCCCTGCGACTTACCGTTTCCGCATAGTCGGTAATCCCAGGTACGTACTTTTCTAGTCCACACAGGACCTGAAATGTACAGAAAGGGGAACTGTTTGGGACATTCCGAAAACGTACATTTTCCATTCTGTATGCGCTATCCCAAGTAGAACAAACATATTTGACCAATATTGGTTCAATATTACGTGAATATTAACCTTATATTGTAGATGATATCAATAGTGTCCACAAAAAAATGTGAACATTCGGCGATATTAGATCAATATTCGAAAAAAACTTAATGATATATCATATGATATCACTTAATGAATCTAAGTTTTCATATTCGGGCTTATACATTTTTTTTACCAAAAAGTCAGGTTGGAAATTTTACTCATTCACGTGTACTAACCATCTAACCCAGTGGTTCCCAACCAGTGGTCCGTGGACCACCAGTGGTCCGCAGAAAACAAAATATGGTCCGCGAATGATTCCAAATTTAGCGGGTGTCATTTTTCATGAACTCAATATCGGAATATTTTGAGAAACATTATCTCATGTGGAATAAAATCGTTGCCCTCTGTACTGATGGTGCTCCTGCATTGTTGAGATTACGTTCCGGGCTGGCGACGTTATTAAAACAGAAAAATCATAAGGTAATAACAACACACTGTATCATACATCGCTAGGCGTTAGCTTCTAATACTCTTCCTGAATGCCTTTCTGATACACTGAAAATGACCATAAAAGTTGTAAATGGTATCAAAAGCAGCACCCTAAATACACGCCTTTTTAAAAAATTATTCACTGAAATGGACTCAGACCATGAAGCACTTCTCTTTCACACAGAATTTCGATGGCTATCGAAAGGTAATTTGTTGGGAAGATTGTATGAACTGAGAGCAGAGGTTGAGATTTTTCTGGTTGACAAAAAAATGAATGATTTGTTAAAACAGTTTACTAATACGGCATGTCAAATTAATTTGGCTTATCCTGTGGATATTTTCACATACTTAAATCGAATATACAACTGCAAGGTTCCGGAAACAAACAATTAGAAAACGTGGCAAATATATTTTATATTTTTGAAGATAAACTTCGCGCCGTTATTTGCAAACTTCAGGTGTGGTTAGGTAAATGTGAAGAAAATACTTATTCTGCGTTTGCGACGTTAAAAGCACTTGTGGAAGAAAAACAGTATGACACTATTGAAGCAAATATACAAAACAATATCACGACTCACTTACAAATGTTGATGGAAGAATTCAATCGTTACTGTCCACAATATACCGAAGAAACTAAAGTTGATCAAAAACTGATTCTTAACCCTTTTAGTGCGGACGCTGGAGAAGTTACTGAAGAAAGCCAGGAAGAACTCATTGAATTCCAAAATGACAGAAATTGCAAGGATGCTTTTGAACTGAATTCACTTGAGTCGTTTTGGTGTAAAAAGGCAATTTCTTATACTAAACTTCGAGAAATCGCCTTGCGATATTTTATGATTTTTTCAACAACTTATTTATGTGAACAAGGATTTTCTGCTTCATTGGGAATTAGGAACAAGGCGAGGAATCGTTTGAAAATAAGTGATGATTTGCGTGTAGCTTTGAGCAACTCGTGAAGAAGATGCAAACTCAGAAATCACTTTGATACAAAATGACAGAAGTTTATCCTAAACATATTATTATTATTTCTTGTCTTTTAAAATCCTATTGAGTTACTAATCAAAGTAACGGTTCGATTATTACAGTTTATCTTCATTACCTACAATGTACGTATGTATATACCACTATGTAAGTCATTCATAGTGGTCCCTGCTAACAAGAATAATATAAAAGTGGTCTCGGACTAAGAAAAGGTTGGGAACCCCTGATCTAACCGAATACTTACCTGGAAAGAGACCAGGCTGCTGCGGGGCTTGAACTCTCGACCTTTTCTATGGAGATATTATTGTCGACCACTGTTACGCTCTACGGCACGGAGAGACTTGTTTTTAAGAAGGAGTTGGGTGCTATAGATGTGATGACTTCAAGTTAGTTTTGTTCGAGATAATATTAAAATTTTAGAAAGTTCAGTAACAATGAAAATATATTCGAAAAAACACTAAAGGATCACTGTCTCATGTGATGGCGGTTTTGGAATATCAAACTTGCTGTGCAAAAAATTCTGTATGTTATTTTCTGGTATTTAAATTCACCACATGTCGATGTTTCAATTTTTCCAAATTTTTTTAGGAATAATTCATTATGAATATTGCATTACCAATATTGATATATGTTTGAATACACTAAGTGATCACTCTCAAAATCCCAATACCCCTTGAACCGAAAGGGACCCAATACGTACGTACTTGGGAGGTCCAAACAGTATGTACATACTAACAGAAATGTAGAAAATGAAAGGAAGCCAATCCGTACGTACTTGGGAGGTCCAAACAGTATGTACGAAAAAGTACGTCAACGAGACGTCCAGATAGAAGGTACATACCATTTCCAAAAATGTACGTCATTACCATTATGTCCCGCAAACGTTTCGAAATATACGTATCTGAAAGGGACTCAATATGTACGCACCTGGAAGGTCCAAATAGTAAGAACATAGTTCTTCCAAACATGTACGTAAATGATACGTCTGAGCAGTACGTACATGGGATTCACAAAAAAACACGTCATTGGTATGTCCCTATTTCATTCCGAAAAGTACGTACCTGAAGGAGTTAATGTAAACGTATCAGGGACACTTAATAAAGTACGTACACAGTACTTCCAAGCATGTACGTTTTTATTACATTCCGATTGGAACGGGACCAAGTATGTACCTACATGGGACGTCTAACCAGTACATACATGGTACATCCGGTAATGTAAGTTCTTCGAATGTCTCCTATCCGTCCCGGGACGTATCGACGTAACTGGGACATAAATGGTTCGTCTTCAGGACGTCGTGTGCTATTTGGGTCAGGAACAGGATGTCCATTGTCAGTATATATTCACATACGCTTCTTGTATCATTTTTTTAGACTACCTGAAATACGTTCGAAATAGGTTATTTGATATGTTATAAATATATTTGCAACAACACTCAATATTCAATCGAATCGCCAATCACGGGATATAGAAAATAATATAGCAAGCACCATAAATTCAGCTTCAAGAGAGTGTAATTTGCTTCTGGGTGTGAGCAAAGTACAGAAATAATAACGATAGAACTAGAGCTCCAATAAATCCCAAAATATTGATTTCAGCACACCGAGACCCACCATTATTGGAAGGGGCACATTTTTTAAATTATCAATGCGCATGCGTAGTTACTCACCGAAGTATTGCATAAACCACCATTTTTTTTAGGTATTCGAAATCTATTAGCTATTAATCGGTAAGAAGAAACAGCTTATTTCTGTATCTCCAACGCGAAGCAGAATATCGATGATTTGCCTTTATTTCACGGGATCGCAGTAGGCTGGGTTTGAGGCTGTTACTCAGGCTGAGTATTGCGAAAAGTATGACCCATTAAGGACTACGCCTGACCAAAAATCAAATCTCTGCTTCCACAAATGATCAAAATACAGGGGTGTCTTCAGCTTAGTGTGTCACACTGTATAATTTCCATAACATGATTACTCATATCTGTACCACCTGTTCAGTGGATGATTTCACACTGAAGACGGATCTGGATTTTTCATGTGCATGTTAGGAGAAGCCGACCCTCAGTGGGCGGCCAAAACGAAGCACCGCACGACATCGCACCGCACTTAGCATTGTACCTTAGCATCCGTGTGCTAAGCAAATTTAACTATTGAATTCAATGCGTGTGGCCATACCGGCACACCGCCCCTTGCTTCGCATCGCCCTTGTACCTAAGAGCGGCGCACAGTAAATTGAGCTTTGTATTTTTCGGAGCCTTGCACATGTTGTTTGTTTTGTTCTTTAAGTTATTAGCGTGATGGATAAAGATAAATTGATTACCAGTGTGTTTACCAGGGAGGCGATTTGGAACAAAAGTAGTAGAAATCATCATAATTCGATATTATTATCGTATTCGTTTTTTATTTAAAGGGTGTACTGACATCCTTGGTTTATTTTTAATCAAATACCACTCTGTTAAGTAAGAATCTAATGAAATATCATCCTCATCTGACGATGATGAGGCCATGTTTAAAAAGTAAAAACAAATTACTACGGAAAACGTACTGTGCGCCAACGGTGGACACTATAGTCGGGCCGTTCAAAAGATAGAATTCAAGGACGCGTGAACAGTGAATGCCTGCATCTATATATAGCCTGCGCGGCGTAGCCACGCCTTCTAAACTGAAATAAATGAAGAACTGTTTACACTGTACTGTACTCATTTGCGTGCTTTGTATTTACGTGTGTTACGTTTTTGTGTGTGTTTTTGTTGAGTGGTGTGAATCAGACTTGAAACATTGGGGAGAAGAACATTCAAAGAGTGCGTGCCGTTCACGTGATCATTCTATCTTTTCAGCGGCAACGCTATTGGAAAGTTCATCATCCAGGTACGCCTCTATCGGAAAATATTTGAACTATTTCATCACGTAAAACAAAAACAAACTTCTGAATGTGAAATTATGGTACACTTCTCTAACACATTCACACACTGATTAGTCTACACATTTTTTTTCACAGAAGTTTGCCAAAATTCGAAAAACAGAAGGTACAATACAAAATACAGCGTAAACATATGTTTTTGACAGATTACGATCAGCTGATTACGGTTTGTTGCCGACATTTCTGAACAGACCACAGACCTCAGCGCCTTCATCGGTAGAAATTCTTCCCAATAGTCGGCAATGCTCTGTGCGAGGCAGAGGCGATACTATGGTATAGTGCGGTGCGCCGTTGTGGACGTACCCTCAGAGTTACACCACACCACATCTACGCTTCAAGGTTTCTGAAAACTTTGAATAGAGAACAAATCCGATGTTGTCGAGTTATCTTTCTGATTGTGGTTTTCTCTGGTTGTGGTAGGATTAGATTAGAGCCATATTTTCTTGGTGAAGTATTTGAAATCATTCCATTTTCGCGTTGAAATGATTGCATACAGTGACGTCATATCTGTCAAATATTGCAAGTTTTTGAAAATCTCCTCGGAAGAACGTTTCAATCGATTGGGGGTGCAATTCCAAACTACTAGTAACAACAGATTGTTTTATCATGAACATATCCATGTTACAAAATAGAATTACCAAAGATTATCTTTATCACCACAGTACACTGCCATAAACTTATTCCAGGTTGGGGTTATGTTATTATTAATCATATTGTTAAGTTATGACGTATATTATTTCGAAAGAATTCACTTTTTCAATGATGAAAACGCAGACGTTTCTGAAGAAATAATGGTTTGAAAGAATTTTGAAATCTTCAAACGAGAAAATATGGCTTAGGTGTTGTTCACAGTTCACTCCACTCTCCACTCCAAGCTCCACTCGCTGCATGTGACACTGTGACAGTGACGTTTGACGTTTCTCTCGGTCCAATTTTTTGTCCACATTTTTAAGGATTTTAATTGTAAAATTCAAGTTATTCAATACTATTGCTCAAGCAGTAAATTGGCTACAACAATGTTATCCAGGGCTTCAATACTCTCAGGTAAAATGAATAATGACGAATAATATTCTCTTTAGTGTAGCCATCATTAACGTTTATGTAATAGGTCAATGGGATCATTGATTCAATTCATTCAAAATTAAACATTTCAGGACAGTCGTCAAGAGCCCTTGTAGCCTCTTGCATCAGAGCTACTAGTACATCTTCAGCAAACTCTCAAGTGGCAAAAACTGATGAAAATGAGTTACCAGTCTTCAGGAGACCTGTGAGTAGCCAGAACCACTAGTAAAGTTATTTGTTCATAAAACCACTTTATTTTGAATGTGCAATTGTATATGCGCTTGTCTTTACTGACAGTAGTTTACACAATTTTCAAATTGGTACTTCAATTCCAAGAAATATGATTTTTCATAAAAGTTTCAGTTGTGTAATCGTATTCTGATCTGCAGTGGAACTACTTTCACGCCAAAACGCGGTATTATCGAAGCTATAGCGATCTCAGCACAGAGCCTGCAACCCACTATCACTGTCTAATAATTTCGATCCCTAAAAGCCATGAATATAGTTTCACTGCTAAATTTTTCAATGATCAATTAGAATTACCTAATGTATGTTGCTGCAATAATATGTGCTATGTTCAACATTATTTCTTATCCTGTTTCCTTAGGTTTATGAAAACTATGATTTGATGTTCAGAGATTTGAGGTGAAGAATTATTCGGGACATTGTTTCCTACTGGGGAGCTCAATAGGCTGGTATTTCAAACACAAGTATAATACAAATTATAATATCTATAGGTTATCATGAACATTACAAATTACAACAGTTCAACTCACATGGAGTACAACCAGAAAAAGCCCAACTATGATTTCAATAGTGAATCCCCTGGTTCTACCCTATCTATTGCTGAATGAGGGTTATTATATGCTGGACCAACATTTCAATAAAAGATTTGATTAGAAAGTAAATGACATGTGATTTATGCTCTGAAGTGTGGTTGATGTATTTTCAATTTTTATATCATAATTTCACAACTCCCTTACCTACAGTTTTGTCAACATGGACATACTGTTCTTTCTATAATTGATCTGTTTTTCTTTCCATCTCTTGAACTATTTTTGGTATATTATGTTTCTAGGTCATTTAACATTCCCTCAAATTTTTCATCGCAATTGCAGGTGCGACAAGAACCAGGAAAAGTCCGCCTGGGTTTTGTTCCTGAAGAATGGTTCCAGATGTTCTATAAGAAAACTGGTGTCACTGGACCGTATACCTTCTTTTTCACAGTCTCCACCTATCTTGTTAGCAAAGAAATTTACGTCATGGAACATGAATACTACTCTGGACTGTCACTCTTGATCATGTGGGTTTATGGAATCAAGAAATTTGGACCTAAAGTTGCAGCATATCTTGACAAGGAGGTTGATGTAAGTACTTTTTATTCAGCAAAACAATATAAACAATTGAAATATTCAGCTGTTCCACTATAATAAGGATTAAATTGGATGGCACAGGTGGATTAAAGCAAGCCAACTCAACATATGAATAAATTATCAACTTAAAAAAATAAACCACCTGGATTTAATGAGAGCATTCAGACAATTTCTTAACTTGGAAATTCCATTGTTTAATGTTTCGCTTAAGACGAGTTGAGTTATAAGTTGCGTTGGCTTGCTTGAAGCCGCCTTTAATCTTCTCTTCTTATTTTCTTGTGATTGAAGAGGAGTTGACCTCACTTACTGATGTCATAAAAAAAAATAATGTGATATTTAAGTAGTTCATAGCATCACTTTGTTTTTATAGTCCACTCTTTTTAGAAATATGTCTGTTCAAAGTTAAACTTTTTCTTTATCACTGGCAAGATCTTATATTGTTGCTAGTAGTTGAAAGAGAAATTTCTCAGATCTTATCTTTGACAAATTTTTCAAAAACTTTTATAGATGAGAAATGTTTGTGATAAGTTTTGAAAGCGGAAACAGATTTATTTTCCGAAAGGTCAACAGAGCTAAGTCTTTGAATACATATATTAGTTTTTGTATTTTTTGTGATAGTCATATTTAGGTTATTCGAGAAGCGATGAGAGAAGTCACTGACTAATAGGACATGCTTCATTTAGAAGGTACCCTTTTCAAATAAAGCAGCAACTTTTGGGGTAGATTAGGAATCAGTCCTACTGCACTTGTATAGGTTCTAATAATGTATAATAATGAATGGAGTTTATTGAACAAAATGCAATTTTGCTCAACTATCAACCGCCCTCAATTCTTAATTTTTTCAGTCTGTGGTGGGTTAACAACCTAAAAAACTATGAGGAAGACATTCATCCACCACAAAATAATGACTATCGAACTACTAAATATCCACTCTTGACGAGTGGATAGATATATTTCTATTACCTATAATCATCACATTTTGACACGTTGATTGAAGGTATTCTAAAGCGCTTTTGGTTCTCTGTAATCTTGGTGTAGTGTTCTGAATAAAGATTTTTTCTCTCGTTATAATCATGATAAATGTCTTTTTTCAAAATATTGATAACGTAAAATACAAACATAAGAAAGTATTGGATATGATGAATAGAGGGGGTTCAGCTAGGAAACTTGTTTCAGACCTCACCTTCAAATGACAAGCTCTATAGAAATATCATAAATATCTAAGATTGGCGTTTGGATATAATGTTAAATATTACACGAAACGTATGAGATATACGGCGTATTATTATATGGATGTAAATATGTGTATACAAAAATATATCACATATTATTGTGAAAAAGTAATAATTAAATCGTATAGTTGATGATGTGTTCATAAAAAATGAATAATGAGTTGGCATCATTGTTGATTGTTGTAGAGGAGGCCTAGGCCCTGTTCCGTTTCCATTTCTGGTGAACCAGAGTGGTTCTCTCTCTCTCTCTCTATCATATTGACCGGGTCCATCCAAAAGAGAGAGAAAGAACCACTCTGGTTAGCCAGACAGGGAAATGGAACACGGCCCTAGTACATGCTAGGTTGTCATCAGGTTCATTACATACACTAAAAAAATGGCTTTCAATTTTTTTTTTTTTTTTTCGAATTAGTCATTGTGAGCATTCTGAATCAGGCAGGCAGAGAGTTGTATAGTTTGCCGCATTATAAGAGAAACGTTTGGTGCCACGTCTAGGAATAAGGGGACTGTTTTTATGGCGACTATTGACACAGTCAGACATTGCCACCAACTTCTCGCTCTTATATGCCGGTGGCTCAAAAAGCAGCATTTTTTGGGTCAATGTGATTTGATGCATTTTGAGCAATTCATTCATTCTAAGTCGAACGAAGTCACTTAGGGTGAGCTGTGGTTCTACTTATGAATGTTGTATGAACAACTTATGCGTTTTTTTTTATCTGCTGTAATACTCAAGCTCACAAGGTCAAAAACAGGACCTATAAATATTATACAGGACTTATTAGATTTAGAATGATGCCCAGAAAAATATGCAGGAGGGGGTTCTATAATCCTCGAAAAACCACACCAAAGCATTAATGTAAGAATGCTTCAAACAGATCCGCAAAGAGGACAAATTTTTCAAAAAAATGTCCGCACCAGCAAAACTCCGCCACTATACTGTATTCACGTTAAAGATAGAGTGCACGAAACAATGCATCTAGGGCAGGATTTTTACTATGGGTCGCGACCCACCGGTGGGTCGCGAGCAAATTTTAAGTGGGCCCTAAATACCGCAATAAGGCCATGTTCCGTTTCCCTGTCTGGTTAACCAGATTGGTAACTCAAGATGGTGTTCGCTGTGGTAACCAGTACAACGGAACGGCTAATGGTAACAATATTTGGAAATGGAACATGGCCATTTGACAAATCAAACGCACTGAGATTAAAAGTAACTTGAGATGAAGTATAGACGTTGCAACTAATGGACTGGCCCTAAGGGAGAGGGGTCTGCGGAATGAGCAAGATAGAATTAGATTTTGGATTGTCAGCGTTATTATCGTTGTGGTGACTGATATATTCCAATTGTTCGTTGCTCTTTTAGAATTCATATTGATTCATATTGATCGATTGATAATAATAATGATTATGATGATTTTGGCTGATATCTTGTCAAAATAATTCAGTTAAAGTGAAAGTCTTTCTTGGTCGGTGATACCAGATGATGTATCCATTGGTTCTGGTTTATATTGATTATTTTGAGACAGTGTTGCACTTTGGAATATTATCAAATGGGGGATATTGTGCTGATAGTTTAGGATCCCAAGTAAGGTCGACTTTCACTAATTTGATAACAGGGTGACAATTATATTTTAACAAAAAAATATGTTTGTGAACGTGTACCAATAGGGTTGTCACCAGGAAGATGTCTATGGCTATGAATAATTGAAATTATGAAGATTAATTATTGTTTCAAATTTGACTGTCTTGGTTGCCAAAAGACTTTTAGTCTAATTGAAAGTGTACAACATTCGCCGAGACATTCGCTATATATACTTGATCGGTAGCTTACTTTTTTCTGTTCCCTATTTCCTGGTAGCCGCGTACAAACAGGTGAATTCATAGTAATATTTGCGATAATTTGCTTAGCACGATGGATATGTATCAAAATGTATATATGCTCATAGGTAACGGTAGCGAGGCATTCAAGATGACAGAATTGGAGCAATATGTAGCTATCAAGACTGTTAAAATTTTTTTGAAAAACGAGACTTACCAAAAATATTTTGCTTGAAGAAGCCAATATTTTCCTAGGCGAAAAATGGAGTTGTTCAAGAATTTACGGTGGCAAGAAATCAAAATATATAATGATATAGATTTTTAATTTTCGTACTATACACGTGTTAGTAAAATTATTTTTGAAATATGTTTTTCCTTTTTTTATTACCTACGCTCTTAAATGATTCTCTATAGTATTCTATTTTTTCCTTGGAAATTATACTAGGAATGGGGAGCATGCGCACTCTCATATTTTACAGCCAGGTAACGCGCAGTTGCTATGCTACATCCTCTGTTATAGCATGAAACAGTACGAGCAACGCTTCTCTGTCACACATAGTTACTTGTTCCAATTGTTTCAACTCCAACGCCTCTCTACCGTTATATATGAAAATATTCTCACGAACAACCTTATACTACTCTACTCGCAATACAATCAACTACATTTTGATATATTCATCGTGGTAAGCAGATGAGCGCAATTACTAAACTATATCCTTCCAACAAGGAGAGTTACCCAAACAACGATAGATCCGTGATCAATGCGTGATCACCACATACATTTGCATCTGTTGGGTAGAATAAACACGCCTCCTTACGCTGAACAATCGAAATCAAATGCAATCGATTGGTGGAATTCGCGCTGCAGTGTCGGAGTAGTCAGTTACGTTTTAACGCATGTGGTGTCTACATGTATGATGCGGCTGAAGAAACCGCAAATATTTATTCTTACAGTCCACCCAAAAAAGACCAAAAAAGCTGCAGCTTAAAAAATACAATTTCCTTGTTTTCCTTGTCTGAGTGATCACGTGCACAATGTATACTTTTGAATATCCTATAGGTCGTTAGGCAACCAAAACAGTCAGTTGGAAAAAAAAATTTAATAAAATTTCAATTAATCACAACAATGCACATTTTTATTACGACAACCCTAGTGGTACAAATTCACAAACATATTTTGTCAAAACATAATTTTCACTTGGTCATCAGATCCGTGAAGGTCGACTTTTTTGAGATCTTAGAGTATAATGTTATCAAGAATATAAAGTGAACGAGGCTGATATAATAGTATATTATGCAACGATCGTGTAATGATGGTTATTAATACATGAGCATAAACCGGGATACGAAACGATCCGAAGGTGAGTTTCGTATGGTTTATGCGAGTGTATTAATAACCATTACATGAGAGTTGCATACGCTATTTTATCTACACCCAATAAATAATGAAGAACTAAAAATATTATATTATTAGTTATTTATTTTGAACACAATAATAGTAGGTAATCAATCGTATTTCTTTGAAAAATTCTACAAAATTATAATTAATGGTATAACCACGGAAAATACTAGAATGAGAAATGAAAAGAAGAAAAAAATGAAAAAAAAACCTGCCGAGGTCAGGATTTGAACCTGGAAGGAATTTTCCACTGCCGGCGCCTTTGACCACTCGGACATGATAGCCCATATAGTTTGGTTGGAAATAAAAACATATTATGTGTTCCATTTGTCAAATGAAAAATATGATCCTTTCGATTGAATTTTTTTTTTGTCTAAGACATGTGTGGAGGGTCGCTGATAATTCTTCTATATCACTGCTATGAGACATTTTCATACGATTATCGAAAATTGACTAAATTCTTCAAAAATTCAATACCTACTGATTTTGACTTGACAAACGTCAAAATGCAAAGCTTGCACATCATGCTTGATTGAAAAATAATGGGTTTCTATTGGTTGAAAATCTGTATCGTAATGAAAATCTGTATCGTAATGGATTTCATTATAAAACGGGTTGTGGGCATATAAGCGTATTATTAGAGTACGGGTGTAGATAAATGTTATTATCTGATGTAGTTATGATGAGTGTTGTTTTTCTCTTCGTGCAATATTTGACTTTTTTATTCGCAAATTCCTACATATTCAGGGTGATCCACATGAAATGGATGCAACCTCATAAATCATACATTTTTCATCTCTATGGAACAATTTTTTCCTCATTTGAAAATCCTACTAGAACCTTGAATTTTCAGGACCAACATTTACTATTTTTCTATCTGAAAAATCGAAAAACAACGCATCACTATTTTGACATAGTTTTGAGATGACTCATGTCGAAATTACGTCTTAATGCAATAATTGTCATAAAAAAAGTTTTAGGGAAATAACATTTCAAATATATACAATTCAAATAACCCACCAATTCATTCTCAGAACTTTTATCAAAATTCTGACTACTTCACTAGTTTCAGTAGGTTTTGGTCTATCACTGTCCAAAATTCCATCGAAATCTGTTGATCATCAAAACCGTTAGTTTATGTTAACAATGTGGTGTAGTCAAAATTTTAAAAAATTCCCATTGAACAACACGTTTTTCAAATTTCCAACAACGATAAATCAAAAGCTGCTGAATCTGCTGGAGTTCTAGAATTGAATTGGTGGAATAACAGAATTGCATGTTTTTCAAATTTTATTCTATAGTTTTCAATAAACGAATTTCGACATGCACTGTTTCAAAACTACGGAATCCGTTGCTGTGGTCCGATTAAAAAAATCGTTTCAAATTTTTTTTCGATTTTTTACATTGAAAAATAATAGAAGTTGGTCCTGAAACTAAGACTCACTCATGAAATTTTATGTTCTAGTAGGCTTCTTGAATGTCTACCTTATGAAAAATATTATTCCACTCGGTTAAAAAATATGTGTTTCATGGGGGTGCTTTCAGTTTGAATGCACTGTGGAAATTTCTCCTATGAATGAATTATGACAAATGAATTTCGGTAAATCATTATATGAATGAAAACGTCCGAAGTAAAACTTTTTCAAATAATTTCTATTCACAACCAAAAAGCGATAAATCCAAAAATAAGGCAAGTCAATTATTTTCAACAGCTGGTTCCGAATCGGCAGACTCGATGACAGTTTTACAGACTCTGGAAAACTCTTTTGCATTCTAGTATTGTATAGACTATCAGTGACCAACACTATCTGTAAATTACTCTTCAAGTTGTTTCTTGTTACTTTGTAAATCGTGCTGGGTAATCGCATTATAAAAGGTAAGGCCTCGTTGATCCATTGCTCGCACAAGTTTCGACTTCTGAGGGTTGACGTTCGTCAGCTGGTTAACGAAAACGAACAATTTCAGAACAATTTTCAAAGGAATTTACTCGGTTCAAGTCTCAAGTGTGTCAGATATCTTTCAAAAAGCACTTTGTGTATATTTTTCATAATATTATATCGTTAATAATGAAATAATTTTGTCCAGATAATCTCTGCAGTGATGAATTGCACGAATTTTCGATACCATTTTTTTTTCAATATATTCTGTACGTTTTCTTCAATTCAATTTTTGTCTATAATTAAACCTAAATATTTTGTGTTGTCCACCCTATTTATGATATATTGATCTGATTTTATTCGTAAAGCCAATTCTCTTATATTTCTTTCTTTTGTTTTTGTGTTCACATTGAACCCTTTTTTTTCCCTAACCATCCCTAATATCTACATGAATCACTTTTCTTTCCAATTCCGTTAGATCTCTTGAAACAAAAACTGATATTGGGTCATATGCAAAATGATCTAAAACCATCGGCTCTCAAAGTACTTTCCTTTTCTGTCGATTTTTTTTATTTTGAATTGCATCTCGATATTATCATACGGATTCTTTAATTTGCATTTAGAAATTTAAAGATGTGGCATGGTTTTCACCTAATTGTATTACAGACACCAACATGTCGAAAGAATCAATTTTTTGCCTTTCACAAATTTACTGAAAATTTTTGCTTAAACTGTAACTGATTCGATGCACTACGTTTTTGAACTTTGTTTTTTAATTTTCTTACCTTTGCAACTACTCTCAACTCTAATATATTATGGTCTGGTGAATATTTATCACTAATCTCTGCTTTACATATTTGTTTATTTGATATAACATGATCAATTATTGTTTTTGTATGTGGAGTTACTTTTGTAGCATTTTCTTGATCAATCTTATTACACATTTTGAAGCCATTTGAGATTATAATGTTCTTTTAAGAATCAACCGCTTGAGTATTGTCATCTAACAAATTTATATTTATATCTCCGATTAGGATTGTATTTTTATTATTTTCACTTGAAATTTCGTCAAAGTCAGCTATAAAACTATTCAAAGGTGGGGATGATGGTCTATATAGTCCACATAGTGTAATATTACTTCCAAATAGGTTAATACTCACAAAAGCTAAATTGAGATTTGTTTTTACATTTTCTTGTGATCTGTATTCAATATTGTCCCTGATGTAAATTCCTCCTCCACCTCCCCTGTCCCTGCACGAATGTACATTACCACAACCATCAATATGAAAGTGATCCAATGCATTGCCATAAAACCAGGTTCCGCTTATTACAAATATATCGTTAAAATTGTTGCGAGTACTCTGTGCATTCATGAACGAGATGTTCATGTTGCTCTCTCTAATACAGCTCCCTGCAATTATTTAAAATCATCTTCATCCATTATCTTATGAATCTTGCTTGTGCCATCTTTTCTCAATTATATGGATCCGTTTACACACCAAAAATATAGAAAGTTGTTTTCCTTTTTGAATGTTCTCGCCACCAAGTAGAGATATTGGTTTTGTTAAATCATGATTTATATAATATACAATATCATCAGTAGAACCATATCCTATTTTATCGAGTGTGATATTTGTTGACTTCTTTGCTTGCATGAGTTGTAATAATCATGTAACGAAAAGCTACGCTACAACAATTTTTCAGCGAATAGCTACAAATCATTTCATAAAATGAGGGAAATCAGAACTTTTACAATTTAATATTCACGTAATATTTACGTTATTTACAGTCCGCTGTAACTTGCCATCCATTAGACTTACGAAAAAAAGGATTAATAGGTACAAAAATTGTATTGGAGTTTCTCCTCTTCAAACTTGTGTTTTTCATCAGGGCCCTCAACATTTTAACATATCCGAAAATCGGAATTACTCCACCTTTTGCACGGCAAAAACCCCCATTGACTGGAGTATCGGAGCTCTGGCCGTAATAAAAATACTCAAATGGAGTGAACAATTTTTGGTGTTGGGTAAGGTGTAGTTTCTCGTATACTACGACGGTTCCAAGGGCATTACAACGCCTCTTTTTGAGCTTCCTTTGTTCCTTTTTCCCAAACTTTTGAACTAACGGAGCTATCTCACTTGTCAAGTAAATTTTGGTACACCCTATACATGTCTTCGTGCAAAAGAAATAGATTTGCTTTATCGAACAAATTGAGAAATATCGCAAGGTTTTCGGGCTTGAGGGCCGTGTATTGGAATTTTTAATTCCGGAGCTTTCGGCTACATCTGCGGCAGCCATCTTCAGCGGCGTAGTCGTAGGTCAACTCTCCTGTGCGAGTCTACTATGACTGGTGTTGCGATATTACAACACCGGCCGTGAAAGCCTACATTCTTTCATAAATTGAGAAAAATCGGTTTCAATTAACACACATAAAATCTTATCATTTTCCAGCCGGTTTAGGAGTAAATTTGTGAACCATTTTCCGTTCTCCACCCTGAAAAGTTGAATATTTTCGAATGAAGGTGAATAAAATCAATTTCCGTCGGGAAATCCCACAGCTCGCGTTGTTTTGAAAGATCAACGGCAGAGCGAGAATGTTTCTAAAATTAGAACTGCATATGTGGCGAATGTCTTACATTGCGAAGATTTCTGGTATGATGGAGTGATTTGATGGTTATCATAAAATTTTCTCAATAGTAACAGGAAATACTTGACGTAAATAAAATCGTGATCTGCGAAAAAAATCGTGTCAGAACACGCTGTATACTTTTCAACAGTATGCTCCATAAATTTTCATCTATTTCACGATGAAATCATTTGAAGTTGTGATGGGCACACTTTGAACAGTTCATTTATATTGATATTAAATTTTATTCGTGTGAGTTGTAAGTCACCTCTTGAATGATTTGAATTGTATGCCTTCATGTTTTTGTAATTTGGGCGATAATTTCATGTGTAATAAATTCAAGGCAGCCTGTAAAAACTCGCGGGTCAAATTCATTGTCACACTCATCTAATCCAAATTCTGGGTTTCACATTTTATCATCATACCCTTTTTTTCATGAAATAAAGCCAGGAAAAAATTAAATAATTTATGAAAATTTCTGTTTTTCTCGAATATCTCTGAAAATACTTATTGAACAATATTTTGTTGATCATGTAGATGAACAACTTTACTTCAATCCAACCGTCTTTGTATCTCCTGTAGTTTCCGAGATCCCATTATCGACGTCGAATTCCGGTATAACACCTCACGAAGCAGTGTCTTTTAGTCACTTGCCCACTCGAACTCGCTACGTAGACATTTTTTACATCGCTGGCTTGAGAGACATCAATTTTTTAACTTAATACTTACTATTCGCTGTCAGATGCGAGAAGTTTCATCGTCTGAGTTGGCAACACTGTTATCGGAGCATTAGTGAATCACGTAATTCAATTGAGAATGCATATGAGTCGCGAAACGACCTGTGAGTTATAATTTCGTACTACTATCTACTATTAGAAGGTTTAAGTAAAAATGGCTGACTCGTTGGGAGATCTGATAGATATATTCAGTGATTTAGCGTTGAGTGATAGAATTCGAGTTATACAACCACCAGTTGAAGTTCGGAAAAACGATTCGCTGCTCGGCTGAATGTCTGAGTCACACGAACACTTCACTTTGGGAATGTATCGACCAGAATGTGAGCTACCAGTTGGTGCAATTGTCGGAGTATTCAGGAGAGTACCGAATGGTTAAAAGGAAATTCTTGTCTACCAGCCCGCTCAAGAATGTTATACGAATCGAAAGAGTTCAAAATTCCCTTCTGTACATTCAGTATCATCTTAAAATGAAACAAAAACAAAGTAGGCACGGATACGTTTCTGAGCATGATTTGTATCACGGAACCAAGAGTTGCCACATAGATTCCATTTGCAGCATCAACTTTGATTGGCGAAGAATGGGCTCCAGCGGCTATAGATTTAGCAAATTTGGTCGCGGGATATCGTTCTCACCGAGGTCACAGTATGCGTCCGCTTTTCCCCGAGGACCATCGATCCATTCGGATAGAGTTATGTTTGTCGCCAAAGTAATGGTGGTAACTAGCTGTCAAGGAGTACCCGATTTGGAGATACCTCCAGAACCTGCTGATACTTCGGTCAGTAGAGATCAGAACGTTTTCGTCAAATATTTCGATAATGAATTTTATCCGGAATACGTTATACGATATAATTGAAGATTTTAATTCGGTTTTTTCTATGGGAATATGGAGACATTGTTTGTGTCAGTGCTAATATGCCATGGAATTGTATCAACCTAGACGTATCGTTATGATTAAATGAAGTGTATGCTTATAAAAATGGCATTATTTCTCGTGTTTTATTTATTTTCACTATATTATGAGTCATATCTTAATAATGACCTGGTGCACCATTGAGTTCGGCAACATGGGATTTTTCTTTGATAGAATATTATTGAAATTTGATCACCACTTCGGTTCTCACATGCCAATCTAGCTCTGTTAAATTTAACATTCTCTGAATAAATCTTCAAAGTATCCGGGTGTTTCTGGAAATCATAAAAAATGACTCTGGAAAAGGTACCCTTAATTTTCAATTCTATACTTCACCAAAATTCCAGCCTTCTACTTTTACTTCAAAAGTTTCCATTTCTGTATTTTCCTGTACTTTTGCCCTACAGATTCGGATGAATCCATAGTCAATACCACGTACAATATCTCGACCAGAAAATGTTTTTTGTTGTTCTTTGCCAAAACAAAATGGATACACGTCCATTTAAATTTTTGGTATAACCTAAACTCATGAAAATTATCTATAATCCGAAATTGTCGCATTTTTTGTCATTTTGTCCTTTTTACCAACAGATAGAATATTCAAATGACTACATAACACATAATATTATAACTCCTGAACTAATACTGTTCGGAAATACTCATCCGTTGATAATAAGGTCGAAGAGGCAGAAAAATCGTTAATTCCGGAATATTGAACCATTTTTACGAGTTATATATGCATGTGTTATTAATGCATCTATACTCTTGAGAGTCAGCAGAACCAGAACCTTGAAGATACTCTATTACACACGTCTCTCACTGACGAAGCTGACAACAGTTTACAAATGGAGACTGCGAGGTCAAAACAGATTACATTTCAATGTAACTGTATTTTTCAAAAATTGTTTTTGAAAGGAGGCACTATAAACTTTCTCTGATTCGACTCGACTTATTTGTTTGTCCTCCATGATATTTCATATCGTTGATGAATCACGTACTTACACAGTTTTTATCTTTCTATCATTCGACTCGTCTTATTTATTTGTCCTCCATGATATTTTAGGTAGTTGATGAGTCATGTGGGTACATCTTTGCAGCCGTGAAACTTATCAGTATCGATGACATTATTACCGCTTGAAGTTTCCGGTCAAAAGGATAATGATGTTTATGAATTATCATTTTAGAACGTATGTTCTCTATCTTTTGCAAAATCATCAACTCAGCTGTTTGGCTCTTCGATGTGTTGATAATGAAGGTTTATATCGACATTGAAATTGCTGGTTTTCGCAGTAGTGTACATTTTTTCAAATTTTGAAATAAAGTGATACTTTTTATAATTGCTGTCGACTTTTCGTAACTGATTACGAAAGTTCACTTCACAACTATATTTCTCATATCATTCGGTGATTCTAGGTTCGGTTCAATCACACCTTACTACTTTTCAACCCCCAGGTCCGTACTCGCGAGTTGAGCGAAACCAATTTATAGAAGTGAATTACACAAAATGTTGTAACATGATTTTTGTAATTTTTCTGGAAGGTATTTTTTCTTCATTTCAAATAAATAAAAAAAGAATATTCTACTGCTGCGTGGTCTACGTATTCTTTGTACAAATGTTTTACAATCTGCCTTTAAAAGATGAAGCTGAAAGAAATCGTAATCTGCAAAAAATACGACTTGTATTCAAGTATTTCATGTTTAAGAGGACTAAAAAATTGATCGAAAAAATCTGTCACAGGCGCTTGGTCTCATGGTGAAATTGTCCCTGCACTGATGATGGGCCAATGAGCTCGAATACTTGGGCTCATGAGAGGATAACATCCGAAAACCTAACGTAACCTTAATAACAAATATAAATTGTATAAAAATATAGGAAGTGTTATTTCTCAGTTTTATGATGATCTCTCACAACATAGTTGGTTATTTCCATCAATTTATTTTCACAATTTTAACCTTGAGGATTTTTCAGAAATAGACGATTAACTGAGAGTTGATTGAGTCACGTATGCCCTTCGCCTTCAATTTAGGGTTGTTTCAAATGGTCTAGATAGATCGAAAAACAATTCTACAACATACCTATTCTGGTCTAGATTTTCATGAATATGTTGCAATAAAATTGCTGTTTCAACGTATAAGTTTCGTCGAATTCCATATTGACAGAGTGTAATTACATAATTTTTATCTAGATTAGTTTATAATTTACATCGATGGAAAAGCAGCTGAGAAGACAGATTTCTCGATAATTTTCAATAGACAATGGGTTTTCTTTGTTGAATTTAAGATCTAAAGGACTTGAAACTGCAGTGTGCTCCAAATATTTCGAAATACTCTTTATTTATTCAGTGTAAATGTTTCACAAATATTGGTGTCGAAATCACTGTTACGTTTGCTGATCACCCAATGACGATACAGCAACATCTAGAAGTTATTGACAGATCTCTATCATTACAGCATCCCGATAGATCGAACCCCTTACTATTCTACCAACTAAGCCACAATATCGATATCGTCTGTCTGTTCCGCTTTCGGTAAGGTGAAACTGCAAACATATTTTTCGGGGTGTTGATTTTGGGATTGTTCTTCTAAGGGCCAGTATATACGTCCGGTTTGAGCTCCAGGTGGCGATCAAGAAGAATTTGACAGAATTCTCAAGGATTTTCTGTCAAATCCATAGTTTAAACTCCACATCATATTAAAACTCATCCTATACAACTGGCCCTGAAGAATTATTCGTTCCGTTAACCAGCTGACGAACCTCAACCCTCAGAGATCGAAACTTGTGCGAGCAATGGATTAACAACGCCTTAGAAAGGTGGGATTTGAATCCCGGTCTTCCGCTTTATAAGCAGACGTGCTCATTTATACACTACCGAGAACCGCTAATGAAGTGATAGTTCTTTCATAATACTAATATGTTATTAAAACGGAAACAATTATATTTCAAACACGTTAACTTCAGAGAAATAAATGTTTTTGCTTACCGCAGAATTTCTTATCAATGATGGATTTGAATAGTAGTTTTCACAATTAATGGTATTGGCTGAAGGATTATAATAAAACCAATTAGACCCTTAAGTTGTAAAATCCGAGATGCACATCATAAATGTAAAAGGACCGGATTCAGGTAATTTTGTTTCTCAGAGAGGGATTGTAGAGGATTACTGCTTACACTTCTTGTTCATTTTGTTAGTCTTTGTATTTCATTGGAGGTGTTCACTTGCGTTACGGCGTGCAATAATTTTATAACATTTTTTTGTTATTACAGACATTAATAGCAAAGATTTTATACCCCAACGTACAGAGTAGGCAGTATGTGGCGTCCGTGGATAAAAAGTAATAGTGCTACTTCCAGTGGCTCGTTAAAGAAGAATCACTCATCTTGTGACGCGAAAATCATTTTAAAAAATGTGTATAGTTCCTTACTTCAGCAAGGATATGACGCGGGTGCTGCAGCAAAAGTAACCAGTAATTTGACGAAGGTGCCTCTTACTTCAGTTAGACGAATTGTTGAAAATTCCATGGAATCAAGAAAAAAGCATAAAAATTCCGGTGTCTCAAAAAGTCTAGACGACTGGGAAAAAGATTTGATAAGGCGAAAAATCTACACTATGTACGATGGGCAAAACTTCATGGCTGCAAATGACATATATTTTGAGGAAAATTATATAAAAAAAGAACTTTTACAAGTGCTGCAGTCATTTTCTTAAAAAAAAACGTATGTTTGGGATACAATTGCAGAAGAATTGGGACATACAGTGTTACGACTGCCTCCGTACTACTGCGTGTTCAATCCCATAGAGCTTATGTGGCACCAACTTAAATCGAGCGTGCGCGGAAAAAATACTCCTCCGACTTTAAGTGGTAGTGTGGTAGGATTAATTAGGAACTGTATAAATGACATTCCTACCGAGAGTTGGAAAAGTTCTGTTAGTCATGTTATAAATGTTGAAAACTCGTACCTTTCTGTGAATTCAATTGCGCCAATTATAATTAATTTAGATGAGGATAGCGATAGCGACACTGAACTAAATATAGAATAGAATTGTAACATTTAAATACATTACTTCTATATCTCCTACATTATGCAAAATTCAAATTTCTTAAGTTCGACCCTGTAGCACATTTGCATCTTTTACCAGATGATTTTCTACACAATGGGATTAAATCGGGTAGTTTATTGCAGTTAATAAGCCAATACCATTTACTGTGAAAAATACTATACTGTTATTATTTTCAGTTGTCTAAAAACGTCATAACCACAGTCACCTCATTAACAGAATAATATACGCGATGGCATTGATTTTCATTGCCTTAATTTAAAACACCGAAAACTGTAAACAATTTTGGAAATTGTGGAAGTTGGAATTCTTCTTTCAAAGTTTGGTGAACTTTTTGCATTATCACCCATATTTAATAACTTTGTCAAGACTAAAAAGTAGAAAATCATGGAAAAACAAAGCATATGCTAACCTATGATGTAAAAGGAAATGTGTATTTAGTTATAATTATATAACTAAATACTATTTCCATTTCAGGGAAATAGAATCAAGTCCGAAATGAGGATTTCATGAATGAAAAACATGTTTTAGACATTTTATTGAATAGCTTAATTTGTGTAACGAATATGGCCGACATCTTTCAACATAGACTTTTTTTTTTTAATTCAATCAATCAACAATAATTCACCTGCCAGATACAATAAACATGATTGTACACAAACAACATTCTTTGAATAAAGAATTCAACAGAAAATCCAAATTTGCTGATGGTAGTAACATCAATGAGTATGACATTTGACAACCAGCGTTATTACCAATGAAGTTTTTGAGTTTGAACTTGAGTCATAAGAAATATCCCAAAATGACTTGGAGTTCTTCAAATATATGAATTTCAAATTTCCCGATCAACATTTAACACTGGAACATTCAAATACTCAGTTCTCCGTTAGATCATGTATTTCTTAGAAAGGATAACGTAATGAACATAGCAAATTCTCCATTTTTCCCTTCTGCTGTGACATGATATGATTTCGTTTCAGGATTACGAAACTGCCTGGAACAGCAGTAGAGTGGAGCAGCAACAAGTTCTTACCGAGCAAATCGCCGACGAAGAAAAAGCCCAATGGGGCATGGAGGGCCAGACCTTGTTGATGCAGGCCAAGCGTGAAAACGTTGCCCTCCAGCTGGAGGCGACCTACCGCGAAAGGCTTCTTGCAGCGTACGCCGAAGTGAAGAAACGCCTCGATTACCAGGTCGAGAAGCAGAACATCGAGCGCAGGGTGACCCAGAAGAACCTCGTAGATTGGGTGGTGGCCAAAGTGAAGGCCTCCTACACTCCAGATCAAGAAAAGCAGAACATCAACAAGTGCATCGCCGACTTGGCTCTTCTGGCCAGGGCTTGAGCTTGTGGAGATTTATGTTCTAGATGATAATGTATACAGTTAAGTCTTAGGCCAAAAGTGTATCATTCTACAGCAGCATTTTTTCATTTTTTTCCTCAGTGTACAGTTCAAAAAACCAAATTGAAATGAATTATAAACTATTGGATATAGATTGTGTGCATTCTTCCAATGGACTTGATTTTCTTGAATGCAATGCATCTATATAAGTACCACTACATGTGATTGCAATATCAGTTTCAAAAGTAGATAGTTCAAAACTCTTAGAGAACATTTTTATGGCCAAATCATCTGAACTGGTGATTAAGTCTTAAAACAATTTAAAAAAAAAGTACAAAATAGGCAACATGTTTTATCACCAAATGTATCTGAAGGTTACGAATTAAAACAAGGTCTGATTATCGTGACAAGTATAGAACTGAAAGTATATCATTTTACAATAAATTACTAGAACTGATAGTGTGTGAAATACCAATTAAAAAGAGTCTTTGGGCAATTTTTTCGATAGTATGGGACTTTACAATCAGAAGCTCTATTACTTCTTTTTTGAATATGTATTCATTATGTATTTGCCTCAAACTCATGGGAAGAAAGTTGAATAACGTCTTACTCGTGTACAGTTGAATTTTGGGTAAGTTCTAGGGTGTGGGTGGAAAGTCTAACAAAATTTGAGAGCACTGTCTCCAGAATACCCAAATATATTAGGGTCGAAATCCTGTTCTATAAATGAATGACAACAGGAATTTCTATAACTGGCCCTACATAAATACCAATTTGTAAAACAAATATGGAATTGAAGAGAAACTGCATAGTTTCCCCAAAAGCGTTTACCATAATGTAAACGAGATTCAACAAGGGCTTAGTAAGAGTTCAACTACTCACACTGCATAGCATCCTGATGCTAACAGTTTATATAATTGGTTGATGTGGCTGTCAAATTTCAAGATTCAACCGATATAAAGTAGAAGAATTTGTTTTCTTCTGAGTTTTGAGAAAATTATTTGATTCTTGTTCTTGTCAAAAGATGTGGGTCGAACCACTTCTTCAAACATTTTATGTCAGCGTTTATTTGATCAGATAAATCTGAACTGATATAATTGTACAAATGGAATAGTAGTGTCATCAGCGAAAAATTTGAATTTTCTAGCGATGAGTAGAGTAATTTATTTGACCACTTTATATACAGAGTACATTTATGGCAAGTCATATGTATTTACTAAGCCTAACATTTGAAATCTCAAAATGAGCATGGATAACCATGACAATCAATTTAAAAATAGAAAACTGGTAGGGTTAAAAATCTCGAAAAGAGTACATTGCCACTCGATAAAAAAATCATAAAGATTAAACATGAACTGAAATAAATGAAAAATATAAATATTTATAAGTCAAAATCTAAGATATATATCACAACTCCAATGTGATGAATTAAAACTCAAGAACTGTGAATTGACTAGCTACAGAAGTGTATTCCTCGATTGTGTAGAAGCAATGTTTCAGAAGGTATCTTTTGATATTATTTTTGAAATTCCTGAAATCCAAGGATTTAACTGATTTGTGGAGACAGTTATATAAATTCAGATCTAGCGAACTTTTTTGAGTGACTCTTAATCTGTGTCTTGTATGATTCAATAAACTTGCAGATCTTGTTTGATTAATTATGATTGTAGGAGTGTTTTAGAAATATCCCAAGTTTTTGTGAATTTCCAATAGCACTAAATAAATATACAAAGTCGGTAGCGGCATGATTTCAAAGTTAATAAAAAGTGGACGACAATGTTCTCTATACTCTACATTTGTCATGATTCTCATAGCTTTTTTCTGGCATCTGAAAATAGTGATTGAGTTTCTTGAATTTCCCCAGATCAAAATTCCATATGAGATGACTGAGTGGAATAGTGAATGATAAACCCTTTTCAGAGCCACCAAGCCTACAGTATTCCTCAGTTGTCTAAAAACAAATAAAACACTAGACAGTTTCCGAGTCATTGTTTCTATGTGGCTGGACCAACTAAGTCGATCATCAATGATAATACCCAAGAACTTACCACGACTTCCTAGAGTAACACTAGAGTTTGAAGATACTATAATACTCTGTTTTTTTTATCGTTTAGTTTGAGTTTATTAACTGTAAACCAAGTTTATTCTTTATTTTTATTTGTGTTCATTATTGAGGTAATCTGGAATGTGATTCACCTGAACATATGAGGGTTGTGTCATCAGCAAACAAAACACATTTTGTTGGTGTCATGAAACTACATAAATCATTCATATAAATAATAAACAACAATGGGCCGAGGACAGAACCCTGAGGAACACCATGACGAATTTGTTTCAAATCTGACTTAATATTGTTAACTTCAACACATCGATACCTATTTTGAAGATAAGATCCTACTAGCTCAAGAGCAGTGCCTCTCACACCATAGTAATTCAATTCCTGAATAAGGATTGAGTGGGATACACAATCGAATGCTTTGGTTAAGTCACACAATGTCAAGGCAGTATGCTTACCCTGATCAAGCCCCTCCACTATGTTCGTTACTACTTGGTAAGTAGCTTGAGTAGTAGATTTAGTTCTACGAAATCCATACTGGGATTCGCTGAAATAGAAGTGACTCTCGAAATATGAATGAAGGCGTTTTTTCAAGGTGATTTCTATTATTTTCCCTATTGTTGGAATAATGCTTATCGGGCGGTGGTTATCAGGTGAAGATCTGCAGCCCTTTTTATACAAAGGTATAACTCTAGATTTTTTCAGAATATCAGGAAATATTCCAGTTGAAAACACTTGATTAATTATCGATGTTAGTGGTACGGCGAGTATATCGGCCACTGATTTTATCATAGGACTATTTAAATCATATATATCCTCGCCGGGCCACCGTGCTGGGTAATCGCACGTTAAAAGGTAAGGCCTCGTTGATCCATTGCTCGCACAAGTTTCGACTTCTGAGGGTTGACGTTCGTCAGCTGGTTAACGGAAAAAAAACAAACAAACAAAACGTGCATTTGAGTTTTTCATAAATATTATTGAAGAATACACCTCTTGCGGACACACAGGTTCAAAAAAATGACCCCCAAGGCGAAGGAAATGTATTGAGATTGCTTAATTCGTCAGTGGATGAAACAGGAAGATCTTTGATAGTTTTTTCTGCTATATTACAGAAAAAGTCATTCAAATCATCTCCAGAAATTTCAATTTGGGGAAGTTTACGTTTTGTTGTGTTCCTCTCTATATTTATTAAAGCCCAGCAAGCTTTTGAAATATTATCAGAACTCAGAATAAATTGCTCATTTGCGATTTTTTCTGTTTCTGCAGATTAAATTTGTAGTCTTTTTTCATTATTTTGTAGGCTTCAAAATACTGAGGGTTCTGGGATACTTCTGCTATAGTTTTTGCAGCTTCAAGACTATTTCTCATTTGCTTGAGGGAATCGTTATACCAATTTAATTTCATTGAGTTATCTTTTGATGCAGAAAATGTTCTCAAGGGAAATGAAGTTTGGATAGCAGATTGGAAGATATTAAGTAGAGATTTACATCGATATGTTTAGATTCGAAAACGCTGTAGCCCTTTTTTCGTGACGCATAATTTGACTGGTTTTTCACTAGTATTTTCAGGAATTTTATTTGTGATGGCAAACTGGCCTTTGTGATCTGAGAGACAGGGATCTAATACACCTGTAGTATAAATAAAAAATATTCTGTTTAGCTCAAGATTATGTTATCTATATGTGGATGATCTTGTGAAATCGTTAATAGTAGCTTTCAAGTTATAAGAATCGAGGAAGCATTTCAATTGAAAAAGTGATGTTGAATTAGAAAGAAAGTCTATATTGAAATCTTCAAGTAGCAACATTTGTTCGTTTTGCTTTGTGACTCGAGACAATAGCTGATCAAATTTTGTTAGAAAAACATTGACATCCCCTGTACATGACCTGTATACACTTATGATCAAAATGTTAAGAGATTGAACGAAAATTCCGCAGAACTCCGCGTCAATTTCGATATTGAAATCACCAAGATCTAAAATTTTACTAAAAACTTGGGTATTTTTCTGGAGAAAATGTTTGATGAACTATTTTTTGGCTCTCTACTCTCCTGCCTATATGGTCCGACGGGTACTGGATTACATAGAAACCACTTTCTTTGTTCAATTTGTATACCAAGCATATAAAAATTGAATTAAATAGAGAGCAAACATAGGAATATCTACACAAAGCAAAATAGAGACCTATTTTTAGAAAAAATCTCACCAGGACAATATTTCATTCCAACCCATACAAGATCTCGTTTCGCTCAGAGAAAATTATCTCTTGAGCTTTTCAGTGGTAAATTACTGAATACTTTCACTAGAATCTTAACCTCCGACCAAAGAGAGTTGAAAGTCACTGTCAACGACAATCTGGTTCAACAATTTGTATGCAACGCTGGGCAAAGGTCACAACATTTTCGTTGCGGAATTTCAAGCGGATGAAAAATGGAAATATTGGCTATACAAAAAGAGGTTGAGTAAGTAGAATGAAGTGTGAAGATAACATGTTATCAACGAACGAGTGGTTGTCATCAGTAGTACCGCATAAAAAAAATTGGAATAATACCTTTGATGAGTGAGAACCACCTAAGGAAGGGCGACTATGTAAAACCCATAAGTGTTCTTTGTTGTTACACACTATTTATACTATGTTCCAAGCCATGGCACAGAGCAATACTTTCAAAAACATTGAGACATGCGGCATACTAGCAGGAAAATTAGTGATGGATGAGTTGATCATAACTCATGATTTTACCAAAGCAAAAAAGAACATCGGATTCTTGTATGACAATGAACGAGAAAGAAATATTTGATTGCCAAGATCAACATAATTTAATAACAATAGGGTGGATTCATATACTCATCCTACGCAAACAGCATTTCTTCCAAGCGTGGATCCTCACACTCATTGTTCCTATCAATTACTGATGCCCGAAGCTATTGCAATAGTATGCTCGCCAAAATATAATGAATTTGTCTTATTTAAATTAATCTCAATCCATGGTTTACAATTCATTGCAAACTGTCCCCTAACAGTGGATTTCATCCACATCCCACGGATCCACCACTCTTCAAAGTTGCTGAAAACACCCGAATTGAGAACAGTGCACCATTAGAAGTTTTGGATTCACGTAACGCTTGACAATTTACAAAAATATAATACAGTTTCCTGTATGATTTCCACTTACAATGGGTTTACAAAACCGCGACACGTGTTTCGCTATTACAATAGCTTCTTCAAGCAAAAGCTTTTGTTGATATGGATTTTCATCAAGTATCGGCCAGTTCAATTCAAGCTTAACAATTTTGTATTCATATCCATGAAATTACGCCATTATACCGAGGAAAATGATTTTTGTCGTAGATGACATGCAACCAATTGGTACTTCAAAATAGAGAGTGTCATATTGATTTCAGTCAATTTAACGATAAAACCATTTCAAATTGTAAAATGAGCATATGCTATAAGTTTTTTTCACATTCTTTTGCAACACCTGCGTGCGAGTTGTAACCCAGCGAAACACAAACACGATGTGATATTTCAAGTCGCGAGGATATGGCAGTTACATAGTCACTTTCAAGTTACAAGTTTTTTGATGTCTCTGCAATATGTATTTCCTGATGTAATGACAATATATGATCTTTTCTATTTATAAGATCATTTGCAGGCAATCAAACAATCGCCTGTTTTATCATTTATCATCCACATAAATGCGGCGTTTTGGGAAAATAAAAATTAACATGTAGTAATAAAATTGATGAAACCGAAGGAACAATAAAATTCATTACAGGAAGATGAAATGAATCATTGATCATCTGGAATGAAATATCTAATTGTTTTGTGATCTTCAGTAATGTACATCTGAAAGTTGATTGTTATTATTCCTTCCAAACATGGATGTTAATGTTGAAGGGTTATTTAACAAAGGATTCATACAGTATTTTCAAGTAATAAAAAATTAGCTCTAAGTAATGTGCTATAAGAAGTTCGACCTTCAATTTTCAACAGAAACGTTTATATTAAGTTATATATGAGTTAAGTTGGCTTGCTTGAAACCACCTTTACTTGACACTGTTGCATACATCTGGTGGAAGTAATGGAAAAGCAAATATAACTTGCTCATAGAACGCATGAAAGAAAACTGCAAAGGTAGGTATATTTAAGATTTTCCCGTTTTCAAATTCTGTGTAAAACCAGACTCGATTTATCACAAACAAACAGCACTTTTCCTTCACATCTTGTGAAAGGTTATATTGATTTGAACTGTCAAAGATGTCAGTTTGTTGGAATATGCCATGTATGAAAAATATATATGGTACATTGCTGTAGTAATCACATTAAAATAATTATTAGTATTACTCGAAAACATATCTATTGGCTTTCAAAAATCAAGAAAAAAGGAGATAGGATTGACAAATCATTTTTCCCAAGTACCCAGTCACAAAGCACGATTGCGCACTACTTTTATGTTATGTGTGAATGAGTTCTAAATACATAATAGATAGGAGATTGGTAAGTACCCACTCCATTACTGGGTTTTACCTATATTATGCAAACTTCCAATATTACCTTAGAAATTATTATTCATACTCTCTCTGGGTTGTTATTACACTGGCTTGATCTATGGGTATTTGGTGCAGTCATCATTTACAGCGTTATTGCTCCTAAACTATAAATGCTACGGGAAAAAGTTTCGAATGAAATTTATAGGGAATTTTATGCCTTACAAATTTGATTACCGCCATTTTCAATGTATCACGAACCATTAGCTATATATTTAGCAGTAATCACATTGTAAAAAGTTTGGAGCATTAATAATTGAAAACGTATGCGCGTTATACAAAAAAAAGTTTCAAATGAGAAAGACGTCAAACATTAATATCTATAAAAATGATTTCTACTATTTTTGTCGTACGATTCGCGGTTCGCGAGATATTCGATAAAACGTGTTCAATATAGCGGCTACCACGGCCGCCCGCCGCTATCTTGGATTTACATTCAGGGGACACCCCTGAACATATTCGAAAAAAAGTCCGCTTTGTAGAATATTGCATTATGAACCTACTTTTTTAGGTCTGGCACTTGGCTTAAGTATTTGTAAGCGTTTCGGTGGTTTGTGAGCTTTGTTATCTTTACTCTATTGAGAACTCGTACTGAAAGTAAACACTCAATAAATATATAAATAAATATCTGACAGTAGATTATAAACATTAATTTACCTCGTAGTAATCAATTTAGCTCTCTAACAGCCGTTAACTAATCGAAAATATTACCTACTCTTGGCAGCGATAGTTTCCAACTCTTGGCATTTTTACGAAGAGCTTAAGACTGATACTTTTTATAGAATCAAGATGAATAAAAACCCTGGTGTGTTGACTTATACCTAATAGATTGTAAGCAAATTTTCTCGACTTTTCGCTATCTTGATTTTGATCAACTTTAACGGAAGAGATGCCTTCGAGAGTTTGCAAGCAGAGGCGCACCTTACGAGATTTTAATTTAATCTGTGATGCCATGATATCCGTCTGCTAGACGGCAATTCGATTATTTATAGATTTATAGCTTGTTTATTTCATGGTCTCATGTTTTGCATTCAATTTTTTACTTTCCCGCGAAATTCTAAAAATTATGTAGTCATCACATTTTGACAATTCCTTTTGCTTTCAATTTGATGAGAAATAAATCAAAAACTCAGTGATAGTGATTTCAAATCTTCCGAAACAATAGTTGTGTGTGAAACTGGAAAGTAATTATATCTTATCTTTCTACTTTCTGAGGAACCGAGAATGTTAAGTACTTTTTTCTTCAGTGTTGAAAATAAATTGCAATTTTAATGTGATTACGAGAGATAAGTAATACCCTACACGTAACACGAGCGTTTTATTTTGAGCTTTGTAAATCGGTTCATAATAAATCTAATTATCACTATAAAATCAAACAAATACAAGAACAGCAACGATAAACACTTAAAAAGAATATAAACAAGAAAAACGTGAAAAGAACTAGGTACAAGATTTTGAATATTAAAGGAACTTCCAAATGAATTCAAATTCAAATCGAACTGTCAAACATTTCAAAAAAAAATAATAGCTTTTTATTAGACGAATTGACCTTACGTATTTTGTATACTGATAATTCCATTGGTGAACGAAAGATCCCGCAAGAGTTTATCCAATGTGACCGCCGGTATCGAAAATCACTCGTAAGCTGCCGCTTCAGTGAAAATGTACCATTAGAAAATCGCATTTGTACACCACCCCAACACCACCTACCGCCAAAAAATGTAAGTTTACTCTTCGATTTCTCAGGTCGAGGAATTGGCTCAACAAAAGCATATCGGTCAACGCACCAGGGTTTTTATTCATCTTGTATAGAATGATCGAAATACACAGTTGTTGATCACAATTATCTAAATTGAAGTATCAAAAAGATCTGAGCACAGAACTGTCACTTACGAATGATAATTGTCAATTGGTAAATAACACTTCAAACCAATTGCGGCAACATCGTGAGTGCTGACAACTAAATGCCCAAAAAATAACAGGCTCCAAATTTAAAATCCAATATAAACGAGACGCTTTCACATCAATGGATTGGTACTAGTGCATTGATTTCATGTCGTCATCGATGACGCGCAACAGTTTTAAAATTGTATTCACTTTATTTTCTTCACTATAATTCAAAATAATTCCATGAAATGTACGAATATTTGCAAGATTGAGTTCGATACATTTTTTTTCGGTATCACTACTTTTGTTCGGGTTTGAAGGTCGTCATTTTTTGAAATTTCTTCCTGATGTTTTGCTGGCACGAGTGGATAGCTTCTTGAGAGGCTCATACATCTTGAGTCAAACCCCAGCTGCGAAAGCCTCAACCATTCTGTCAATACATTTTTTAAGTAGGGATTGCACACAAGAGAATTTCATAACGCTTTCACAAATGTCGATATTCTCATTCTTTGTAAATGACGCATACGTTAGGGTTGAAATGTTCTTTAATTTTCATGAATGCGTTTGGCATGTGAATCATATCTCATAAATATTCAATATGTTTGTCTGGCCTTGAGTTACTTACGAGAGCTGAATTCTGTACTTGAGAAAATGGTTATCGAAACGATAACGTGCCATTTTTGGAAACTAGTGTTTGAAGAAGAATGTGGTTTTCAAGGAAGAAACTGAGTACCTATACCTTTTCTGTTCATTTGATACTGAAACATCTCGATTTAACTCGTGATAATGTTTCGAATTGAAGACAATGATGGGAAAGTGCCAAGAGGTCGGCAAAGTGTTTTGCCGACTTCGCCTTCTTCTGAGTGAATCGGTTAGTTTTTAACCTGAAAGGAGGATAGAAAAAATAACTTTCAGGAATTACAGTGAAAAAACATTTTTCTATTGACTGATAGTAATCCTCCTGAAAAAAAGCCTTCAAAAGTCAAAACTTCCTTTAGTGGAGAAATAACTGAGTTTTGCCTTTGAATGTGCGATCACCTACTTATAAAGTCACATAAATTAATTGAAGGAGATGATGAATTTAAAAATGTATATTACACAAAAAGTACTATTCAAGCATATCAAAATCAATTTATCCTAACTCAAAAATTGAAAGTAAAACTACATATTCATTGAATGATTAAGAGAGTTATTTAGGGCAAAGTTCCTCCTATTGGAATCTTGCATTTTCGCAATTTGTTCCAAGTGGGAACTGATTTGTGCAGTATTCCTATCAATCCACTGCAAAGAATTCATATGAGCATTGAGAATACGGCTGATCTGGGTAATCTGAAAAAAAAAAGGATCATTATCATCATGTCGAAGTATGACTGGAAAAAATAATCTTGGCAACTCAATACAGTGGCAGCGATGTTTGATTTCACTCCCGTCAGAAAAATTTTGGGTCAACCTGTAGAACTTTGAGTTCTGCCAGTTCTGTGGGTCAAACGAACTAAACCAACCAAAATGAACTCTTCATTTTCTTGGATTTGAAAGAGGAATAATGGAAAAAGATAGTGACTGAGCCGTCAAAACAATAATGAAGGAATTAATTAATAAAGTTAATCACTTTCGTATCAAATCATTAAAAAAATTACCTTTTGACGGCTGACATAACCAGAATACATGCCATTGGACATGATTAACTATTTTCATTGGTAGGCAAATCTGAATAGTACGAGAAGTTGTTAACTAATTTCATGTTTTCTTTATTCAGAAGTAACATTTTCATTAGCTTAGCAACTCTTCAGGGTAAATTAGAAATTTGCCGTTCCATGCTTGTATAGGGATTTCATATTAAGATCGCAGTGCGACATTGAAGAACACCAATTGATACAATCGCCACTTTGACATCTATTGCTATTTAAGGTTAGGACTTTGACTGACGTTGTTTGAAAATCACAAGCCATAAAATGTTGTGAGAGACTTTTACAGTTGTATTTTTTCATTTTTTATGTGAATGTTAACCATGTATTGTGCTTTATAAACATTAGTAAAAATTTAAATCATACTTCAAAATAAAAACGCAGCGCCATTTCAACCAAGACTTCTACTAATAAGCACCACTTTCACAATACTTTGACTAAGATGTCTAGAAGGACGGTGTACTGAGTTATACCTGGGCATGTTTGGGGTATATTTTGCGACACAAGCCTACTATGATAATAATCATCATGGCTTTTCGACATCAAATCAGTTCAGATGGCGTTTGCAACGAAAAGAGTTCCTAGGAAATTTCCTAGGAAATGTATAAACGGCCGACCTGACGGCTGGCTATACTTTTACTTTTGGACGCTGACTGATCAACAACCTATTGTATTTGTTTAGAATACTGGCCAAATTCCCTAAAATTGTGTTCCTTTCATTCGATTTTGTTTTTTATGAGTATGACATTAGATTCTGCTCATTTTGTTGACTGCTCGAATCAAAGAATATAGTTTGTCGATCGATCGGTTGACTATGCACTTCCAATTAGCGTCAACTAGCGATGAAATTGAGAAACACACCACGATACGTAAAAATGACACTAATGACGAAAAGGTGTCGCCATAAAATTCCAAACAATATCGCATCGGTCCCAACACCATCCTTCTAGACATCTTAACTTTGACATTGTTTGAAAATTTCCAGCAGAGGGTGTATCGCTTATCTTGAAATCCCAATAGTGTCCATAACAATTCTTTATTTTTTCAGATTGTTGAAATCCCAAGAAACTGACAAGAAAAAATCTCAATATAGTCAAAATTGTGTGTGTTGGACAGACAGATAAAAGGCGATTGCTTTATATTTGGCGAGAAAGAATCAATGTCAACATTTTTTTAACAATGACCTGAATATTCTTTAGGATTTCTCCCATTCGTTTACTCGAAAACTCGAGATGTTTGGTTCTTTTTGCAGATGAAAGAACAATAATTTTCATCTAATATTGGGATGAAAAACAGTATGTTTCGTGCTTTCTCACCTGACACAAGAATGTTATCATTTTTCGTATTCTGTAAAGAGCATATCGAGTTGGAACGATAAACTTTTTCGGAATTACTACATGTAACAATGTTAAAGATCTTTTCAATTTCCCCAAGTTGGAATACATGGTACATGAATATATAACAAGTTATGTAACTGAATATCTCAGACTCAAAGTGGCATGGTATGGTCCTCATTGCACAAATACATCAAAATATTTCTCTCATATCAGCGCTAATAAATATTTCCTTATTACTTACCGGGTTGGTAATTTCCTCATTTTTATTGGATTCGTTTATATGTTCTATGATTTCCTTCAAATCATCTGACATTTGTTTCAGTTGCGAATCAATGATTTCAGAAAATTGATACCTGAAAAACAAAAACAGACAACTCATATATATGAATATTTCTACAACAAAAAGTCCACTAATACATGGTGTGCACTACAGATAATTAGGGTATGAATATGTGGTGTAGAGACGCAAGACCAAAACTTATCAATCTTGGTCTTGGTCTCGAAAAATAAATATAGTCTTGGTATTGATAGTCTAGGTCATGGATCAAAATGCGTCTAGAAATTTGAATTATTCAATTCATTTGTCCAACAGTTTATTTAAATATAATAGCCATTTCGTATTTCTCAGTCTTTAACAATTGTCAATTTGTACAGGTAAGCGAAATAAATTTCTCAATCCACCAAAAGAATATAATTTTCAAGAAATCTTAAATAAATATTTAATAAGACCAACAGGCCAGAAAACACTTTCAAGAGGGTCGTAATGTTAATTAGGATTTTATTGACCATTTAACAATGAATTATTGTATGATGAGCAGTAAGATACAGATCCGGCGCAAAGGCGAGGAAATTGCAATACTTACTATATTATGTAGGAGTGAGAAAATATCAGATGGCTGACCCAATATATTGGTCATAATTTATTAATTGTATTCAGTATGGAACTCTAGTGGTTGCAACTTCTAGTAATCTGTATCTGTTTTTCAATAAATGAATATGTTATCTACCTTCTATGTGATATTTTTAAATATAAATGTAACCCAAATACAGGGTGAGTTAATGAAGCTGGTGTAATAGGCTCTCGAAAATTGCAAAATCTCACTTTTCAATTATCATTTAGGTTATTATTTTTATTTCGAGACCAATGCTCTTGGAAGATACTCTTGGCCTTGGTCTCGAAACTCAATTTTTGGTCTTGAGAAGATTTATCAAGTCTTGGTCTTGTTCTAGGTCTTGTATCTTATATCTGTGGTTGGCTGGACATAAATTAACGTTGATTATTCAGAAATCTTCCGTCATGTTTGTTTCAAAAAGACCTATAATAATCGATAATAGATTATCAAGAATCAAGTTCAAAAAATATGAGATAAATTCGGATTGATACATTCAAAGCTGCAATATTTAATTTCAGCTTGGGGAATAGCAAACAAATCAATATTGAGGCCCTTGAAAACCTTACAAAATAAAATAGTGAAATGTGTTTTCAAATTAGATGTCTCAGAGCCTACTGTGAATTTATACAAGCCAAGGAAGTTATTGGATTTGGATCAAATATTTAGGATTAAAATATGCTTATTTGTTCATTTTGCCTTAAAAAATATCAAACACTCTATTCTGAAATTTACAGTTAATTCTGATATTCATAACTATGCTACTAGACAAACTAATATGCAAAAAAGTCCCTTCTTCATAATGGTGTTAAAATGTACAACAATTTACCTCCTTATTTGAAAAAAGTTGAAGATGCTGTTGAATTCAAAAGATACCTCAAATATTTTTTCTTAACTGAAAAAAATGATATTTGATGTTTGTGTCTGTTTTTTTTTCATTTTCTTACTACTCTGAAGCTTCTGGAAAACATTCCTTTTGTCAGTATTGATTAATCTTTACAACTATTTGAACTGATCTATTTGTTTTCTTTTTATGTTGTATTACATTATTTATTTTAGTATGTCCCTGTTATAAACATTAATGTTTCTTGGGGTGAATACAGATATACATAAAATGAGGCAATCGTTAGTAAACATGTTCAGACATGTTCATATTCAACCAAGATTCGGTACTTTTGTAATAAAAAAAATACTATGTATCGTTTAATGAATAAAGCAATTGAGGTAATATTCAAAAAACCTTGGAATATTCCATCTTCAGAGTTATACAAAATTACCAGAAATAATATGACTTGAAACTGCTTGATTCAAAAAAAACTAAACCCGTGTAGAAATTAACCGAAAATATCCAAACTTCTAATATTGAATTCTTGTATAAATTTGAGTTCAAGTATACATTAACAATAATTTGCATCTAAACATTGTTCACACCAATTAAGGAAAAAAATAATCCCATTGCAAGTTCAATTGAAGTATTCAACATTTTGTCAGCAGTGGATCCTCTAGATCTTTTCATATTTTCTTGAGAAAACTGAAACTATTTCTATTTATATGATGTTGTTCACCGGATGATCTAATAGTAAATTGTTACTGAATTACTCAGTTACATTGTTATAATGTTGAGATTATAACTTATACTAGAATCGTGTTGTGTATGGAAGCTGTATGCTCAAATAAATGAAAGAATGAAAAAAATACAACCCATGAAACACTATTGAAAGATGCATAATGAGAAATAAAACAGATCCATCTTATATCACAGGCAAGAGTTGAGGATGGGAGGTGAGTATCCTACTTCCATGCTAAATAAAAATTGAAACAGTCATCAGACCTATGAGGTAGATTATTTGTAAATATAATTATCAAGTATCTTCAGAATCCCCTAAGGGAAAAATATTTATAAAAATTCATTTCAACAGCTTCAAGAGCAGAAAAAATGTCTAAACAGAAGCCAATTAAAATAACTTCTCATCCAATTCTCAGGTATTCCTCTAATATCAAACTCACATTTGATTCCTATCTATATCGGTAACAGGTATCTCGAGTAATTCTTTCTCCAAGGGAGTGATGAGTTCTTCTAGTTCCTTTTGTTGAGCCAACACAAAATCTAGTTCCTGATCTAACTGTTGCTGTTGCTGCTTTACCCGCTCTATACTGCCATTCAAATTCAATATCTTCTCCCCATTCGAAATCAGCAGAGAATCCCATGCATTCAATTGTTTGGCTTGATTTATGAAGAATTTTCCCTGTTCCTCTAAATCTATTGTCCATTTATTGATGGAGTCTTCTAACTGGGTAAACGTTAGTGAGCCTGTCGCTGGGATTATGGATGTCGATGATGTTACACTGGTGGGAGCTCTGAAAGCCAGAAAAATTTCAAGTTGCTTACTCCTATTCCTGATAAAAAGATTATTTTGTGTAACGAAGCAACTAGTAATATCACAAGTATTGGAAAATAAAATCAAATATTCCACCATCACTAGCAAGGAAAAACACTGACTTGCCTGTCATGAATTGCAAATTTTCGAGATTTCGGAGTTTAAACTTGATCGAATTGAAATTGATGATTGAAAGATTGGACAATAAAAGTTGAAAAGTATTTCACAGGTCTCAAGACATGCCACTTCAAATGAAAACGAGTACCATAGTCCCAGTAGCAATAAATAATAGTATTCATGACCCGAGGAACTATCGTCCTATAATCAATATCCTGTTAATTATACTACAGTATTATGGATTTCGTGCGCAATGTCCTCGTACATTTGCTATTCATTCTTTATCTGAATGAAATCAATATTGTTCAAGACTGTGAGTTCATTAATTTGTTTGTTGATGATACTCTCATAGCTGCCAGCAGTCTGAACCTAGATGGGGCCAGAGGAAAAACGAATAAATGTTTGGATCTAGCACAAATTTTTTGAATATTAAGCTCAAATTAAACACTCTCGAAACCACGGCCATGATAATAGTATATTATAAATTTGAATATGTGAATTGAGTTGAAATTTCATTATTTGTTTCAACACTTTGGATAACACTGGTGGGATGGATATAGGTGATAGATCATTTATGTTTATAATATTTGACTTTTATGGGAGTGGAATCACTACTGACATCTTCCATTTGTCTAAGAAAAATGATTTGTCACAAGCATTTCCCAAAAATATGGGTGAGAATGTGCAAAATTTGTCGACAGTTGCGGGGAGTGGCATTACAAATGTTATTCCTAAGACTATGGTGAGTCGATCTGCAAGCCCTTTGAAAACTATACCTAATGACGGTTGGGCCATTGACATTTTTGACAATTTAAAACCGTAGGTATTTGGTTAGCGATTTTTGTTTGTTTGCAGCGTTCTTCTGTTTATGTGAATGTTAGCTATGGATAATTGTGATTTATAAACATTTCATCTATATGAGTCGTCTATTTGAGTCATATTCCAAAATTTCAAAATAACATTGCAGCGCCACTTTAGCCAAGATTTCAATTGAATTGCACCATTTTGATATTGATTGAAACTTATAGCCAGAGTGCATATCGCTTCTCGTGAAACCACCCAGAAACCAAAAAATTTCAATTCTACAGAGATGTCGCGAAGAAAGTTTCGAGAGTATAAATTAGACCTTATAAAATACTTGGACTAGGCCAAAGAGAGAGAGAGAGAGCATCGATAAAAATTACATGCTGTGGTTAGCAATATGGAAAAAATACCAATAACGTTGGATTTCTGGAAATAATGAATCCTGAAGGAGTAAAAACGTTTCTTAGGAACTGTAAAATGGATTTCATACAAATTGACTTCATTTATTTATTGTTTGTGTATTGACATGCGCGCTGCATATTATCCTCTCTAAAACATATTCCACGTAATTTTTTTGTATCGGGTGAATACATTTTCAACAACATTCAATATTTTTACACCGACTATCAATTCTTGAATCAAGAGAAAAAATTACTTAAGCAATCACAAGCGAATTTTGCATTTCTTTGATTTTTGATTGGATTTCGGAAAAAAAATGTCATGTTGAACCTCCGAATTATAAGAATATAACTATCTTCGTGGTTTAACCGCACAATATGATGTTTTGGGGAATTATACAGAGGATAGATGCAAGATAATATTTTTATTTTTTTTCAAGTCAGAATTGCAAAACAAGTACTTATTCAATCAGGATTGTGGTAGATCCAACTCATATAAACATTCACCCCAGTTCAAAGAAACCTTGTTAATATGTGTATTTTGTTATGACGGTTCAGATGGGACTCTGCTCTCAAGTTGTGATCATATCTAGTTACTGCCAATTTTAAACCATGGTATCATCAGCTTAGAAGAAAATCGTTAACCGTAAAATGGCGCTGATGCTTTCAATATATCTGCCGATGTTGGCGAATAACACTGCTAACCAAACTGTTGTGTTTGATATAATGGTTGCAAGTATAATTTTTGCACTTATGGTTATTTTCTATTGAGGTACAATTTTTGTCTATAAGTATATAATTTTTCTTCCAAAATATAGGATGACAGGCAATTCTCATACTGCAGAAGTACCCCAATACCACCTTGCGGAGTTTCGAGGACAACATCAAAGATCTGTTCGTATTGTATGATAAATGTCTTCCCCACTTCGGCGCATCTTATCGAATGCACGAGACAACCAATTAAAATGCCAGTTACAAGTTTACCTATGTGAACTTATCATAAATGAATTGAACCAGTTCACTCAATGCGATCTGGAAAACTATGCTGACAGAGATTTCTCCTATTCTATAATTCACTTGCGTTGTCTAACGCCTATCAATCTGTCTAGTAGCACGAGAAAACCGAGTACTGGCAAACCATGATCTTGAGCCTCTAACTCTTGAATATTCAGACGATTTATGTTGAAACTTGAACTCGAATTTTTTGTTCCGTTGGAAGGATCCACAAATCATTCGCAAGCTCAAATATTTTTGGGACAATTATTGTGTTAGGTTATCCATTCGCTTCTGTATAGTAGTTCAATTATTCTGTGCTCATATTCTCGCTAACACTTGTTTATTAGCTATTCAGAATTTATTATACCTACATGTTGACAACACGAATAACGAATCCCTATTACCGTTTTCAGTACGAAAAATGCACTCATTTTAAAATTTACTACTTGCATTCTAAAATGATTCCACAAGAATTATTTATTTGAAATCGGTATGGTGTTTATGAGGGGTAAAAACAGTTTCACAGTGAAAAGTGCACTAAATGCAAAATCGCAGTAGTGCTTAGGCTGGTAACACTGATGAAGGCAAACAAATAATTGGGAGGATAGGAGTTCAAGCATATTTTCGAACATTGCTTAATGAAAAATTGAATAGCATATGAAATAATGTAATAGGTATGTTTCGGCTTGAGAAAATGAATTTCGAATTCATAGCCAAGAAAATTTTCATGAATAAATGTGGTCAAATTTTCATTTGCGATTGATGAATACCGAAAATTGGAAATTATTCATGCGGTCATTTTTTGATCCTCAAATTATTGTTCCTTCACTTGTGAGGGGCTCTCAGTGCTAATCATTTTATATTTATTCAAATTGTTCGTGAGTACGTACATACGTATTTTTGCATTTCAATTATGATGTTCTTTACATCATAATCATGAAGACCACAGAAAAACATGGAGTTTTCTTGTTAGAGTATGCAGTAATACCGCTCATCCAATCCATCCTGGCAGGTACTTTCGTTCCTCCAGCTGCACAGTGGTAGTACTGACCAAGACTGAAGTCTTACACTTACCAAAAGCAAATTAAGACATTGTTTGAACGTAATTTTTTTTTTGTGGTGGATCAATATTTGTTCCGTAGTTTTGGGTTTGTAACCTACCACAATCTGACAAAATAAGAATTAATATTGGAATCTATACAAGTGTAGAAGGGCATATATGGATCGCGGATGGCTGCCCCTCTTGAAGGACAAAATGTTATGACAAATTTGAAATAATTTGACAAATGTCAATCACGAAAACTATCTTTACCAGGTATTCGCACTTGAAAAGGAATTCGCCCAGAAGTTTTGAGAACGGAAACAGATTTAGTTTCCGAAACGTTAACAGATAGGTATTTTCATATATATCAGTTCTTATAATTTTTTTGATGGTCAAAATTTGAGTTATACGTGAAGTTGCTGACTAATTGGACTTGTTCTATCCAGAAAGAACTGTTTTTCAATAGACGCAGCAACTTTTCGGGGTAGATTGAAAATCTGCGCTTCTACACTTGTATAGATTCCAATATTAATTCTTATTTTTTCAGATTGTGGTAGGTTACAAACCCAAAAAACTACGGAATACAAATAAAGACAGTAGTACAAACATTACAGATGTTTTCGTCTCGGACTATACCTCACAGCGATTGCCGCGCACATTTATCTGCCAGGATGACTTGGCTCATACAATAAGGATAGAATAGTGTCCTATTCTTCTGATGATGCACACTTAAATGGTGGATCTGATCCGTGTTTTCAATTTGGGATTTGGTTGACCGAACTTACAAAAAAAAAAATCAATTTTACTGATAAGTTACAGTAAGAATGTAGTACGAACAATGAAACTTTTCAAATCTGATATAGAAAAAATTCAATATTCTCCTGTATTTTCTTTGTTTCTACATTGTCTGAAAACATTTCTACTCCCATATAAGCATTGAAAATTAATAATTTCAAACCAAGAGCTGGCTTATTTGCTATATCAACAGAAATTTCACCTTAAGATAAATAGAGTTTTTGAAAAAAATTAAGAAATTCAAGTTATTGGATATACGCACGGAACAGTCGATAGAGATGCCCCCAATGTTGATACAGGAGCTGAAGTAGTAGTAGTTGCTACTGATGGTAATCCAAAAGACAGTTTAGGCGCAGAAGAAGCAGTAGTAGTGGCAGCTGTTCCCAAAGATATTCCTAGAAAAAGAATCAGAATTTCATTCGGACATTTCAAAGATCTGAATAATAAATTAGGGATTAGTATCAAATTTACCGTTTCTATAATGTATAAACCTTCTCATTTTCTAAGCAAAGTTGAAATCAGTTGGGCGAGTGTTAACCTCTTTAGCCAGCCCTCAAAAGCCACATTTGAATTTGGTTTTGGTAATCTGTGTTTTGTAGATATATTGTCTATAAAAAAATCAATCAATGATCAATCGATTTCTCTTTCTTCAGATGATAACTCAGCAAAACGTGTTCGAGGGTGAGTGATATCATTTTGGTGTTAGGGTTATTAATCTATGTTGAATGTTTTCAATTTTACACTACCGATTAAAAGTCTGTAATGTATTATACCTATTACAAGTTAAAGCAATGGCCTGATAATTGAGCATGTTCTATAATGCATACTGTTTCTATGCCACCATTCCTTTCCTAATATGTCTTCAACAAAAGTAATAGTTGGATATCAATTGAAAAACTTGAAATATATAATGGTTTGTAATTATTGAGGATTCAATTAATTTGTTTTGAAATGATTATATTTATTATCGAAGCATAAGCATAATCTATTAGTTTTAGATATGTCACAATGTGTAGAATCAATAATGAAAGAAGCAAGTGGTTTTGCTTAAGTTTTTTCAGACAGAGAATCTCACTTTCCGAACTCAGGACATGAAAAAAGCAATTGCCACACATTAATCTTTTCACTATTCATCATTTTTTGTAGAAAACAGGATTTTTATGGTACTTCGATTACAAAAGACTTTCTATTCAGGTATATTGAAGTCATTGATGTTATAGATATAGATAATGGTGTGTATAGGTATATTACTGCACGAAATACAAAAATTTTCTTCCTCTATCAATTTTTTTTACCTGAACTTGTTACGGCAGGTTTAGTGATTGTAGTTGATCCTAGAATGGGAACGAAAGCAGCCGTTGTAGTTGTAGATTTATTAACTCCAAAACTGAAACCACCCGTGGGAAAAGCAGCAGACGAACCTGACGGTGAAGAAAACAAAATTTAAGAAGCATGGTTCAGTATAGTACATGGAAAGCATTCACATAACATCATTTTAAGTAAAATAAGTATTGTCCAAATTATACACTTCTGTTATGGGTTTGCTAAACGAATAGGGCATAATTTGATGCCCAATGCATGACTTAAATGACGGAAAATTACATCTTCCAGTCGAAAAAGCACAATTTTGGTCATCACACATTATTCAGTATACTGAAGCACTGATAAAGTATCAGTGTCAGTTTCCAGCTGGTAGCTGTTATTTTTCCTAATTTGAGTTATTTATGCTTTCACATAACCCGCTTGTATTCTCTGAAATCAGTTAATTTTCATTCTCGAATCATATCCAATGAAATGAATATCAGGAAAAATATTCTTCACATCCCCAATATATAAGATGGATTTCTATATAGGCATGTTGAATTCACAAAGAATGTCGGAAATTTGTTGGGAGGAAGAAAAATTCAGGCGGCAAAGTGTACACTGAAAATTGTTAAAATCATAAGCTAATGGATATTTTTTATTTTGTGATATGTTATAAGATCCTGGGCTCTATTCTTGAATCAATTGTAAACAGGAGCTCAATGAATTTTTTAGAACGGGATATAAATGGATACTTTCCTGTCCTACATTAAAGGTTTGTTGAAGCGCATTGGAAAACTTCTGGAAGAACATGGGGTGAGAGCCAATGGAAAAAATCCAGGATAGCCTCAGATCTGCCAATGAACCACAAAACCCATTATCTACTGTCTACATCTGAACCACAAAAAGGAGCATAAAGACGCGGTTAACGGAACACAAAAGAAGTGATCGATATGGCCAAACAGAAAAATCGGCAGTGGTTAAACACGCTCTGTTGGAAGGTACTCAATAAAACTAAGAGCTGTTACCCACGGCTCTATAGAGAGGGCAAAATAACTCCAACCTTCGTATAGTCACAACATCCATAGGACATAGATGCCAGCGATTCATAGGACACGAAGTCTTCCAATGATACATGATAGGGTTCCGAAAAATCAATTAGGAATAATAAATGACGACGAATGACACCTTGCACCGCAGATACAGACGAAATGTCAGGCCCAAAAAAGTCTGTAGGCACAGCTGGGAAACCTCGAAACACTTAGCAGTGCATTAGTTACCAGCTGTGAAAGGGAAGCCCTGTGTGTGGAACACCGCGCGATTCAAGGGACAGGAGATACGAATTAACATTTACTTGAAATTTTTGAAATTTATGAGCCTCAGAAAAAACCATCTACGGTAAGGAGTTCTAAAGTTCACCTGTTCTAGTGAAAACAGATCCCTGGGCAAGAAACGTATCCAAGATCACAAAAAAGGGGTGGGAATTCTGCAGTCGTCGGGTCATCTGTCTTGATTCTGCCATAGAAGAGATACAATAAGTCTCCGACCTTTCTACGATGTTCCAACAAAGTGAGTGAAGAATCACCAACAAGAAGGATTCCTTTTGTCTGAGTAGAATCAATAAGTTTCAATGAATGTTTATGGTGCCGAGCCCATGAGAACTATATTCCAAGACAGGCCACAGATCTGTGCCACAAAATAAAATTCCAAGCTTCTGGATAATACTTTCAGCGATCGATCTCACATTGTTTTCCCATGAGAGATTTTTTCTAATCGTAATTCCTAGCATCGAGGAGTAGTTACTGCAGACATCTGAACACTGGATTGAATTTCTGTAAGAAGAGACATGCCTGGGTTTTCCCAGCATCAAATTTCACCAAGTTGATGTTATTTCTATTATTTTCGCCGAGTCAATGTTGATACTAATATATCTTTGTATTTTTGTTTCTCGTTCTGATATTGGGACTCTAGTATGAAGAGTACTGCTTCATTTAGAGAATATGAGATGATACAACAACCATAGACCTGTCAGAAAAGAAACTTTTCAACAAAGCACTCAATTATTGAGGAAGTAAACCATGAGACGACAAAGGAGACCCTGATGCCAAACTCGATCAGACGCTTTTGAAATGTCGAGTGCAAATATCTGAAACATGCCAATAAGTCACAGGTTGATCATTGATGTCGAAATCCGTATTGTCGATAATTGATTATTCCTGATTCCTCTGGATATTTGATAAGATTCATATTGATTGCTTTTTCCATAGCTTTGGAAATGATAGAATGCAATGCAATTGTCTTTAATTACGAGGTAAAGTTTCCTTCCCTTTTTTAGGGACTGGCTGCAGTCTGGCTGTTTTCCAGGACTTAGGAAAGTTTGTAACATTCTCAAACTACCGGTGTCAATTCGGAGGCACACACTTTAAGAACAACTGCTGGGACTCCGTCAGATCCGCAAGCGTTTATACAGGTTCATTAAAACACTTTTCATTTTGTTGGTGAAAAATCATTTCGGGCATATTACAGTCGACAGGCGTGATATTCGGGGGTTCGGGGGCTAATTAAATATGCTACAACTTCATTTGCAGTTTAGAACATTGTGTTGGAATAAAAACAGGTTTTGTCTGCAGAACAAAAGTCAGGGACCCTATTCCTAAACGTATATTGTGATTGCTAGGCAGGATTATGGCGTGTCTGAAATGCGATACTGATTGATGATTGGATTGCCTGGAAAGAGTGTTTTTTATCTTATGAATGTAGCAGGCAAACTCGATAATGTAAAGACAGGCCAGGGAAAGAATATCCAATTTGGCAAACAATGGTGTGCAGAAATTCCTGGGTAATCTATTTTTAATGATTCTTACTGCTTTTTTCTGAATAAGAAATAGATGTTATGCAGCTGGAGAGTTTCCCACAGTAAAATGCTGCCATAAACTAGAATAGAACGGACTTCATCAAAGTAGAAGTTTCTCAAACTGCAGATAATAACCAAATTCCGCAAACATCAACTTTGATAGGTATATTATTTTCATAGTTGCTGTAAATGCTTTTTCCAGCTGAGATCGTCCTCCAGGGTTATTTCCAAGAAGTTTGTTGTTGATTTTCTGATGATATTTAAATCATTCAGTTTAATTCAGCAAGGATTGTTTATTATTCTTTGTCTAGTGTGAAAGATTAGATTAGATTAGTCAGTTTTTTCTAAATTGAGATGTAGTTGATCAGCTGAGAACCATACTACTAGTTTACCAAGAAGATGGTTACAAGCTTATTCATTCATTTCACTGCATTCCTGAGAGACAAGAAAAGATGAGTCATCAGCGTGATTTCAAACTCAGGTAAAAATTCCACTATGTCAGCAATTAATAAAGAAAGTAGTATTGGGGATAAAACACTACTCTGTGGCACTCCCAGCTCCAGCTGCGGGGCATCTGAGCAGTGCTTACTAATAGATCCATCAATTTCTTTAAAACAAATTTGAACCTTCTGACTTCTATTGGAAAGATATGATTCAAACCATTTAGCTGTAATTCCTCATATGCCACACAGTTTTTGTAGCAGTACCTAATGAGGAACACAGTCAAAAGCCCAACTCAAGTTGTAAAGAATTTTAACAGGGGCGATTCTTTTGACGATCTCAGACAATTGATCATTATAATTAAAGTCAACTGTTGCAGTTGTGTGGTGTGAGTTGAGCGAGGAGTTGAGGCTGGCCTGTAAAAATTGTTCATCTTAAAATATTCGATTCAAAGCCAGTCTTCAAGCATACCCATGAGAATTTGTGAAATTCGTTTTTTTTCTTGTACAATGATTTGGGCCATTTGGATATGTTCTTGTTTAGTACCTAGTCTACGGGCAGATGGCGCAACTACGGCTATTTTTGCTTGTTGTTTGTATCAGGGAAGATACTCAGTTTGAATATTACTTTCAATTATAGAAAGTCATCGACTTATGTTGATAATGGCACTGCTAAGGTGGCTATATACTGGTGTTTTCACTCCATATAAGAGGTTGTCAGCAAATCAGACGACCGATATGGCCAACTTGATGAAAAATTTGATGATGTAGGCGTTCTAGTACTGCAAAAAATCCGCCAGGTACCAGCACTCTTGCAGTGGAGATGACAGTCCTGTGTTGCCAAGTGGCCATGTCGTTGCGAATTCTGGTCCAGATCAGTAGAAACAGAATGCAAATTTATTCCAACTGAGAAATTATTTTCAAACTACATGGAATAAATAACGCATAAAGTTAAACACAAATTTGCCGCGTTTTGGTGTTTTCAATAACCTCGCATATCTAGTCCCGATAAATTCTCTATCCTTTAACAAAAACATCAGAATTGGCAACAGCGTGTTCCATGGATCGAGTGATCACGAAAATAAATAGAAATTTTTGATTACCAGCGCCCCTCATGGCCACTGTTGAACTAGAACGCCTTGTCCACAGGTTTGTCTGAAACAATATCGCAACATTAGAAACACCAGTATATAGACATCTTAGGCACTGCCTTGCACTGAGGAGAGGACAAATAGCCCAAAACAGTTGTATCGCCAAGAGCATATGCAGGAATCTCTTCTACGAAGAATCTTGCACTAACAACCTTCAGATGAAATCCAATGCCCTTCGTGGTATTAGCCGATTGGGAGTAATTGTTTTCTGATAGGTGAAGTCTGTCAACCTACAGTGTAGGTGACTTGAGGCTGGCCTGAACAAATTGTTCATTGTTCAGATTACTTTCTCAATCGAACATGACTACTCTGAAGTACATCAACTAAAATATTCCAATCAACAAGATTTTTAGAAAAAATCAAGGGCGAATGAGTTGGCATATGTTATTGTGTTTCCAGCTCAGGATCGGGAGGTTGTGGGTTCGACCCCCCAGCAAAGACATAAACATAAATAACATCCACTAACACTAAAATTCAATTTACGATTGCTTGAAATGTACCAATCCAAAAAGCTATAAATCATTAATGATGCCTCGTTGGCAATCGAGTGCTTATATGTTTTTTTTGTTTATACACTCACCAAGTGTACCTTGTACTCCCAGAGTCTGTGAAGGAGTAGCAGGTTTTGCTTGTGTCAATGAACTGAAAGCAGAGCTGGTAGGTTTTTGATTTTTATTGTCTCCCGATGCAGCAGAAAACTGAAATCCTGAGGTTGAAGTAGCTGAAACAGAATAAGTCTTATATTTTTTGTACAGTTGTTAGATGGTAACTCACTTGTAGGGGGATTGGTCGGCAGCCCAAAGACTGTTGCACCCGGTTTAGAAACAGGGGTCGCACCAAAATTGAAAGACATATTGTTTCAAAACATATACTGAGCAAAGAATATTTTATTTTCCGAAATGGTACCAGAGATTATTATTCCACGAATGTTTCCAATACGAATATACAATATACTAATATAATCTTTAATGTTACTAAACTAACCGCACTTTTTTGAGTTGTTTGTTTTTAAAAGTTAAAAGTATGATGCTGTCTGCTGTCACTTGTCTAATCTAGTCTAAGCAAGCGAATACACCGCGGGCATATCTGACAGACGACAGTAAATGACAGTTGTCAATCCAGCCTGCTGGACATACAAACCTGATTTACCTATGCTGACAGCCCTACTATGGTGTCACTTGTTAACTCAACAAGGTCGTTAAGTTAACAGAAACTTAACAACTTCGTTAACGATATGTTATCATATCCGTACTTTCGTGTCACTATTGTTAAGATAAGTTAAAGATACGAAAAGTAACAAGTTGCTATAGCAAATCTTTAACACATTTAAAACACCTTAACGCGTAGACAGAACACTGTTTACAATATAACCTAAAATTCAAACTTTTGAAACTTCCAAACGTGTTTTGACCAAGGAGGATATCCATATTGCTGAATCATGAACAGATCCAGGAAATCTTGAATTGACATTTAGAATTTTGAGATCTGCATCAACTATAATCTGGACATTTATACTATAAAATCCTTAACGGTTTAAAAAACAATTCCAGGCATTTCTGGATTGTGAAATGGTGGAGCTTTTATCGCAATATGTGCAATCAATGGCACCTATAATTCCTGGAAACCCACCTCTATCCATGAAGCCCTGCTTGACAAATGGTTTTCTCCTGCTCAGTTTGAAGAAATTCCATCTTTTAACTCATATGAGTCATGGGTAAGAAGTAATCCTGCCCAACACACTTTTGATAACTTCCTTGGGCAAGGAAGTAAAGTGTTTCAATTATTTTATGAATTGCAGGAATCGCTATCTAATGTCTTTGGATGTTTCTCATCTGAGGCGATATTTCATCTACCAGATCGATAACTAATTGTCTCGACAAACGGTAGATTCCGCGAAAATTTACTTCTGGTAAAGTTAAGGGATCACTAACATCCCGAAGATGTCTTCTAGTAACTCGCAATTCAATCCTAAAAATCAATTGGAGAATCCTCAATTGTGGTCAAATGTGGTCTTCTTCATCTGCAATCTCATCAAAAATAAAAATAAGTTCTGGATTGAAAGCCATAACTACAGAATATTCATATTTTGTGTTGTAACAATGTCTTTAAAACTGATATCATGAGCTTGCTAGCAAGTGATAACAATTAAAGACCTGTCTTTAAATTACCAAGTTGGTTAGACCACAATAGTATGAAAGCTGAAAACATGTCGTTAACATAACGATTTGCTAGAATTAACAATATCTCTCAATTAACAAGAGCCACGAAAGTAGGGCTGTGAGTGTGTGTTTATGTCATATTTTAAAATCTTTTTTCTCAATTTTGTGCGATTGTGAAATGTGGAAGTAATAGCGGCAGACATAATGTTTCATTCCATCGATTCCCTTCTATTTTCGACAATAGAAACAAGATCGATCCTCTTGCTGAAAAGAGATGTGAATTGTGGATTCAGGCAACTAGAAGAGCAGATTTAACTTCTTATAAGTTGAAATTGGCAACGGTGTGTTAAAAACATTTTGTAGGAGATATTTTCAAAGAATCTCGGAAACATAGGCAACATAATTTTATTTTTTTTCATTTCAGACAAGCCAAGTGCACTCAAAGATGTTGACAATATAGACTGGGTACCGAATCAATTACTTGGCTACAAAACAAATATCAATGCAGTTCAAAGCATTCTGAGATTGTATCGTAGGGAACAGCGTGATAAAAATGACATCGCAAATATTCCAGTTGATATGGATAAAATTGATGATGATTCTTTGTGTGAATGCCCCAGCTGTTCAAAACTTGAATATTATTGATGAGCAAAATCAAACTCTGAATCATATAAATTAACCAGTTGAAGGAGTGGAACATCCACAAAACTCTGGTGAACACCTATGTCCCGATATTGATTTCGAGTTGCAGAATTGTTATCGTGAAATCCATCATCTCCGGGAAACTTTGCAGACTCAATCATTCCCATTGGGAAGTTTAAAGCATAACTCATCTAAATGCCTTTTTTTATACAGGATCACCATATGAAAAGGTGGTTGTGGTTTATAATTTTGTAGAGCCTTATATAACATATCCTAAATCTGTTCTTTCAAAATTATTATTTATTAAAGTACAATTTCAGTATTGTTTTCACAAGCTTCACTCCAATCCCTCTAATCCATTTAGATATGAACATATTGTATGAATCCAAACTTTTATAGCCTTCGAAGTCTTCTCCTGTGCATACACTTTTATATACAAAATAGTTTATAATGTCATACAACATGTCATGAAACTTTAGGAAAGTATTCCACAGCATTACTACAATCCCCAAATTTTAATGAATAAGGATCACATCCCTTACTTTCCTTTAGTTTCTCTAAATATCTCTTCTGGCTATCCATAGACAAGGTGTTGAAATAATCACTTTCATCAGCCATTTCACATACAATTTCCTTGCAAGCAGGAAGAATAATGAATATAGACTGCAAAAATTAGACATTTATATATGTCAGGTACGCTAAGGGTTATACCCAAAATTAGGGTAAACCCGTAATTTCTTCATAATTACGATAATAATCTCATTAAATTACCATTGTTGCTTATGGAAGTAGGGTTTGTTTGTCCAGCAGGCTGGATTGACAACTGTCATTTACTGTCGTCTGTCAGATATGCCCGCGGTGTATTAGACGGCGGGTATGTGACGTCACAAGACAACTGTCAATCAGCCTGCTGGACATACAAACCGTACTTCCATAACCAACAATGGTAATTTAATGAGAAAATGATCGTAATTATGAAGAAATTACGGGTTTACCCTAATTTTGGGTATACCCTTAGGGTACCTGACATATATAAATGTCTACATATTGCAATCTATATTCATTATTCTTCCTGCTTGCAAAGAAATTGTATGTGAAATGGCTGATAAAAGTGATTATTTCAACACCTTGTCTATGGATATCCAGAAGAGATATTTAGAGAAACTGAAAAGAAGTGGTGGATGTGATCCTTATTTATTGAAATTTGGGGATTGTAGTAATGCTGTGCAAAAACTTTCCTAAAGTTTCATGACATGTTGTATGACATTAATAACTATTTTGTATATGAGAGTGCATGCACAGAAGACTTCAAAGGCTATAAAAGTTTGGATTCATACAATATGTTTATATCTAAATGGATTAGAAGGATTGGAATGAAGCTCGTGAAACGAATACTGAAAATGTACTTTAATAAGTAATAATTTTGAAAGAACAGATTTAGGGTATGTTATATAAGGCTCTACAAAATTATAAACCACAACTATCTTTTCATATGGCAATCTTGTATAAAAAAGGCATTTAGATGAGTTATGCTTTAAACTTTCCAATGTGAATGATTAAGTCTGCAAAGTTTCTCGGAGGTGATGGATCTCACAATAACAATTCTGCAACTCGAAATCAATATCGGGACATAGGTGTTCACCAGAGTTTTGTGCATGTTCCACTTCTTCAACTGCTTAATTTATATCATTCAGAGTTTGATTTTGCTCATCAATAATATTCAAGTTTTGAACAGCTGGATCATTCACACAAAAAATCATCAATTTTATCCGTTTCAACTGGAATATTTGCGATCTCATTTTTATCACGCTGCTCCCTACGATACAATCTCGGAATACTTTGAACTGCATTGATATTTGTTTTGTGTCCAAGTAATTGATTCGGTACCCAGTCCATATTGTCAACATCTTTGAGTGCACTTGGCTTACCTGAAATGAAAAAAATAAATAAAATAATGTTGCCTATGTTTCCTAGATTCTTTGAAAATATCTCCTACAAAATGTTTTGAACACACCGTTGCCCATTTCAACTTATAAGAATCTCTAGTTGCATGAATCCACAATTCACATCTCTTTTCAGCAAGAGGATTACTCTTTTTTTCTATTGTCGAAAATAGAAGGGAATCGATGGAATGAAACATTATGCCTGCCGCTATTACCTCCACATTTCACAATCGCACAAAATTGAGCCTTTATTGAGAAAAAAGATTTTAAAATATGACATAAACACACACTTAGCATAGGTAAATGGTTTGATTGTCCAGCAGGCTGGATTGACAACTGTCATTTACTGTCGTCTGTCAGATATGCCCGCGGTGTATAGGGTTTTTGGCGAGAGACCGTCTTACGAACGGTAACAAATCGATAGGCGAAAATCGTCAACCGCTAGATGGCGATGCTAAATCCAAGATGGCTTAACTTTGGGGTGAACAACAAATTTGGCCATTTCAAGCAATGGTACTATTAGTTCATGTTTTGCATTCTTGAGAACTTGTTGAGTGATAATTATTGTTTAAACGTCTTCAGTTCTTTTGTGTGCTAAGGTATAATTACATGTTTGGCTAGTATTACAGCCTCATTTTACTCGTGAGTGTTGTAATTTGAACTATTTCACCCACCTACATTCCAGATCAAGATGTCGATCATAGAATTGGAGCTACGTGTAGTATTCTGGATTACGTCGAAAGCAGAACTAGACCGTTGAAAGAGGGTGAAGCTGTGTTCAAAGCAGGGCATATCATAAATATATATATATATATATATATATATATATATATATATATATATATATATATATATATATATATATATATATATATATATATATATATGATGAGTTGTTTTTTCGGGTTTCATTCCGTGTCCTGTGGTTTTGATCCCCTGAAGGATAATTGTCACAACGTTTCGGCAAAGTCTCATTTGCCATCTTCTAGGTGATGATTGAGTTTCGTCCTCCGAACTCGACTAATTATTTCGAGTTCTACTTCTCAATATATAGGGGTGTTCATTGATGGTATCTTTGACCTGGGCCCCTCCCACTTTCTTCGTTGGTCCGACTGCAGTTTTCATTATATCTGTATAATGCATGAAATTTTTGCATGTAATCAGCTTTCTGTGCTAAATATAGGATCAATATATCAGATTTAATAAAATATGTCACCGATTAGTGTCTCAACAAATGCTTTATTTTTACTATTCAAATAAATCATAAGAAAAACCTGACTTTTGTTTTGCCACACTGAAACGTCCACTAAACTTTATTTTCAGATGCTCTAGAAAGTGGAGGCTACTTACAAACATATTTTTAGTTTTTGGTTTATTAATTTTCAATGTATTTTCCTTCTGAGACAAAGCTTTTTATCGTCAATGGGGAATTTATGTAGTTATGTAGTGAAATAGTACTTGTATTATATAATGAGCACTGAGACACCGAGTACATTTTACCACGACAACACTCTTCGCACTTCTGTAGTCTATTAAGTTATAAATATTTTCAAAATAATAATTTTAACTCCAACACTCATAAGACTCCGTAGAATTAATATTTGTTGTTTACCTTCCGGTTAGTTCAAAAAATATATATAGATGGCGACCACTTCGGAGTTTTAGGCTATAACCGTATCTTGTTCAAAGAGAAGAAGATGGCAGTATCGTTTTCAAGATTCAACGATAATAGAGGAGGTATGAGTGACGTAAGATCTGTCGTCATCATTTGTGAACCTGTTATAGGATTTGTAACACAACTATTGGGATCAAATAAAGATCGCAGTGCTACATTCAAAAAAATTCCAACTAATCTGCGACACTTTGACAACTATTGCTAATAGACGAGTTCCTCACAAGTTGCCAACTTATAAAATTCGTCGAAAAGGTCTGCCTCTCCAATTTTCATTATTTTAAGATAGTTGTGTAGAGAATCAAAAATTATATACGCTGTATCGTTTACTTTGAGTCAGAAAGCCTTTATAAAGTTTTTATATCACTTATGTCAATCATAGATTTTTTGTCTGAAAATAGGAACTGTTGGTAACGCAATTCCATGACAAAAACTGATGGTGCTTGTAACATTACCTGATATGTTTGTGTTTATTTTTTTTGCAATATCAACTAATTTGTGCTTGTATGTTTGAATTTTCCCTGATTATCCACATTCGTCATGCATATTGTTTATATGATGCTCTTGTTGAATCAGAATGTAGGTAGGTAGATTGAATTATTGTTTTCTTTACAATACCTAATATGTTTTTAGGTATGAGACGAGGTTGTTTTGAGATAAGTATTTTAACATTCAGACACGACAAGGCATTCCATTGACCAATAAAGAACATATCAACATTGCTAAATCTTTGGAATTAATACACTGCATTGTTTGTTGTACCTACTTGTGCAAGAGCTAGATAAATTTTAATGGATGCTGTTCATGTAACTACTTGAAAAAAATCCTTTTGTATAATGAACGTGATTCCTGTGGGACGAGAAGAAAAACTATGAAACTGTTCGAAAGGAATCCGGGTTTATCCAATGCTACAGAAAAGATGATTGAACAGGCTCTACATTTTATTCTTGGAGTTATCAAAAATGTATGAATAATGGTTGTGGGAAAGGTGAAATGAGAGAATGAGATATGCTTGTCTTTTTTTTTTGAAAAGGAAAAATAAAGTGAAGATTTTCCCATTAATGTATCACCATTTAGTGTTCAGCATGGAAGTCGACTGAGACTGCAGACAGTAAACATATCCCTACCTAATAACAATTTTTAATGGCCTTGAATTAAGGTGTTCGAAATAATAAGCAGGGGAAGTTTATCTGCAATAATTCAAAATTTTTATGATGCAAAGATTGTTGGAGTGGTACATACTCTTAGAGAGGCAGAAAGAAAATTTCACCTCAAGATATAGGCGAAACAAGATTATGAACTATGCCAACTATTTAATTAAGACAAAGTGTATTCACATTCATCTTGATAATTAAGATGTGTGAGATTTGTATTATAAGACTACAGTACACAGAAATAACCATGACCACTGGGAGATCTGTGTACTGCCCACCAAGGGTCTGCGTTAGAGAGATAAAGCAGGGTTCAAAATGTAATGTATAAAAAAAAACATGTTTTTTATACTAGCAGGTGACATGTCATAATCACAAATGTAGTTAGTAAATAGGTAGGTACATTGGCAAAAATTAATAGAAAAATATTATTTAATTTACATTCATTTATATATAATTGTTTTCTGTCAAAGGACATGAATTAGCAAGAATAAATATCTGAATACAGAAATAAAAAATTCATGTACAGGAGTGATTTTTTTTTCTTCTCCAAGATGATGTCTTAAGTACCTATACTAAAGTAACATAAAATAATTAGCAAACTTGTGGGCAGATATCAATCAAAAAGCAATAGTAAGCATGATAATTTGAAAATAATGGTAACATTCTTCATTCAGAATACAAAAAAAGCTTAGCCAAATGATGTACCTATTCTGTTCTATGTACTAATAGAATAAGGACAATCCAAAATGATAATGTACTGACTATTAATAATCGTCAATATTTATAAACTGCAGGTATCAAACTTTCTTGCTTTCATAAGGGTTATTGAAGACAAACAGAAGTTTTCTTGAGGCTTGGCTAACCCTGGGTTTGTAGAGCTTTATCGAGTATATTACATATGTTATGCATTTTCATATATCTGGCAACTTTTCATTTTGAAGATTTTTCACCTCCTTCAATTCAAAAGTCTTGTTAAGGGTATTTTTTGTCTACACGTTACAAGATAATAATTGTTTTTTGATAAATTCATTTCAAATTTGGTAAAAGTGCTGATGATGTAAATGGCTCATCTTCTGATATCTGATATTTTATTGTATGTTTCCAAAACCTTTGTAAAATTTTTTGTCACTGAGTATAGGTAGGTATATATAATTTTTGTGTGATCCAGGCATTTGAAGATATCTGATAACATAATTGGAAAAAATTGTAATTCAGTAGATCACTCCTCTTATTCAGCATCCTAAAGATCAATAGCCATAGCTTATATTTTCAACAATGTCTTCCTAGAAGAACTTTGTTGAGACACGAACATGAAAAATCGCTTATTTCCAATCTCTATTTTCATTGATACATATCTAACACTCTTGAGGTCTGAACTCCCATTCTATAGTTCATAATTCCTGAAATAAGACTCATTATTATGATTGATCTTGAAGCCTCCTTATCTACTTAGGTTTCATTGTGGTTTCATTCGGTTTTTACACCAAGATGATTGTGATTGACATTATTGACAAACTACCTAGGTTTATTGTTCAGTCCATAAATTCTTCTAAACAGGATACTAGTATCGGTCGTCAGTATGAATTTCACGTGTAAAAAATCTGGGGAAAAAGTTTCTATCCCCATAACAATAATAAATAACCTCACTTTCTAGTTCAATCTCAAATTTATTTTGAATCATTCGCCAGTTACGGAAAATGAAAATGTTTTTTCATGGACTTGCGTTACCAACAGTTCCTATTTTTAGACAAAAAATCTATGATTGACATAAGTGATATAAAAACTATATAAAGTCTTTCTGACTTAAAGTAAATGATCCACCGTATATAATTTTTGATTCTCTACACAACTATCTTAAAATAATGAAAATTGGAGAGGCAGACCTTTTCGACGAATTTTGTAAGTTGGCAACTTGTGAGGAACTCGTCTATTGAGGTTATGACTTTGACATTGTTTCAAAATTTTTAGCCGTGAAATTGTGTGAGACTATTGTCATGTTGAACGACAGGTCGCGCTATGTAGCAGCCATTGCCATTGCTAGAACTTGAGTAGACAACGAAATCGATAGGTCAGGCCGCGCCATGGTTTTTACGAGAACCAAAAGTAAACTGTTGGCTGACATGTCACACTACGTAACGGTCATTGCTGAAACTGAAGTAAACACAGCAACACAGCTAGCACGTATTCAAAATTGTTATTTGATGTGCAAGCAAATACGAATTTTTCAATGGATTTTGGTGATTTATTGCATATCATGCCAGAGATGGAATTCGTCAGTATATTGAAAAAGAAGCTAATATTTTTTTAATGATAAGTTTATTTAATCAATACATACAGGCTGAGTTCGGGTTGTTAACTCCATTCGATTTTCTTACTCCTTTACCCCCCATGCCGTATGGGTATGCTCATTAGAAGAGTTGACTGCTTTGTGTTCGGGTATGGTAGGAGTAGATCGAAAGGAGATAACTCTCTAGACACCGTTGGCAGAGGGTGCGTGTTATGGATAGGATGGTCATGAGATTGTCACTACTTGTCAGACTGTTCGAAAAACGTCTAATAATTAGTAATAATATTCTAAACTTAAACAAATTTTGCGTTTTCTATCGATTTGTTCAGTATGGCAGCAATTATATCTCCCGAAACCCATTCTGTTATCAACGTGGATGGACAAGTATATGTAACAGATGGGAAATTAGTGTTGCAGGATAAAAAGAGTAGGTCTAACAGGCGATCATTGCCTTGTTATAATACTGGATTACCACTTTTGATTGTAGATGGGGAATTAATATGTGTCAGTTATGGTCCAGAAATTTGCAAGACTTTCGATATATCTGAAACGTCTATGGAAGAAAATGATGCCTTTGAGGAAGATCAAAATGAAATTTTCTATGAGCAAAATAATGCACATCTTGATTCCAAAATTTGGAAGAATGATAATGTAAATTTTCTCATCGAACAAATAGAAAAGCTGATTCAAAGAATGGATTCGGAAATGAAAAAAAATGTTTGGGAGGATATTGTCCGGATATGTAGCAGAGAATTCAAAAAAGTTGTTACATACAAGCAAGTGGAAGGTAAATGGAAAAGCCTCAAAAGAACATACAAAAGTGTGCAAGCGCATAATAACACCAGTGGAAAGCAAAGAAGATACTGGCCGTTTTTTGAAAAAAATCATTCATTCATGCATCAGCGGCCAGAAATTATCCCTCAAGCTACCTGTAGCAGTTTCACGGGACTCGCGAAAAGTGACACAACCGCATCAGAGTTGAAGGAAAAAAACTCCGGTGAAACCTCTTTCAATAGAAAGCGGAAACAAAGAGAAAGTGCAGTTGCTAAAAGGCACAATGAGAAAATGGCTCGTATGGACAAATTCAATGAATTGTTCGAAAAAATGGTTGAGAAAATGTGATAAAAAAAACATATGGTTCAAGTAGTTAAATGTATTACCTATTTAGTCGTACAAGTTGAGATTTTGTTTGTTGAAAAAATTATGTTGAGTTATTTTGATTATTATTCAGAACGCTTTCAAATTACTGTCTATTATTCAACATCGGCAGAGCATTAGAAATACCATTTCTCTTCTTCATTGCATTAATATTTTCACCTTCTGGATCGATCGATATCCAAAACATATTGTGGGGATTGTTACCACGCTCTTGCTCCACTTCATCATTTGGATTAACAATGTCATCTACAAAATCCCCATTCAGAATGCAGATATTGTGGAGTATACATGCTGTTAAAATTAAAATTGTTGACATGTCTAAGCGGACAGTTTCTAAAAATTTCAATCTTCTGAATCTTCCCTTCAGAAAAGCAAATGCTCTTTCAACTGTGACTCGGGCTTTACTCATAATAATATTATAATTGATCTCTCGGGCGGTAAGTTGCCTGTTGCGCTTGTAGCCAGTTAATAAACATGTTGACAACCTGTATGCCAGATAGCCAATCATATGACTGTCGTCGTAGAACATAACTTGGCCATCAAGAATATGCCGATATAAATCTGATCTTCTGAACAGAGTGTAATCATGTATGGACCCAGCTTCGCCTGTATATATATCAGGGAATACCATTTTATGATCACAAACAGCCTGCAGTAACAGCGAATGGAAGTTCTTTCGATTTACGTAAGAATTGGGGTAGTCTTTGGGTGCATTAATACGTATGTGACTTCTAGCTAATTCGTTGCTGTCTTTCTCTAGAAGGCCACTGAATTATCTTATTTGCATTCTGCACTTTAATGAGCAAATCACTTGTTCTATATAATACAGTCCAACAGGTATAGATTTGCTCACTCCAAATCTTTCAGCGACAGATCTACAATAATGGTATTAATTCAGTATGGTTTACCTACCCATGAATATTTTATAAGCACCTCAAACTTTCCATATTTCCGAGATACCAAATTGTTATCATCAATCCTTTCTCGGTTGTAGTAATAGGAAACCCAGAATGAAATATATTATTGTTCTGTAGAACCTGATTCGTTTCTCTCAATACATTTTCGAATGTATCTGGGGTGAGACGAAAATTTCGCTTGAATTGCTGATCAGACATGTAAGGCACAGTTAGTTCCGCATAGTTTTAGACTTTCTCAATAATATCTTCTTCATCATCGGATGAATCATCAAAAATAATATTTCTCGCGTATTCAACAACTACTGATCTAGGATCAATCATGATTTGAATTTTCAAATTTGAAATCTGCGCTTTTTTGTATCTTCGGTTCGCGCTCTGACACGTTCGACTTCAATTTGACGCACGCCACTCCATGACCACGTGACGAAACTTCACTTTCTATCGGCTCCCTCACCTTACTGCCAAGTGCCAAGCCGAACTCACCTACAATTTCGAGTAACCTATTGCTAATAAGTTACTAAGAAATAAAAAACAGGGCATCACGGAATTATTTTCAAAAAAGCTTGTGTGTGGTATTCGCTGTGTGCGTTACATGACGCGACATCTGGTGGTACAAATGTGGCAAAGTTCTGTGCTACGTGACACGGTGAGTGTATGGGGAACGAATAAAAATTCAAGAATAGTTGTTAATTTTAGTGTAAAATAATCAGTTCTGAAGACAAGACGTTTCCATATGAGAATATTTATCGAGTCTGCAGAAGAAAAAGTAAGTTCGACATTCAATTTTGTGTGTATTTAGCATAATACTAAAATTTTGTAGGTTATGAAAACGTAAACATGAGAATTTCATAATGACAATGATAGCATTATGAAATTGACAGATTCGATATTCGAATCATGTAGTTTGACTGAAATTACTTGGGCATGAATGAAGTGTAAGAATGTTTTCAATTTGAAAATTGATAGATGTACTGAAATTAAGTCATTATATATATTTTTCAGTTTCATAAGTGCAATATGGACATGATTATTAGAACCGGCAAAGCTTTAGTTGAAGCTGGCCAAGTGGTACATGTCGAAGAGTTCAGAAAGAACGGGCGAAGCCATATGATTCAGGCAAAAGTGATTAGGCAGACTTCAGTTTCTTTGGAGCCTCATACAGTAAGACTGAATGTACGTATCACTGTTTCAAAAAATCTTTTACATCTTATTAACGGCAGATTTCAGTGATTGTGATTTCCCAACACATTGTTCTCCTACTGATTGAGTAATTGAAAAAAGTAATGAATGCTCAATGCGATTACGGTTTCAGATTGATGTTGATCGAGCGATTGAAGATACCACGTGTACGTGTGTTTACAGTAACAGCAAAAAATGTAAACACATTGCAGCACTCGTTTTCTTCATTAATAATGAAGAAAGCTTAACCAAGACTGATCAAGAGCAGCGTTGGGGTAAGCCAAGCGTTCGCCAATTATCCAAAGATAAATACAGCAAAGGGAAATTTTTCTTCGAGATGCGGAAGAAAGAGAGTAGACGGAACGCATCAGAAAGCTGTGATAACGGTAGAGTTTTAGAATTGGACTAGTCGTCTGCTTGGGTTTGGGATTTCAATTTGGCTCGAAACCACTGAAAGTAATTTATTATTCATACGAATATAATCTATTATACTATTTTTCTGCATCATGTAATATTAGAAAAAGTTAGGTTAAGATACTTACTTGTGTTTTCTTACGGCGTCAATCCACTTTCTCCTTTGAACTAATTTATGTTTAGCTGTTGGAAAGCAGTAAAATTTATATCACAATTTTTCGAATTATTCGCACAATTTTTAACACAGCATCTATGATAACCCATTTTATTAAATGTATATACCCACACAGCACACGACATCCAATGGACGTCCATTTTATGTCCAGCTCTAGTCCAAACGTCCATGGATGTTGAACGGACATCCATTGTACGTACAGAGTACGGACGTACAATGGATATCCAAATTTGTACATCCATTGTACGTACATATAAGGTACAAAAAATACTTAGGTATTTGATATATTTTATGATTTCGTTTTCATCCCAAAATAGAAATGTAATGATGCATATATCTGGATATTACCTGTACATCCAAAAGGTAAACATCCATTGGACATCCAATAGGAAACATCCATTGGACGTCCAATTCATGTACATACATTCAATATTGATTTTGAATATCGATAATAGAATGACATCTCGATTCTTTGGTAATAATACATAATATGCGATTTCGACGTATTCCACGTGTATATTTGTCCGTAGTAGCTCAGTGAAGTGCCACATTTCTCCACCCCGCTCGCACGATCGTTCGGCAGTTCTCCCACTATTCTGTTGCACACAGCGAATAGCCAACCTATTGAATGATTGAAAATGGAACTGACAGTAAACATAAAACAAGTCAGGTAAATTATAATATGGAAAGAAATAGACGAATACCATTGGGCGGAAGATTTGAGCTGTCAATGTTTCATGGAATATATCATCATTACAGTTTTTCAACCATGAATAACAAACAACTTATGACAGACGCAAGACAGAATGATAGACGTATGACTCCAATGACGTATAAACAGAATGAATACAGGGTGAAAGGTGAATGAACAGATGGCTTGACTGACATACAGCTTATGACAGACGAAAAACTCGACTGACAGCCGACGTATGACAAACGAATTATGACAGACTTATGAGGTGAAAGGCAGATGACGCCCCAACATGAGTGATGGACGCAACTATCCACGGCACACTGAACCAATTCATACAGTGAGCGATAACTGTGAAGACATGAATGACATTTGATGCCCTAACATGAGCGGTGGACGCCATCTATCCACGACACTCTGAACCAACTCGCACAGTGAGTGATAATGGTGAAGGGTGGGAGACGTAAGCGTCAGCGACTAGGCCCCAAAGGGCCTTTTTCGCAAACCCCGATATCTTCACTCACTCACCCCAGATATTTCGACCTTATAAAGGTCGAAATATCCTTCCATTGCAGAGAGTGCAAATCCTCTTCTTCCTCGATAACAGTGAGTGATATATCTGTGAATAGTATATCCCACTTTTTGAGTTTTTTTCCCGCCCCCCGTTTTCTCCTTACTCCCCACCCTCAATCTGAAACAGAGAAAAACAACAACCCTTTCAAAATACTTGAATTATTGATCGCTGACTGGAAATTCCCCATTTCCTGCATCGTACAGTAAAATTGGGAGAAAAATCGGCTTTTTGGCTACCTCTCATGTAGACGACTTAGGCCGAGTGATGAAGGTATTTCTGCAGTATCACATCAACGTCGTGGTACTCGACGCCCCCTGCTGAATACGGAATGGCATGAACTTACTTTTCCAACTACCGGGACATCTTCTTTTCTTTGTCTGTCAGCACGACAAAGGGCACTGGCGGCTTGAAGAGGGAATTCTGCCGCTGATGACCAAGTTTATTAGGGTGGAACGCCCCATTGACGACGAAACCTTCAAAATCAACGATCACAATTCTCATGATGCTTCTCATACTAACTAGCGACTGTATGACGATGAGACGATGCGCACTAAGATAAGAGCGTATCAGTTCCTCCACTACCCCCACCACTGCAGCGGTTGCGGAGATGTATATGAGAGATTTCTCATGACTTCGAAGAGGAAGGGGAAAATACTTCAACAAACAATAGTCCGCGATACAAGGAAAATTATTTCTGAAAAACCGACGATGTCAACACGGCTCTTCACCATGTCAAGGATTTCACCTTTTCTTCTCGAACAGTCTGTGACCGAAACAGATGCGTTCCTTGAAAATACATAATTTCCAGTTATCAATTCTTAGACGCTCATCGGATGTCTTGAGAAAAGCATGTCAACGCAAAAAGTGGGAGGACCATACTCGTCGGGTAAACCGTGTCGAAACGTAGTTCTCGTTCGTAAGCTGAACCGAAAAAGTACAACGAAATGATGAAACAGAAGATATCTAGACTAGAGAAAGAGAGTTTCCAATGTCAGTCGATAATGTGAGAGGCTTTTCTGGCTCAAAACGAAATGGGTGAAAGAACCGCACTCGTCAGGTCAACTGCGATTGAAATCTCATCACGTGAACTGAACAAGGCGGAGGCGCCTCTATGTTCCCATTAAGCGAATTCGATGCCGCAGAGAGAGCATTTCACGTGATCTCCCATATTCAGTCAAGTCATAAGTAAGCTGTCAGCAATATCGTCTGTCATTCGAGTTGACTGTCGTTCACGTCATATGTCAACTGTCGTCCACGTCATATGTCAACTGTCGTCCAAGTCTAACATCAATCGCGCCATACGTCCTCTGTCATTCGAGTCATCTGTCGTTCACGTCATACGTCATTGGAGTCATACGTCTATCATTCAAACCTTGCGTCTGTCATAAGTTGTCTGTCATTCATATGGTTCCTCTGAACGCTCTCTTACGCACTTTCTTCAATTATAGTCAATGTATTTCATAAACAAGTATATATTTTTTCATAGTTTATAGTTCTGAAAAATATGTGGATATGTATACTTATGGCTGAACAGAGATACAATTTTGCACATTTCATCATGTTGTTGTCTTCTTTCACCTCTAGTTCTCGATGAACTTGAAAATGGTTGTCTTTTCGGCCCCTTCTTCTTCGACTGCCAGAGCGTAATTTCCTGGAGTGAAATCTCATCACGTGAACTGAACAAGGCGGAGGCGCCTCTATGTTTCCATTAAGCGATTTCGATGCCGCAGTGAAAGCATTTCACGTGATCTCCTATATTCCGTTAAAGAAGAATCCATATTCGGCTGAGACTGATGGGCGAGTCGTCGAACGTTGCGAGATGCCTCATGAAAACACTATTCTCCGTATGTGTGGTCCTTTCACCCGATTGATGAAAGAAAAAGAATCGCTGTCGAAAAACGTACAATAGGGTGTAAAGTGACCAATACCCTTTGTCGTTATGATGAACGAAGAAAAGGAGACGTCCCGAATCTTGGAAAAGTACGTTCATGGCATTCCTCATTCTTGAGGGGATGTCGACGTTGATACTGGAGAAAAACCTTCTTCACTCGGTCGAAATCGTCTACGTGCCAAAAAGCCGATTGTCTCTCGAAAAAATCCGAGAAATTTGAGTGACCTGTCCGCCGTCTATCCAGGACGTCTCCCAATTCGACAGTACGATGTAGGGAATCGGGAATTCCCATCCAACGCCCTTGCCTTGTCCGAACCACGCCGCCGATTACAAGTATATGTACACCCAGAATTGTCAAATTGATATTCAACGATTCAGATTGGGGAAAATGGCTCAGTGAAAAGAGCATACTACTAATAACCCAGTTGCCTGCTATAACCCAACCTAACTGTGTGTTTTGTAAAATAGTCAACTTTTCGCCAAAATTAACCAAAATTCATTTACTCCTAGAAGCAAATCTATTTCACCTGGAATATTGAATGTTGGATCAGCCAGATCAATTTTAGATGGTAGTTTGATACATTTCTTTTCAAAATTGCGAGGGCAATTAACAGAAATTACTATAAAATGACATTATTGATATATTTGCCTGAGTTACTAATATTGGTTGAAGTCTTACCTACACCTTTACAATATGATCAACCTTTGAAGTAAACAATCCCAATTTTTGCATATATTTTCCGTTAGGAAATTATTTCGTGAACCACTACTAAGTAAGGCTCTACATTTGACTATTTTATTATTGAATAAGATTTTTACGAAGGGCGGTAGATAATAATATCTGTGAAACTACTGGCAATGCAACCGAATTTCCCAAAGTATTCCTATTTACTTCCATTTTATCTGAAAATTGAGACAATGGATCTGAAATAGAATCATTCGAAAATTCTATGTTCAACTTTGCCTCTTGGTCTGACCCTGTTCTCATGTGCAGTAATGAGTTAAGCGTTCATTGCATAATCTACATGATCTCAATTTACACTCATCAGTGCTATGTGAAGCTCTCAAACAATTCAAACGGAGCTTTAATTTTCTAGATTCTTCAGCTCTGTCTGTAATCGATAGTTTTAAAAATTCAAAACATTTAGAATGAGATTTTTTTGCAGAAGTAACACTGAATCTTAGAAGTTGACAAATAATTTCTCGACTATTTTTTGTAACCTATTTCACTCAAAGAAATACTGTTTTTCTCAACTTCCGTGATATCTAATTTTTCTAGAACCTCACATTTCACCTTCTAAAATTTGTTCAAATCTCTAATTGTTGGTAATTCTTCCAAATGTTTATATGATTCCTTTTGTAAATTCGGTAATTGAAAGAGAGCATGAATATGATTATGAATGATTAATTTCTTATTCTCGAATCTATCCATCAATAATTGCCAAGCCACCCTGTAATTATCAGCAGAAACGTTGAAGAAGAAAGCAAATAATAAACTTTTTGTACTTCTGATAGTGACTTATTACTATCAACGAAAGCAATGAACGCATCTCTGAATTCTAACCAATTGCCATAATCATCATTGAACGTAGGTAAACTGATTGTTGGTAGCCTCATTTGTATATTCAGTGTATCAGACCTACGGCTATTTGAGTTCACATTCACATCAGAAAATGGAATTTGATTTGAGACTGAATTAATAATACTATTTTTATGAAAACTATGACAGTTGGATTTTACTGAAATTGAATCAGTTTCACTGAAATT